>JAEMWC010000981.1:172500-321541 GCA_016490735.1 Pachyseris speciosa | reverse complement strand
AACGAGATCGTGAACAATCATCCCAACATTTCCAATGAAGAATTAGTGGGTTTGCTGTCCTTCAGTGATGCAGAAAGGAAGCATGTTGACAGCACCACTTCAAAGCAATGGCAATGTGAGGAGTGGTATTTACACAAGGCAGGCTTCATAACAGCTTCAAAGTGCAAAAGAGTCTTCACCAGGCAAGAGACACTTGACAAGAATACAGAAGAAAATGTGACCAAAGGCAGGCTTCATAACAGCTTCAAAGTGCAAAAGAGTCTTCACCAGGCAAGAGACACTTGACAAGAATACAGAAGAAAATGTGACCAAGCTGGTAGAAGATATTGCATTGGCCAAAAAAGTACCTCACATGCATTTTCTGCAACAGGGAATTGAACCACAAAATGCCAGGGAGTGGGGGTTATTCCATGAAGAGAGTGCTCGCAAGGCATATCAGTGTGTTGCTAGCCATACCCACCACAAACTGGAACTGGTCTCGAAAGGCTTTCTCATTTCAAAGTCAAAACCTTTCCTTGGTGCTAGTTTGGATAATATTCAGCAGTGTCAGTGTTCTGATGATTGTCCAAACAAAGTTGTAGAATATAAATGCCCCTGGAAACACAGAGATCTGCACCCAAAAGACGCATTCATAACCCAGAAATTGGTGGTATCAAAAATGGAAAAGAGTTTGCTTTGAAGCCTTCTTCAAACTACTACTTCCAACTTCAGCTTCAGATGTTTGTCAGTGAGCTGACCTTCAACATCTTGGTTGTGTGGACCACAAAAGGAATCTTCACTGTGGAGGTGCCTTACAACCCAGGCTTCATGTTCGATGTATGCACCAAGTTGGAAAAGTTTTGGAACAGTCAGGTTCTCCCTTTTATGATGGCTGAAATTTCCGGGACAGTATTTCCAGGTAATTGTAAGCTTTTTTCTCTCTTTTTCAAATGAAATATCTCACAGTATGTACCGGTAATCTGGTCACAAACGCTGAGCAGTACAACAAGACATTGTGCATGGTAAACTTTGAGTTGCTGATTTTATTTGTTTTGTCATATATCATAGACCATCAGCTCTCCTCAGCATCCCAGCTGTTCTTCAGACATAAGTGACAGTTGTAAATCACAAGTTACTGGGTTACATGACACAGATACAAACACTTTCCAAGGCACCAGCTCTTCCAAACAGTCACCTGTTCATGAGGTTATAGATTTGTCACAGTACAATACCCTTTCCATGTCTCCAGACAGTGTTGAACTTTCTGGACTTCAGATCTACCAGGCAGATGTGCAAACTGTCCAACCAAAGGAAATGATCACTGACACAATAGTTTTGTTCCTGTTCAAGTGAGTACTGGTTTGATTTTCCTGTATACATGTATTAATTTCTGTTGTAGCACATTAAGCTACATTTAATTCTTAGTTGTCACTTTGTACTTGGGCAAGTTGCTTTGACAAAGGTTTATTATTTGATTTTGTATTGTGGTTTCAGGCAACTACCCCAATGTATCTATCCCATTGTCAGTACCTTTTTCTATACCACTTTATGTGGGGAACAAGATGTTGGTCAAAGATCCTCAAGGTATTAAGATTCAAGTTCAGTTAGTCAATTAGGTTGACTACACTTGCTGTTTACTAAGCAGCAATAATAATTTTATTATTTAATAGCATTTACTGTTTATGGTCACCATGACTTATCTAATATTTTATGACTTTTAGAATGGTTCGGCTAACATCCGCAGAGAAGTTTTTCAACAGAAACCTGCTGAACAGTGAATATGTGTTCATTCCCATCAATAGAAGGTCAGAGACATGCATACAGTGCCATATGAAATGAAATAGTCCAATATTCATAAGAGATCAATCTTTTTCTTTTTTTTTTCCAGCTTACATTGGCTCTTGGTTGTCTTAACCCCATGGTAAGCCTAATAACTGTTAGTCAGTGCAATTCCTAGTTACAAAGTCTTAATTGAATTGTTACCTACTGTACTTAACGTAATTAAGACAAGTGTTTATTGTACACTGCATATATATAACAACTTTATTGAAATGCCTGTTACAATGTTTATTAGGCACTTTCTGATACTGGACTCACTGACATGGGACATTAAAATAAGGCATGAAGAAATACTCAATATCAACAGGTATTACTCTCCATGTATAAATAATAGTAACACTAAACAACCTTTGGCAAAATCAATTGTTCTTTTACTTGCTGGAGTGGTAGTAATCTAATTTTTTGTTTTAAAATTAATGTAAATATTTTTTTATTAGCTTCTTGGATCATCTATGTGTGGCTAGTGGTATTCCCTCCAAGACAAGCCAGCGGTCAAATCATGTGCTTAAGGTAATTAATTGTAACTTACCTGTGTACACACAGTAATGATATGGGCTGGGGTTGTCCATTATTGTAAATTAACATTAAATCATTATTGATATATCCATCAAACAATGCAACAAATTAGTGTTACCAAAAAGCCCATGGTGTTAAGAACATTCCACCAATCACTCACTGCTGTGGGCTGACACTTCCTACTTATTTTCTGATTTTAGGTTCCACAACAGTTGAGAGGAAGCAACAACTGTGGATTTCACATGTTCATGTTTATTGACCATTTTTTAAAGGTAAATTTTGGTTTGATTCTATCACACTACAGCATTAATAAATAATATCAAATTTAACTTATTATAATTATGTGTTTTATAAATTAATCCTATTTCTTTCGATAATGTTTTCACACATTGAAGTAATGGCATGTTGTACTATTCCATAGGATCTAAAGGAGTATGAGAATGATCCAAATGGATATGTCACTGCTGAACATCAGTGGTTTGATTCCAAAGATGCTGAAACCAAGAGAACATTGACCAGGGCCTTTTTAGAGGCTTTATTTGTAAATAAATAAGAAATGCAATTGTGGCTCTTGTTACAACATTAGCATATAGTTGATGCACAGGCAGTGCAGTAGTGATCTGCTTGTTTTTATAATTGTTTACTTAACATGCTTTTATTATTTATGGCTGCAAATTTACTAGTATTGCACAGACAGTTACGGCAGAGCCAATGTATGGCTTACATGTAAGTGGAATAACTCCCTTTAAAAAATTAAAAGATTTCAGTCGTTTTATCATACGTTCGATATGAACCCTTGCAGTTGCAACTCGTCTTGTAGCAGTTGATGCTCGCGCAGAAGTATTATTTTCCGCATGATTGGCGGTGCAATTAGTACAGTTTCATGTAATGCAAGATAATCCTGTATGTTAAAGCCTTTATCAGCCATGACAGTATCACCTGGCTGTAATTTTTCCAGAAAACCACTAACATTCACAATCTCCTTGTCACTGATACTTCCACTGTATAATTTTGACACAAAGTTGAAATGCAACACAGGAGACATTGAAATAAGTAACTTAAATGTGTTTGCAGACTTGTATTGACTGTAGGTAGATCTTTGGCTGGATGGCTTACAAGGTTTTTCAACATAGAATTCGGTGCAATCTATTATTGCTCTTAAATTATTTAAGGACTTCTTTTTGAAGCAATTCGGTTTAGGCACCCCAATCAATTCCTCTTTAGTTGAGAAGGGTAAAAGAAACCTCAATTCCTTTTCTAGAAATAAAATCCATGTTATAAATATTTTACTCCCAGTTCCTGTGTTAATGCCAAATACATCACATAGCATTTCCAAACTGGGATATCTTCTTAGTCTCACTAGAGTAAAAACAAATTGCTCTTTGGTTGTCAACTTGGCCAGGTCTTGCCTTTGCTGAAAAAAAAGATATATACCTGGTGTCACTTTCTAATTAACTGTTAACTTTCTTGAAAATAAGAAGTACAAAATACTAGGTTGAATCCCAACATCTCGTTGGGAGCTATTCTTGTTACAACACCTGATGGCATGGCAAAAACAATACTTCAACAATATACAGAAAATATATATAGCACATTGTTTGACATCCAACTAATACTGCAATGATTTATTATTACCTTCAAGTACTTGTCCTGGATCTTTCCTGACTTGGTTTTTCGTGGACCCTTCCACATGTTCATGCGCTGACTCTTTTCTTTAATTTCACTATAAATCAGCTCCAAGCATTTTGTCATACCTATAAATTATATATGTATGAAAAAAATCAAGTGACAAAATGATTGAACTGTACTATCATACAAAGGCTAGGAGCTAGTATAGATGCTTCACTCAAGTGCGCTTGATTGTGACTTGTTTACAGTATAATTGCGTACCTGTGTAGTGGTAGGTTTTCTTTGGGTCCATCACTTTCTCCATAAATAAAATCCTCATCAACTCATCCCTACCTGAAGTCTGATTTAAGAAGAGAATGTACACAGAGCAGAACTACATGATTATTGTATAGGTTTATGCTTTATTATAACTTGTTATGAAAATGAAAAGTGCAAACAGCGAGGAAAATATATAATCAGTTTTAATAATAATGTTTCTCTAACTTGCGTGCTGCAATCTTTTACTTCCTTTCCATCAGTCTTTCTGTTGGTTGGAGACTCGATCGGTTCAGGAAACTCGTCGCGTTCTTCCGGTTCGAATTCCTGCGTGTTCTCCTCATCACAAGGCTCTCCTGAACTCGCAACTGGCTCTGAGCTCAGATCTAAAAGAGTCATGGCGGCGGAACGTTCTTCTTCAGATTTGCCAGTATGGCAATTAAGCGTCAGTAGGGTTTTAGCCGCTGATCGTTCCAAACGAATTTTCTTGCTTCTCGCTTTGTCTGCCTCTCGCTCACAAGATGCCTTTCGTTTCCGATTCAGCCGTAACACCTATATCAAACACGGTATCAAATATTACTTCAAACGACAAACAGAGTTATAAAAGCACAATTAGATAAACTTACCCTTTCTTTACTAGCAACGGCAGATATAGGATCAGGATCCTCTTTTGTTGGACCATTTCCACCGACAAAATGTAGCCTACAAATGTAACTGTCTTTTGTGCACACGAAAGAGTCACCGTGGTGGCAAGCTTGTATCCACTTTTGCCTTCTCGCGTTTTGTCTAACTGTGCCAGGAAAATGGAAGAACTTCACTGGATCACCGTTTGGGTTTCTTTTCCACGATTCAGGGCATCGGGAATCGTTTTTACAAGTACCAAAAGCACATCGTTTAGTCGTGACCATTCTGTCAGAACTCTACTTAGCGAACACATGTGGTTGACTAGAATGTCCGAACTTTCCCGGTTTGTTTACATCCGAAGTCACGTGACACTACACGTGAAATCTAGCGCCCAAAAGGTGAATTAAGGAACTGTTGCTGGACTAAACTGAAGGTTACAATTACCTCTTCTCGTTCTCTCAGTGCGATCCGGCGCTCGCTTGAAATTCGTGGCTTTAATGGCACTTTGTGTTTGAATATTTTTGGAACCGCATCTTGTTTTAGACTCCTCTTTTTCGTCCTCCCACCTCGAAACAATTCTCTGTGAAGTGTTCATTACAAACGAAGACATTCTCCAGTTTCTTTGTCATGAAACATTCATCCCAACGAAGTTGGTCCAGCCACTTTTTTGCCAACTTTTTCTTTCTAAACGGCAATCTATGGAAACTTAAACGTTTTTCTGGATCTTCATCCGCTCGATTGAAACAACCAGGGGCAGAACACGACGGCATTTTTACACAAGAAACCAGACAACAAAAGCCTGAAAGCGTACTACTGAGCCGGCTGCACTTCAAGCTTCCCGCCAAATTCAAGTTGGTAAACATGACATCACTTAGCGGCCTGGCTGCTGAGCACTTGTTTCAAAATGGCGGCTGTTGAATGCCGAATTTTGGGCTTCTTTGGAGACTAATTTCTCAGGATAGAATGCACTTTAGAAGCTGAAACTTTGGTGAGTAACTTAACTCAATAGAAACTTTTTATTGGTGATGACAAAAAAATACGCTTTTTGGAGTGACCTCCTTTAACAAAAACTAATTTCACCAATTCCTTTTTCTTTCAACCGGTCATTTCGTCAGACATTGAACTAGAAATCTCGCACCTACCATCAAACAAGGCTTATGGGCTATATTCGTGCCCTATTTGCATTCTGAAATGTGCAAAGAGTATACTCTCTTCACCCTTAGCGAGCTCATCAACCTCTCTGTTCAAGCTGGAAAATATCCTTCCAAGTTAAAACATGCAAAATTTATCCCAGTACACAAAGGCGACGATGAGACAGACCCCAGCAACTACCGTCCTATTTCGCTTCTCTTCGTCTTTAATAGAATTTTTGAAAAAATGTATGTATTGATTGAAATCATACATCGAAGATAATGAACTTTTATATAAAGCCCAGTATGGCTTTAGAGAAAAATTGTCCACTCAGCATGCAATTTTGGACATAGTGAATATGATACAAACAAATATGGACAAGAAAATGTTTACATGTGGCTTTTTTCTCGACTTGAAGAAAGCGTTTGATACTGTCAATCACACTATTTTACTTGATAAGTTGCGCCATTATGGGATCAGAGGTATTGTACATGAGTGGTTCTCATTGTATGTGGCTAACCGAACACAAACAACGCGTATTGACAATGACCATATTTCATCCAAGAAGAACTCGGTAACTGGAGTTCCACAAGGGTCTGTTTTAGGCCCCCTACGTTTCTTGATTTATATTAATATTTATCTTTGTAGCAATAAAGTTGGCTTTTATCTGTTTGCTGATGACACAAACCTGTTATATGCTGACAAGGACTTGAAATCCCTGGAAACCGTAGTTACTAATGAGCTAAAAAATGTTTGTGACTGGCTTAATGCTAATAAACTAACCATTAACGCGAAGAAATCAAATTTTGTCATCTTTAGGCCAGCAGAAAAAAGAATTAATCATCAACCATGTATCACAATTCCAGAAAATAACAACAATGGATTCGCGTTTCTTGAATGTAAAGATTATGTAAAATTCTTAGGAGTGCTAATTGACAAGAACTTAACCTGGAGGCATCACATTGATCATATTGCTTCGAAGATTAGCAAAATAGTCGGCATAATTGCTAGGCTGAGACACCATGTACCTTTAAATACCGTTCTTCAAATTTACCGTTCGCTGATATTTCCCTACATGCTTTACGGTATACCTGTTTGGGGTCAGGCAGCACAGTGTCATCAATCTTACCCTGCGAGAGCGTGCCCTTCATCTGATTTTCTTTTCCAATAAAAGATCTCATGTCATCCCTCTTTTTATTGCTTTGTACAAAAACATCCTAGTCTTTCTCTGCGTTTTAAAGGTTATGGAAAATTGGCATAAGCTCATAAGTTGCATAAGTTGCTTTTAACTGTACTTGAGATTGAGGACTATTATGTTGATGCCCATTCTCTAATATTGAAACTCAATACCAGTAATTACTGTGCCATATAGCTATATACTTCGCTTACAGACGTATACCACAATTCTCCGTTCGCTACTTTCCAGTCTGCTTTGCTTGTACTATTTCTTTCTTTCTTTTCTATAACTTGTAACTACATGAAAATTGTCTCTGCCAGTTAGCGTAATGTAGTAAATCAGTTAGCGTAATGTAGTAATCTAATGCATATCTCATAGTAATATTGTAATAGTTTAGTGACTTTTTATTTATTTATTTATTTATTTAATTTTTTTGAATTCCTTATATATAAATGACTGATCTGCCTAGATTAGCCAGTGCTATTTGCAGATCAGTCACGTTTGTAAATCGGTTGAAATCTTAATTAAATATCATCATCATCATCACCTCAGGTGTCAAAATTACAGTTACCTTCCTTCCCTTCTTACCTCGAATCTCAACCATGTCTAATCTGTTTTAAGATAATAACATAATTTATATTTGTTCAAACAATATTTTACAAATAAAAAAAGAATAAAATGAGGAAATTTTCTCTCAATTGCCCAAAAACTTATTAGCATCAGAAGGACAAGTCATTATGCTAAACATTTTCAAGATTTATGTTCCCACTGTGTTGCAATCGTGGGAATTGTTGAAAATTCTAAGGAGAAGGGGGGCAAGGTTAAACCCCAAAAAGTGCGGAAAGTATGAACTTCAACTGGATATTCCAGAGAGCAAGGAGGGATCAAACCAGTAAACCTTCTAAGAGGGGAGTATGGATATTTCTAAGAACAAACCAGTGTAAAGAAATGAAAACTGAAAATGGCTATCTCTGTACCAATATAACTCGTGTGTTCAACAATTATGGAATAATTTTTCATGA
Organism: Pachyseris speciosa; assembly: GCA_016490735.1. Classification (NCBI taxonomy): domain Eukaryota; kingdom Metazoa; phylum Cnidaria; class Anthozoa; order Scleractinia; family Pachyseridae; genus Pachyseris; species Pachyseris speciosa. The sequence goes on along the minus strand of JAEMWC010000981.1, from coordinate 313,369 downwards.
CAAATTGCTTTAAAAAAATAATAAATAAAAATTAGGCAATATCTTTCACCATAAAACCAATGCGAACCACAGGTATAGCCAGCATCTCAGCAATTTTACCAGCAATATCATTATTTTTAAGTTATAACTTTTCTAAACCAAAGAAACGGAGCTGGCACTTTTACTTAAGGTACCTGCCCAGGGTACTTTTCATGTCTTTAGAAACAAATAATATTTGGCCAGTTTATAGGTTTTGCTGCCTAATATTCATAAAATAAGTTTTTATCTCAATGTCAAGTGCCGCTAACCATCTAATACGAGGCAAAGTTTGGCATTTTACCAGAAGTCATTTCCATTGATTGGGAAAGGATCTGGGTCGGTTACTAGGAATAGCCAGCGGTTTTCGTGAGGAGGCTGGCATTCGCGCGTGGACGGAAAGCAAGATGGCAGAAAGTTTAGTGGATGCATCGAGAGAGGCGGCTTTTCTGGCTTTTAGAGCTGAATTTACTCGAAATGGGTAGGTTTTGTGCATTTCTGTTGTTTATGCCTATTCTAGCGCATGTTCTTATTGTATATTATTGTAATTTTCGCAGTTTTGACGTACCTGAGGGGCTTCTGCACATGCTAAATAATTTCAGGCTTGATACTGACGAATCATCTCAAGATGGTAGAGCCAGGCTTTATAAACAACTTTGGCGTCTTTTATGGGTAAGTTGCCACATTCTCAGACACAATATTTGTCCCAGAAAGTTTGCTCTATTCGTACTTTTTTGTTTGCTGTGGCTGTGCTTCCTTCATGTTTGATTGGTCCTTTAGTACATTTATCGTGCCGGAGATGGATTTTACAGTCCAAACATCCATTTTGTAACAGAGAATCTGATGTTGGCTCAGAGAAACTTTGGATTTGTTTTAAATTAAGTTTTGGCTGTCAATAAATCCTAACTGTCTTCAGTATGTTTAGAGCTCCAAATTCTCAAACCTATGCATGCTAAATTTACTGAATATAACCTTATTCATCAGTCATGTACAAAAGGCAAAACCAGAAAATTCCCATGGTTAGCAGTAAGTTATTGTTTCTCTTTTAGCACCGAGGTTCAATATTCCAGTTTATAAATATGAGTAATGTCTTAAGTGCTATGAGCTTGGGATTATCCAGGAAACAAAGGCTTATTATTACTTAGTACTGTCCAACAACAAGTATTCTTGCCTGTCATGTGTGTTGTAAAATGTGAAATTTTCAATTTCAAAGTTAGAAATTGCAATGTTTTCATTTGTTTACAATCTAGTTTGGAAGTAAGAAGACCCTTGGGGGACAAGTTGGGGAATGGCCCACATATGTGTATCTACCTAGCCTTAAGAGGGTGGTGCATGAAATTGTTGCGGGGAATCTGGTGGACAGGCCTGACCCGACCCATTCTAGGGTAAGTTCCATTTTTTGTTACCTTCCATCCCTTGAATAATCACCCCCCCTCCCCCTTTCAGGTAACTTTCAAAACAATATTATTGTCCCTACTGCATGTATATTGCAAACATTTACCTCAAGTAAGCACCTCCCTTGAATAATCGCCCTCTTTTGAAGAAAGTAAAAAGAATAATAGCCCCTGGCTATTACTTTAACAAATCTGGTACATTACTGCTCTTTTTTGTGTGCGTTTGACTAAAACATAAATGAAATATGTTTTGCAACAATTATTATTATTATAGTGAATTGCCAAGTGTTAACGAGACAATCCTCTTTTATGCAGTACAAAGTACAACTAACAAGTGTGTGAACCATTTTAGCCAGAAAGCCTCTTTATATTTAGGAGTTTGACTGTACCTGATCAAAGCTTATTCAGTACCAGTACATAAAACACCAGATTCATCCATACTCGGTTGTAAAGTGACTCCAACTTTCTCAAAAACTGGTTTAATTGATTGTTCAAAAAGTAATAGTATCCGTGTAAGCAAATGACATCTTTTTATCTTGATTTCAGGTCTACAAGGTGAACATTCAAGACCTTGCTTCTGCAACCTGGCCAGCAATAAAAGGCCAAAAAAAGAACTCATGCAAAGGGAAAAACTAAATTGTTATTGATCAACAATATTTACATACAATGCAAGAATGCTCTGATCAAGATATTTTCTATGTGCAAGATATAAAAAACTTGATGTGAAGGACACTTATGACAAGCACAAGATCATTATTATTTTAATTTTCAAATGCAATGTATTTTCATGGCAAAGGGGGGAAATAAATCCTAAGAATAAGCATCCCACACAATTTTTTTATGGTTATTTTACATTTTAAGAATGGTCCCATAAAGATATTATATACACAAATTTACTGATTAGGAGCATGTAAAAAATGTTGAAATCAAGAATATTTAAATAATTAGCTAATTCTTTTGTTATTATTCAGCAACAAGATTATAATAGTAATAATAATATTATTATTGAAATGTCACATGTTTTCAAAGTTGAATAAGTAATCCAACTGAAATGGTAAATTTATACAAAATTTATTTCTATTCAAGTACAATAAAGTTATTGTTGTTGTTTTGTTGAATCAAACAGACCTCATTCTCTCTAATGAAGTACCATAGCTGATCTATGAAAATTTGCTAGGGTTGTCATTATGTGTGAGTCACCTGTTGAAGTGATCTTCACACAAACTATACTGCTCTGTGAGTGATTATTAAATAATTATTATATAACAACAGACAGGTTCACCAATAACATCAAGGTTGCATCACGCATTCTCAGTCGTAAAAAGTGTCAGCTGCAGGTTACGCATCTTAATGACAGCCCTGTTTCTGTTGAACAAACAGCGCGTCAAAAGGAATGATTTTCAAGCCATTTCAAATTATGTTTGAGATCAATAGTGTCTTTTATCAATTAAGCAACAAGCCCGATTATAGTGTACTGTTCAGTTCTCTCTCTTCTTGTGCCAATTGAACTGTAAACCAATTTCCTTGTACATAAATACCTCTATCAAATTTTCCTTTTCTTCAACAATGTTTTTTGTGACACAAATCTTATTTACTTCTTATTTCTCGGATTCAGTGGACAGTCAGTATGTGATACACGTTTATGTGTTTTAGAGCCACATCGACAGGTTCTTCCACTAATAATTACAATGGCCCCATCACTTCCCTCTGTTCCTCCTATGGCATCCCTGGCTGATGCAATGAGTTAAGGGTCCACGTCATCTTCATCAGCATTGTCATCATCTGCATCATTCCCATAGGTGTGTCGGACTGCTTGTTGCTTGACCCACTTCTTTCGTGCCTCTTGATCTTCAGCTCGGGCCACTTTCATTTGTATTCTGTTTTTCTTCTTGTGATCAGTTTTTCCCTTCTCTATCTCCTTCATGCGGTCCACTACCTCCTTCTGAAGGGCCTCAATTACAGCAGGAATGACTGGGAGGTTGAGCTGCTCATAGAGATCTATGACCCAGTGATAACTTGAGCCTCTGACTTTGAAACACCAGGTCATATTTCCTTGGCACAACCCACAATTGGTGGAAGTCATGTAGTGTAACCTAATAAAATCAATTTAGCAACTTAGGCCCCATTTACATGGAAAGAGGATGATCTAGCACTAGGATCCGGGCGTGTTTTCAGCTTTCAGTTTACATGGAAAGGGTTGCATTTGGCTCTAGTGCTAGGATTCTACTATTGCCAGGATCATCCTATCTGAGAGTTAGGATGATCCTTGCGCTAGGATGATCCCAGCTCCATGTAAACGGCCTCAGGAGGTCCAGGGTTATCTCTACGTCCACCCACCATCTTGCTTTGCAACAATGCGAAACTCAAAAGTACTGGGGTCATCCTGCCAAATTTTGCATGTAAACCAAATGAAAAGTTGATCCCAGAAGCCGCAATTTTGCATGTAAACCAAATGAACCTTCTAGGATAATCCAAGCCCTAGGATCGTCCTCTTTCCATGTAAATGGTGCCTTAGAATGAGTAGACTACATGTAGTCTCTTCCCTCTGTTTTCCCAGGGATAGTGGAGCGTGGAAAACATGCGAGCCTGAGGACAGGCAATGTGAGGCGAAAGAGAAATAAATAAATATAACTACAGACAAAGCCAGGGTGTTTGACCTTTCACAGCCTGTCAATTATAGTTTTGTACCTTGAGAGCAACTGTTTACTTTGCAAAGATACTTCAGACTTCATAATTTTAAAAATGGTAACTTCTATTACTGTGAGAAGCTCGAGGTAGCGGTGCATTCTTATGAGATGTCAAGAACCTCTTAATATTTTCCTTACCTACAAAGACTTTGATCCTTGGCACGATAGTCTGGTAAGACAGTGAAGTGTGCTTCGCACAGGTTTGAATGGCCTCTGCCCATTGTTGGGTGGATCACACTGTTTGCATCCTCTGCATGCCGTTCACACTCTATTCGATATACGAGCCAGTGGTACTCGCATGTGAGGGAGTTTTTTGTCTTGTAAGGATTTCCCTGGCATTGCAGATCTTCATCTTCAGCACAGTTCTTACAGGAACACACAGTTTTATCATGAAATCCACATTCATCCTCATCGCCCCATTCATGGATGTCTCTACAATGGTATTCTCTGAGTGCTCGCATTCTCCTGGCATACTCTATGGGGTTGTCACACTGCTGGAGGCAGCAGAAATGATTTATACGGGCATTTGTCAGGAAGCTGTCCCCAAGACATCCACAGCCAGCTTTGTGCCTTTCGCACTGGCACTTCGCAGTTTCCACTTGTGGAAACTTGTCTTTATACTTTGCTTTCATATCCGCAGAGAACACCTTTTTCTTTGAGGCTTCTTTTAGCTGGTTGTAGTGGGCTCTGCCAACATGCCCACCACACTTGTAGATTTGGCCTTCTGGATGGTACTTTGTTACTGCTTTTGCAGCACTGGGGTCGCCATCTTACCAAACAACTTCCACCTTACATCCCTCGTCCCTTGCCTCTTTGTAGCACTCCTCTGCAAGAATACCCTCCATTGACTTCGCTGTACCTTCGAACAAATCATTTTCCACAACACCATCCTTACCCCGCATACACTTGTGCCCATACCAAAGCAACCCACCTGTCAGATAATTCTTGATGATAAATGAACCATTTTTGCTGAAATGGCCTCTCGTATGCCATACACCATCAGATGTTACCACTGCCCTCTGCCAACTTCCCAACTCCCCACTGTCCACTTCTTTCATCCTGTCTTTCTCCTCATCACACATGCCATTTAGAATCTCAGTTGTTTTTGGATAAACAAGCTTGATGGTCTCATGATATGGATTCTTTGAAATGCAGCTTATGCCAAGGCACTGCCTTAATGTTTTTGAAAACTTGGCCTAGCCATGTCCTGTGATAAAAAATGCCATTGCCAAGGCAAGTCCCACAACTGTCCGCTTTGAACCTTCAACTAAGGCTGAACCACAAAAGTTCACAGTGCGCAGCTCACACCCATTACATGCAAACAACATTCATTGTTCCACAAAGACCTGTTGGCTCAACTTTTGCCACCACAAGAAAACCTGTTGAAAGAAACATGTACTTTGGTTGACAACTTTAAAATAAAGAAACTACAGTGACTACAAAATCAGCTATTGGTTGAAATATAAAATGGTGTATGCCTACATTCCTACATAGGCATTGTTTACACTTTGACAAAAGATTTCGGATTTGTGGTAATCATAAACAAATTTTTGTACGATTCGTATTCACATAACCGTTTACAGCTTGTTGCAACAAATCCAGAAACATTTTGATGACTCGAAAATCAAAATGAACTTTGAATCCAGAAACTTTGTATCCAGGAACTTTTTGTGTGTTCTGACAGTGTCTTCTGATTAGTTGAAAGACTAAAGCCATTTTCAGGTCCTCGTCCTCTCAAAATTTTGATTTGACTTTTTTGCTTTCACTTGAACTTGTTATAAAAAGTGACTGGAAAGAACTTTTCTTTCCTGCTAGTTTTATGCTTGAGGCAAAATCACACAAAATAGTTAGTGCTAGTGTAAACAAGGCCCAAATCAACTTTTGTCACTTATTCCCTGTACCCGGTGTAGGCAATCGAATAGAATTGAATGCAATTTCAATCAAACTGAATCTATGGATTGAGTTCGGCAATCAAATTCAGAATAAAATTTTGGCAATTGAACGCAATCGAATGTTTGATTACTGAACACTTGATTGATAAAGTAAAACATCTGTTGAAAAACAAAGACTAGATGTGTGGTCTGTGTTTCATAGTGTGAAAAATTCTACTTTGGTCACAAACCCATGACAAAATTGCTACAAATGCACTTGTAAATGCGCAGTGAAAGGATACCAAGAGTGCCAATTTGAAGTGGAGGAGAATGAAAAGTTCAATGCAATGACAAAAAATAGGTGAGAAAGGCTGTGCATTGAGAGTTCAAGTGCTAGTTGTACCAGAGTTTGTGTTCAATAACCGAAACGACCGGCAGTACGCCTCAATCCGGTAAATTGGGTGCAATTTAGTTCAAAAATCGAACACAATCGAACTCAATCAAACTCAATCTCAACCAATCCACTGGGCTGGGTTCGACTGTGTTTGATTAAGTTCAATTGGTTCGGAAATCAAATTCATAGAAAGTTCGCTGTTCGATTGCATTCCATTGCTGAACTGAATTGTACTTAATCCCAAGTTCAATTACCCGTAACAACAGCAATAACATTGTCGACTAGAGGAAATAAATAAAATTTAAACACATTGATTGCCAAGGGCACAGAATACCTGGTAACCTTATACATTATTGTAGGATTGGTTATATTTCATGGCGTGAAATTCTCAGGACAATAACACACCAAACCAGGAATGTGTGCACTGAGCTTTGAAAACATAGTGAAGCTGATTATTTGCTAGGCAAAGTTGTAAGTAAACACGAATGCTTAGAAAGGTAAAAGAAATGAATCAAATTGCGTTTCTATTGTTTTCACAATAGGTAGGTGTGATAAATAATCTTTCTACATGTATAAACACTGTATAAACAACGAGAAGTCTACCAACAGACCAAAGGAAACATTATTCTAGGGAATAATAAAAACAAATAAACCCACCATTACAATCCGGAGTTGAGCATTTTGACGTAGCATTGATCTGTTCAACCATATCCACCAGCTGCGTGGACTCACAAACAAACAACCGCCATTCGACTTCTAGCCCATTACTTTTTCGCACAGAAACTTTCGAATCCGAGTTCGCCAATCCTTTCTCTTCATCGGAAGGATTGTAATCCGAATCTTCAGTGCTGTCTTCCTCTGAAGTCGTAGATTTCTCGTGAAAACAACCCTCCATGTTTCTTGCAATAAGCGTTCCTATCACTTTCTTTTGGGTTTTGTATTTCGTCTTCCCTGGGCTCACAAATCTCACATGCGTTTGTTCTCCGCTTTTGTACTCCTCTTCAGTCCAGTTTGCTGCCAGTTCAAACTTCCTTTGACTTTCAACACCCACTCCTCTCTTCTGACTTGCTTTCTTAGCTTTTTCTGCCAAAATTTTCTTTTTCTCATTCTTCGATAACTTTGGTTTCTTTGTTGGCGGAGCCATTTTGAATGAATGCTCGAATTTCCACGCACGTCACTTGCGCGTCACCGGATATTGCACATGCTGTGAATGGGATTGAATGCATTTACTGTAACGCAGCATGACGTTCCTTAGCAACCGATAAACAAAGAAGAAAAAACACGCCAAACTCGTGTCCACAGACTGTTGATCAGCGGCAAATGATTCAAAATGGCGGAACTAAGCGTGTTGACGGTGGTTGGGATGAATTTGTGTGGATTTCTAAATGCTGCCAGCTTTTATTCCAGTTTTTGACACCTGTGGGATCTACAATTAGAAAATTTCGTTTTTTGGTGGAACAAAAGGCCCCTTTTCTATGAAACTTGACAGGCTGTTTCACGAGGATATTTCGAACAAATTTGTGGTTGGGTCTCGAGGAGAAAGCACTTGCGGCCACTCTCTGAGTTTACAAAGTTTGCTTTAACAAGAATCAGAATAACTTGAGAATTTTTCAAGTTACACTGAAATACAACCACAGAAAAACTGTTTTCATTCACATCTTTACAGTTAAGTTTTAATATTTTTCTTTTCTTGGATGGTTTAAGCAGAAAATGCAAACCTCTGTTTCAGACATGGTTAATGTTTAATCCAAGAACACCCCCAGGGGGTCAGATGCACAAAAGACAAGTAGATTTTCAAAATTTTTATATGTTGATTTTCATTATATGAGGTATTCTGGGGTAATTTGAGGCATTTGTTAATAGTATTTTGAAGAGAAAAAAGACCCAAAATAGCCTGGGCAGGTACCTTAAGACTCACATAATGCAAGAAAAAATAAAGAAATAAATAACAACTGGTAATGCCACATAAGTTACACATGTTCCAGATAGGTACATGATTACCTAGGTCTACTGCAGAAGCTCTGAAGTATTTATTAATGTAATGTCGAAGTTAGTAGTGTTCAACTTAAGTACGAAAAAGTGATTTTAAGAGAAGTATATTTTTTGTCATTTTTGGAGGTTATCCTTCTTTTACTAGTTTAGACAAGGCCTCTATAAAATTCATCAATTATTTATTGATTAACCCTATGGGCTTAATTAGTATCTGACTTGCCTTTTGGATAATTCTCTTTCAAAGCCACTTAGTGATGCCATGATTTTAGGATTACTGACTTGCTTCCAGTCCGGTCTGTGATGGTAACTTTCTGAAAGCTTCTTTGATCCTTCTCCTCCCTTCCTCTTGTTAAAAATAACCAGTCTGGCGAGAGTAGCTTGGTCAAGTTGGCCCCACGCTTCTAGTTGAGGTTGTTCTGCAAGGATTTGTGTGCTGGAAGAAATCTTTCACAGGATACTCCTTCTTAGTTTCTCAAGATCCTCTGCAAGGGGTAATATTTCAACTTTGTTCCATTTACTTGCTCCTAAGGTACTGAGAGAATGATGGCTCCACTCTGAATCTAAACGTTTTTCAAAATTGTCAGCATCCTCTTGCAGGTCTTTGTCCTTTTTGCGGAAGGCCTGGCCCCTAAAAATAGAAACACATTTTTTTAGTGAATGATTAACCTTAAGAGTCAATGAGGGGGTAGGAACTCTCTGGACACCTTCTTGAAACTGAAACTTTGAAAGGCTTTTAACAGCGCTGACAAGAACATCAAATTTTCCTGGCTTGATGAAATCACTGCGTTTGGACCGAAATCTGCAGCATGAAGTTCTGTCAGGACCCTAGAAAATTCCCTCATTTTTGAGCAGGTGCTGTTGTTTTTCGCCATGCCTTTCAACCAAAAACAACCCAACGTCCTTGATAAGCCAGTCATTCTTAGCTATTAGGGAGACTTCATCTCTTTTCATAATTGCGAAAAGTCGGCTTAACATGCTGTTGTTGTCACTGGAACTGGCTGCAATAGGGCTAAGCAACAACAACTTTGCCTTTGCTTTGCACCTTCTGATATTTTTGGCTATCTGGATTGTCATCTTTTGGTTTTGTACCACAACTTTTGATGTATTTCCAAAATTCCTGTCGCTTAAAGAAGCCCAAGCAATAATTGCATGAGAGATAATCATCAGGAATGCATTTTTCAGCAGTTGAGGGATGTCTCTTGAGAATAAGCTCCCCTTTTCCAGTTTCTAATACAGTTATCTTGTGGTGATAGTTACCCAGTAACCTTATCTTCTCAAGATGTTTCTTTCTTGTAGGAGATCCTTTCTTGAAGGAGAGAGCAATGGCCACTTCCCTGTCAGACGGGTGTTTCTGTTCATAATGTCTTGCAATTTTACAAACCAATTTGTCACAATAATAATAACAAGCCTGCTTGTTGTTGTAAACTGTTCCCTTTTCTTATTTTTTCTGAGTACAACGTACCAACACTGAAATGTCATATGAATAGCATTAAATTAATTTCTAACTCTTTAATCTCAAACCATTATTTTATTCTCACTGATTCATCGGCTTGAAATTCTTTCTCTAATAGATAACAAATTTGTGATTTTCTTGAAAATTTTACATGATTATAGCTGTTTCAGGCAGATCCAAATATACAAACATTTTGTTCCCAAGAATGTAAAGGAGAAATGTAATTACTGGCTAACTCAAGTTAAAATAATCGTTGATCACCGTCCCACATTTTTGACAATACTGATCATAGTTCTTGAAAATTAATCCTCAATGTAGCCTTTTTCTTTTTATAGTGGGAACGGAATGTGTGACAAAGCTCTAAGAACGTCTACTTGAAATGGCGACTTACAAAGAATTATTATAATTAAGGTATTTGCACCAGGAAAATTTCATGTTTTCAAAACCAGATCATTTTCAGCCTAGTTGTAGCTCATGCCATGTAATATTTAAAAAAATTGTTTTTATCCCGAAATAAAGAGCCTGCAACGTAAAAATAAACACCAAAGTTTGGTCTTTTAACGGAAGTTTGTTCAGCTGACCGAGTAAGGAGATTGGGTCGGTCACTAGGACGGTAGTGAGTGTGCGATGTTTGAAGCAGCGGGTTTTCTTCTGAGTCTCATGGAGTGTGCTAAAGGTCAAGACAGGTCAAGATGGCGGGAATGTCTGATGCTTCGTGAGAGGCTGCATTCATGGCTTTCGAAGCGGAGTTTTCACGAAATGGGTAGGTATTTACAGAATCTTGTTCTGTGCAGCTATTTTCCGCGGAGGCTCTATTGGCAAATCCTGCATTTTCACAGCTTTCAGATACCTGAAGGGCTTATTCGTCTTTTGCGTGCCTTTGCCTTGAAGGCTGGCGAAACCCCTGACCAAGGACATGCCAGGCTATTCCTTCGACTCTGGGTAATTTTATTGGTAAGTTGATCAATGTCTTGAGGCAATTTCTAAGAGTTCAGGGTATCTTTTGTCTGGGTCGCTTACTTAGATCGGAGCGCTCTGTGGAACGAAGCATTAGCGGCGGGCGCAAGTCTCATTGAATCAAATAAGTAATCCGAGATTAGCCCTGGGTAATTTAGAAGTGAAGCATAACTCTCAAACAGAAAGTTCATCTCTGTGAGTTTCAGTAATATTTTTTATTACTCTCTCATGTATTCCTGTTTGACCAGACCTTGAAGCCGATAGATAGTTCTTTCTGATCCGTGGTTGATCTCTAGCAGCAAATTGACAATTTTCTAGTGAAACTGACAAATTTAATATTTGGTATTTGGGAGGATTCAGATGTTTCCCAAAGGTTGATGTTCAAAACGTTAGCGCCTAGAAATCATAAGGGCATTGTACGGTACCTTAGCTCTCCATCAGGTTGAACCTCTTGCTTCCCTAAAGGAATTGTTTTGATACTTTAGTCCCGTTCTAGTATTGTTATGAACAGTTGCCTCTTTCCTTAGGTTTTCAGTAATGCAAAGTGTGACTACACAGTACCCTGGCTAATAAAGTGACTTCTTTCACATTTACAAATGTTAGTTGCACTGGAAGACAGACCTGCCTTTAGTTAATTCCCTATGTTTGCATCTCACAGTTTGGAAGCAAGAAAACCCTCGGGGCTAATGTTGGAAAGCCCACATATGTGTTCCCTTCTACGCTGAAGAGGGTAGTAAGGGAGATTATTCCTGGTGCCCTGGTGGACAGACTGGATCCAGCACATGCAAGGGTGAGTGGAAATGTTTTTTTGTCTGGATGTCCTTGCTGTGTGTGTACCTCAGGGACCTTGGCTTTGTTTGATTCCCCTAGTTATTGAGATCCAGGCCTTGTAGCTGCTATACCTTTACATCATATTTCATCTTCTATTTCCAGGTTTACAAAATTAACATAGGAGACCTTGCACTTGCTTCCTGGCCTGCTGCCAAACAAGGATCCCAATAGGATAGAAGAAAATGAACTTTTATTTTTTAATATTATGAAAACTGTATGTTCCCATGTTTTGTTTTACAAGCTAAACAAAGAAAAATGTTCAGTGATTTTTATGTGGACTGCCATATTTTTTGAAAATTGATGATATTTACAAGAGCTAGTATTTTCATGAGAATTTTTTATTGAGGTAGTAAAATGGTTGTATATTAATATATGGAATTGCAAATGAAGAACATGCAAACAAATTATTATTGGAATGATACTATAATATTTATGAAAATGTAAAATCAAGAACAAACAAATTATTATTGAAATGAAACTACTATATTACAACAAAAGGTCGCTGCAATAAAGCAGTAAAGTGATGGAGTTGTTTTGTAAAATAAAGAACAATCACAGGAATTAAGAAATGCTTTGAACTGTAGCTGTATTATGATACAATTTTACTGCAAGAGAAAACTATCATTAAAGAATATATGGACAAAGTCACTCTTTCTTTGCAATGATATTGTCTTTCCCTAAACTAGTCCACAAAAAAAAACATGCTTACAACAACAACAACAACAATGTTGACATTTGGCTTATTCACTTAGCAAAGAAATTATCAAGAAATGTCCAAAATAAGCCCCGTTAGCCACAAGCCATTCAGGCTGTGACCAAGCCACAATGAAAATGTCTACACACCTTGTAACACCAGGTCATGTTTCCTTGACAGAAACCAGCATTCGTGGAGGCCATATAGTGAAGTCTGCAAGACAAAAAAATAAGCAAAAAATTTAATTCTCTGATTGCCAGAATGAAGACAAGTAAAGAACAATTTCCAGGATACATGTACACTTCAAAATAATTAGTGTAGGTGAATATCATTGGTGGGTGATTTCTGTTGAACAATTCACAAATTAATATAAAGACACCTATTCAATGCATAAAATTCAGCAGTTGATTTTCAGTGAGCATTAACTTGACACATGCTTACTCATTCAGAAAATATTTTTCTGACTGCATGACCAAAAGACCAAACTACAAAAGGGTATGTAAAAAAATGTTGAGCAATTTTACTGAGCACAGGGAACATTTTCCAGCTGTTTCAATGTTATTACCAGCTTTAACACAGGGCAGTACTCACCTGCATAGGCTTTGGCTCTTAGATCGAAACAGCGGCAAAACTGTGAAACCAGCTTCACATACGTTTGATTGGCCCCTACCCATAACAGGATGTATCACACAGTCTGCTTCCTCTGCTCGTTTTTCACACTCCATCACATATGCAAGCCAGTGATACTCGCACTTGATAGGATGTTTGGTTTTGTAGGCTTCACCTTCACATTCTGGATCTTCATCTCCATCACAGTTCTGACATGTGCACACTCTTGAGGGATGGAATCACAGGCACCATCTTCCCACTCGTGGATGTCTCTCACATGGTTATTTGAGAGGTTTCTCAATTGCGTGGCATACTCTGAGGGCTTCTTACATTGTTGCAGGCAACAGAAATGGTTAATTCTTGCACCCTTGATGAAGGAATCAGATAGACAACCACAGCCAGCCCTGTGTCTTCTGCACTGACACTTTGCTGTCAATACTTGAGGAAATTTGTCCTTATACTTTGTTTGTATATCAGAAGAAAATTCTTTTTTTTGGCCACTTCTTTCAAATTGTTAGCATGGGCTCTGCCAACATGCCCCCAACATTTGTATACCTTTCCATCGGGATGATGCTTATTAACAGACTTTGCTAAGCTGGAATCTCCGTCCTGCCACACAACCTCAACTGAGCAACCTTCAACTTTTGGCAGTTCATAACACTCATCTGACAATGCTCCTTCCATTGACTTGGCTGTTCCCTCGTATAAATCCTCGTCCACCACATCATCATTACCACGCATACATTTGTGCCCATACCAAACAAGACCACCTGTCAAATAATTCTTTATAACAAAAGAACCGTTCTTGCTGAAGTGACCTCTGGTGTGCCAGACACCATCGGAAGTCACAACAGCCCGTTTCCAACTTCCTAGATCCTCATCTGCAATAGACTTCATTCTCTCTTTTTCCTCATCGCACATTCCATCTAATATGGCCTTCAAGTGAGGATATGCAAGTTTAATAATGTCATAGTATCTGTTTTTGGATACACATGATATCCCTAAACACTGTTTTAGAGTTCTCTCGAAGTTTGCAAAGCCATGTCCGGTTAGGAAAAAAGCAACTCCAAGGGCTAAACCAACTATAGTCCGTTTTGATCCTTCAACTAGGGATGATCCTTGGAAGGAAACTGATCGCATTTCACATCCACTGCATCGAAAATGTATATTTATTGTGCCACCGAGGCCAGTTGGTTCTACGCGACAGGGCACTAGGCTTCCTACAAATTAACAGAAACAAAACAATCATGATGAATAGATGCGCTTATGGCAGCAGGTTCAAAGTTTTGAGCAACACCTTGTTAACAAGGATGTACAGTGTTCCAGCTCTACAAGAGGGGGGTCTTGAGTCAAAAACCCTGCAAGGTTAGCTTTGTGACCCGACAAATTTGTAGAAAGTATATAACGGTTTAGTGGGACCAGTGGGAATTCGACCCGATGGAATTCCTAGTTGACACCCTGCCTTACAAACTTATCTGGAATCCCGATGTAGCCAATTCAAAATGTCTAGCAGGTTCTTCAATACACCTGGTCGGCTTCTTACCTGTAGGACTCCACATCAAATGAATATTTTCTAGTGGTGGTTATTTCTCACAGTACTAGCTTATTTTACTGGCAGCCTGTTTTCAGCTATATCCCTGATAAGTGGCCATGCAGAAGCCACAAACTTGAAGTAAAATAAGGATCCTCGAAAAGTTTTTCTTTACCAAACGAGATGGACACTGAAATATTGGTCATGATTGGCTTCACATCACAAGAAAAATTTACCGAAAAGAAAAAGTAAAGAAATCATATGCTCACCGTTACATTCTGCTGTAGAACATCGAGAGGTCTTGTTGATGTCATCAACAAACTTGCACACTTGGGTTGACTCGCACACAAACAAACGCCGTTCCACTTCGAGCTGCACGCATTTCTGATGTGTTGTGTTGATCTGTGAGGTCAATGGCAATGAAGTCAGTCGGTCACAATCCTTGTCGTCATTGAGTTCATTAGCATCGCTTTCGCTAGTGTGATGCTCCTCTGGTGAACTGTCGTTGTCATCAAAGCACAACTTCATTCCTCTCTCATGAAGCACTTTTTTAACATCGGCTTGTGTGCGATACTTCGTCTTCCCTGGTGAGCAATAATCGACAATCTCTCTTGTTTCACCTTGCCTTACATCTTGTTCCCACTTAGCCGGTAAATCAAAATCCACTCGACAAAGGACTCCCTTGCCTCTTGATTCCGCACTTTTCGTTCCTTTCTCAGACATCATCTTTTTCTTTTCTCGTTTAGATAGCTTTTGCTTCTTTGGACGCGACGCCATGTTTGACCAGTGAGTTGACAACAACTATGCGCGCTAAGAAACTGGACAAGAGTAAAACGGAAGTGAAATTGATATCACGCCTCCTTGGATTGGCCTACGCCTAGCAACGTCCAAACATATTGAAGACAAACACAAAAACATGCTAATATCAGCGACTGCTGTTCATATTATTCAGCGTTTTTTTTTTCAAGATGGCGGGGACATTCAAGGAAGAGAGATTTCTCCTTCATTTTATCAATTTGAAGGTCTTTTAGCGACGAAAATGTGGTATTTTTAAGACAGTAGCAAATGAGGTACACTGATTTTCAAATTTTATCTCGGTTCTATTCATTCATTTTTTCTCAAATTTGGTACATTGCTCCTCACTGGAACGAACATTTCTGTGTTTGCTCCACTCGTGGCAATGAATTTCCAAAAAAATTCGAATTTTTTACACTTGTGTAATAATTTTCTAAAAAACTCACGGGGAATAATTTATTCTGAACGGACCAAACACAGAAAGGAGCATATAGGGGCAGTAATTAAATATCAAAATCGAAAAGGATGCAACAAGCTTTATGAAAGCTTAATTTTTCAATTTTCTGAATTTTACTGCACAGTGGGGGTACTGACTTAATTAGATTAGATCATGTAGTATGATCCATCAACCACCGTAAAAAACTCGTCAATTCTCCTACTTTACATTGCCGTTAGTATTAAATAAACATACTATCTTTGTGATTTTTCGCATTTTTTTAATTATATTCACTTTTTTCCAAAATATACCTGGTGCCAATACCTTAAGTTTGTCCTACAAAACAGTTGCCTTTGGGTCAACTTTTTCATCACTTTTCTCCAATTTTAAAGAGACAATATACCTCCTCTCTCGTGTTTTCTATTTGTGGCCAACACTGCCTCATCAGATTAAAAAGATCAGATCAGATTAAAAGGCTTAATTTTTGTTTTCCCAGCAATAAACATTGCTACTAACAAGTATACGTGTACTATATTATAAATTAAATTTGACCTACGAAACTTTCTGTAAGACATTTTGGTGTTAAAGAATTATAGGACACACTAAATATTGCCTTTGGGTTGACTTTTGCATCACTTTTCTTCAATTTAAAGAGACACTGTACCTGTTTCTTTTTGTGGCGAACACTGCCTCATTGCTTGAAGCATCCTCTCCTTCAGATGACTCTTTATGACAATCTTCTGCAAGACAATGCTTGTCATCGCTTGGCCTTTCTAAACCCCCTGAAATCTCTTTAGAGCAGTTTGGTTTACCTTTGAGAAAGATATGACACAAAAACATTCTTGCAAGGTACTGTATCAATGACAAAGGCCTGGATAATAGCAGAGCTCTTCAGTGCGTACGTGGAGCACCATAGTTAAGAAAATATGGTAACCCATCTTCTCAACAAAATTTGGTTTGCTCACTGTCGCACGTGCCTACGTATGTCTGTCTGTACACCTCCATGTATGCCAAGTGAAAAGTCACACTCGAGGTTAACTTATTCTTTGTTGCGCATTTTAGCAGGAAATCATTGGAAAACAAACTGACTGAAGATCTTTTAGTGGTATCAGCATTGTATTTTCTGAGCCGTAGCTGGACGAAAATTGTTACTGAGGCAATGCCGATAAAAAGGAAAAAAGACCTCTTTAAAATGTATGGCCTCTTACAGGAACCTCAAACAAGTGTTTTAACGCAACTGTGAAACTGGAGAGCCTGCTTTAATTATATTTTCGTAAGACAATAAATAAATACTATAAACTTGACACCTTTACCAAGGGAAGTGCCTCAGTTCGCCTCATGCTAGCTGTGGCCCTGATTTTAAAAGTAATTTTTAATTTGTAATTGAAGGCAAAAATTGAAACTCGATAGGAAAAAAGCCTATTAAATGCATGTGCACGTCTCAAAATCTGATAGAAAGCTATCAAAAACTAAGTGCACTTGACACTTCATTGAAAAAGTTAGAAATCTTCGTCCTAAGACTATTATAAAACAACCCAAGTTTTGCCCTCTAACTTTGATTAATTCTCGAGTTTTTGTTTGAACCGGTAAGGATCAATGTTTGGAAACTTTTGCTGGCTGTGTACGTGTCTGTGAGGGAAAATTGTTTTTTAAAAGCCTTAATTAACTTGATTGAAGGCAGAAACTCAAGCTCGAGTGAAAAAAAAGCCAATCAAATGCATGTGCACGTCTCAAAATCTGACATAAAGTTGTCAAAAAGCTGTCAAAAATGTCAAAAACCAGCGCATTGCACTCATCATTTGAAAAAGTTTTAGAGATCTTCGTCGAAAGCGGCCTGTAAACAACAATTAAGTTTCGCCCTCTATAAAGATGTCGTCTTAATTTGTTTGAACTGGTAAGAATCAGCTTTTGGATGTTAAAAACAGCGAAATGGGTTGACTGGCTGGCTGGCTGTCTGTCGGATAAATTTCAGAGTGGACAGGTATGCGAGAGAAATGCTTGTGTGGTTGGGCAAGCACTTTCTTCGTTAACTGGATGATGTTTTGCCACTGAGAATCATTAATTGACGAAGGTTCTTCGGAAGGCATGGAAGTAACAGTAAAACTATCAAAGCACTTCAGGGTTTTGTTCCAGCCAAGGAAAGATTTTGTGGGAATGGCGGTATTATTCAGCTCTGTCGCGTTCCGAGTGATTGCTGCAATTGCCGTGAATCATGTTGACTGCTCTAAACGATCAGGTGCGGACCTCTTTTTGTCTTTTCTATGGACATTGATGTCAAAATTGCTTAGCACTTTTTCTGGCTTAATGCAAGATATTTTTATCACCTGTCTAATTTCTCCACCTTCTCCAAGAATCTTTGAAGAAACATTATTTGTATTGTGCTTAGTTTTCTTGTAACGTTTTGTTGTTCTGTTGTTTCTGAACCACGGTCAATTCCTGTTGACTGCTCTTAATGATCAGTTTGTACCCTTTCTTGTCTTTTCTACGGGCATTTATGTCAAAATAGCGTAATAAGTACAAGCTATTTTTATAACTAACTAGTCTTGTTTAATATCTCCACCTTCTCCTTCTTCGAACAAATATTCGCATCGTACTTTGTTTGCTTGTGGTGTTTTGTTTTGATCTGCTTTGAATTCCTGTACACTTTCACCTGAAAGTAGTTTGGACTCGAGAATGTCTGTCTGTTTTTATTTTTTTTTTTCAAACGTTTGCTATCGAAGACTTTTCATTTTCCCTACTTCTGCTCAATTGTTTTGGAGACGAATTAAACTGGCTCAAGGAACGGGCGCCAACGACAAGTTTCACTAAATATCTGTTCGGTGGAGGGTAATTCACCTTGTGTTTACAATTGCTAATATACCCCCTCCCTACCTTACTGTACTTAATTAATTTCCAGGGGAATTTGGCCATGCATCGCCGATCAACCGGGGAGTAGTGACGTGATCCTGATAGCAGAAAATGTGTGAAATTGTCTCCTCGGATCTTACCATCAGAAGGCCACACTGTGTATGTGTTGTACAGTAAAAAAATGTGTGCCTAGTGTGGTTGGTTCAGTGGCCTAGTGGTTAAGGCATCCGACCGGTAATCTGGAGACCCAGGTTCGATTCCTGGCTGAGCCACATTTTCACTTAATTACTTAGTTGTTGATTTCTGTTCCCAAATTAACCTTGTCTGTTTGTATTTCTCAGAAATCCCTAATGCTAAGTAATGAAGGCAATCAGTTGCTAATATATCCCCTCCTTACCTTACTGTACTATATATATATATAGGGATATACCTCACAAATTAATGTGATTTGGTAAGCTGAAGCCACTCTAAAGGCACTAAGGCCACATGGTAGCGGGCATTACCCCTTAAATCTACCAAAGCAAAGATTGAGCCCAAGCATTAGCAGCCATGGACAGCTGTTTCGGCCTTGTTAGGCCTCATCAGCATGGCATAGCTAATGCTCAGGCTCAAGTACCCACATATCCATAAAACAAGCAGTGAAAACGTAAAGCTTGTGGGATGTGGCTGGAGTGACAAGGATATACCTCACAAATTAATGTGATTTGGTAAGCTGAAGCCACTCTAAAGGCACTAAGGCCACATGGTAGCGGGCATTACCCCTTAAATCTACCAAAGCAAAGATTGAGCCCAAGCATTAGCAGCCATGGACAGCTGTTTCGGCCTTGTTAGGCCTCATCAGCATGGCATAGCTAATGCTCAGGCTCAAGTACCCACATATCCATAAAACAAGCAGTGAAAACGTAAAGCTTGTGGGATGTGGCTGGAGTGACAAGGATATACCTCACAAATTAATGTGATTTGGTAAGCTGAAGCCACTCTAAAGGCACTAAGGCCACATGGTAGCGGGCATTACCCCTTAAATCTACCAAAGCAAAGATTGAGCCCAAGCATTAGCAGCCATGGACAGCTGTTTCGGCCTTGTTAGGCCTCATCAGCATGGCATAGCTAATGCTCAGGCTCAAGTACCCACATATCCATAAAACAAGCAGTGAAAACGTAAAGCTTGTGGGATGTGGCTGGAGTGACAAGGATATACCTCACAAATTAATGTGATTTGGTAAGCTGAAGCCACTCTAAAGGCACTAAGGCCACATGGTAGCGGGCATTACCCCTTAAATCTACCAAAGCAAAGATTGAGCCCAAGCATTAGCAGCCATGGACAGCTGTTTCGGCCTTGTTAGGCCTCATCAGCATGGCATAGCTAATGCTCAGGCTCAAGTACCCACATATCCATAAAACAAGCAGTGAAAACGTAAAGCTTGTGGGATGTGGCTGGAGTGACAAGGATATACCTCACAAATTAATGTGATTTGGTAAGCTGAAGCCACTCTAAAGGCACTAAGGCCACATGGTAGCGGGCATTACCCCTTAAATCTACCAAAGCAAAGATTGAGCCCAAGCATTAGCAGCCATGGACAGCTGTTTCGGCCTTGTTAGGCCTCATCAGCATGGCATAGCTAATGCTCAGGCTCAAGTACCCACATATCCATAAAACAAGCAGTGAAAACGTAAAGCTTGTGGGATGTGGCTGGAGTGACAAGGATATACCTCACAAATTAATGTGATTTGGTAAGCTGAAGCCACTCTAAAGGCACTAAGGCCACATGGTAGCGGGCATTACCCCTTAAATCTACCAAAGCAAAGATTGAGCCCAAGCATTAGCAGCCATGGACAGCTGTTTCGGCCTTGTTAGGCCTCATCAGCATGGCATAGCTAATGCTCAGGCTCAAGTACCCACATATCCATAAAACAAGCAGTGAAAACGTAAAGCTTGTGGGATGTGGCTGGAGTGACAAGGATATACCTCACAAATTAATGTGATTTGGTAAGCTGAAGCCACTCTAAAGGCACTAAGGCCACATGGTAGCGGGCATTACCCCTTAAATCTACCAAAGCAAAGATTGAGCCCAAGCATTAGCAGCCATGGACAGCTGTTTCGGCCTTGTTAGGCCTCATCAGCATGGCATAGCTAATGCTCAGGCTCAAGTACCCACATATCCATAAAACAAGCAGTGAAAACGTAAAGCTTGTGGGATGTGGCTGGAGTGACAAGGATATACCTCACAAATTAATGTGATTTGGTAAGCTGAAGCCACTCTAAAGGCACTAAGGCCACATGGTAGCGGGCATTACCCTTAAATCTACCAAAGCAAAGATTGAGCCCAAGCATTAGCAGCCATGGACAGCTGTTTCGGCCTTGTTAGGCCTCATCAGCATGGCATAGCTAATGCTCAGGCTCAAGTACCCACATATCCATAAAACAAGCAGTGAAAACGTAAAGCTTGTGGGATGTGGCTGGAGTGACAAGGATATACCTCACAAATTAATGTGATTTGGTAAGCTGAAGCCACTCTAAAGGCACTAAGGCCACATGGTAGCGGGCATTACCCCTTAAATCTACCAAAGCAAAGATTGAGCCCAAGCATTAGCAGCCATGGACAGCTGTTTCGGCCTTGTTAGGCCTCATCAGCATGGCATAGCTAATGCTCAGGCTCAAGTACCCACATATCCATAAAACAAGCAGTGAAAACGTAAAGCTTGTGGGATGTGGCTGGAGTGACAAGGATATACCTCACAAATTAATGTGATTTGGTAAGCTGAAGCCACTCTAAAGGCACTAAGGCCACATGGTAGCGGGCATTACCCCTTAAATCTACCAAAGCAAAGATTGAGCCCAAGCATTAGCAGCCATGGACAGCTGTTTCGGCCTTGTTAGGCCTCATCAGCATGGCATAGCTAATGCTCAGGCTCAAGTACCCACATATCCATAAAACAAGCAGTGAAAACGTAAAGCTTGTGGGATGTGGCTGGAGTGACAAGGATATACCTCACAAATTAATGTGATTTGGTAAGCTGAAGCCACTCTAAAGGCACTAAGGCCACATGGTAGCGGGCATTACCCCTTAAATCTACCAAAGCAAAGATTGAGCCCAAGCATTAGCAGCCATGGACAGCTGTTTCGGCCTTGTTAGGCCTCATCAGCATGGCATAGCTAATGCTCAGGCTCAACAAGGCCGAAACAGCTGTCCATGGCTGCTAATGCTTGGGCTCAATCTTTGCTTTGGTAGATTTAAGGGGTAATGCCCGCTACCATGTGGCCTTAGTGCCTTTAGAGTGGCTTCAGCTTACCAAATCACATTAATTTGTGAGGTATATCCTTGTCACTCCAGCCACATCCCACAAGCTTTACGTTTTCACTGCTTGTTTTATGGATATGTGGGTACTTGAGCCTGAGCATTAGCTATGCCATGCTGATGAGGCCTAACAAGGCCGAAACAGCTGTCCATGGCTGCTAATGCTTGGGCTCAATCTTTGCTTTGGTAGATTTAAGGGGTAATGCCCGCTACCATGTGGCCTTAGTGCCTTAAGAGTGGCTTCAGCTTACCAAATCACATTAATTTGTGAGGTATATCCTTGTCACTCCAGCCACATCCCACAATCTTTACGTTTTCACTGCTTGTTTTATGGATATGTGGGTACTTGAGCCTGAGCATTAGCTATGCCATGCTGATGAGGCCTAACAAGGCCGAAACAGCTGTCCATGGCTGCTAATGCTTGGGCTCAATCTTTGCTTTGGTAGATTTAAGGGGTAATGCCCGCTACCATGTGGCCTTAGTGCCTTTAGAGTTGCTTCAGCTTACCAAATCACATTAATTTGTGAGGTATATCCTTGTCACTCCAGCCACATCCCACAAGCTTTACGTTTTCACTGCCTATATATATATATATATATATATATATATATATATGGCGCCTTCAGCTTTTTTTAATAGCTACATAATAGACTGGAATAGTATAGTATTCCATCGAACATCATGCATGCACCTTAAATTTTGTGCCAATTTTAAATCAGATGTAATTTGTGAGTGACAAGTATGTAATTTAATTAGGTTAGCTTTGGGTTGTATTTAAATTTTACTTCGTAATTTTTAATGTCAATCTCAAATCAGGGGTGACTTGTAAGAGACAAGTATTCGATTTAATTTCATCAGGTTAGCTTTGACCCGCATTTAAATTTCACCTCTTGGTTTTTAGTATGTTTAATACTAGATAATATTCTTTGTATGGGAATTTAGTTTCTCCCAATTATCCTCCAGTCATCTTATCAACTTACTGGTATTCACATGACAAAGTAATATTAAACTTAAAGTAAGCTCTTCCTCATCAATGTACACATCCTTTGGACTACCTTCTCTTGCATACAGTCTTTCAATTAATTTTATTAGTAGCTGCTCACACCAGTCTTGTGGGATGTTTGGATGACATTTGGCTTTAATGTTTAATGGGATTTCTGATGTTTGATGAAGTATGTTGTGCAATTCAATGTACATGGAGAAATGTGAGACTTAGTCCTTACCTTTCTTGCAAAATAGAAAATCAAGTTACGATAGCTAACACTGATTTCCAGCACTTTAATTGCTTTGATGAATCATTACCTTAAATCGATCCTCATACTACATTGTTAATTACCTTGATCAAACAAATGTCCAATATTTTATTATCGAGTTGGTTGGTCTTGCACTTGGCTGGCCAGAAGAGGAGCTGGATTTCTTTTTGAAAATACTGTAGGTGTATTGACTGATGAGCTTAATGCAAGCAAGCAGTTTTTTTTGTGATAGTAAGGTCGAGAAGTAACTGATCAAAAGAAATACCTTCGGTCATAATTCATATCATCTCAATATTTTTATTGATTCAGTCCATGTATCTTTCTTTCCTAATTTTTTGGAGGCATACACATATCCAGAGGATACACAATTTCTGATTTCCGATTGTCTCATGGGAGGCTGTGGATACTTGAAATTGCATTCATTCTGAAGTAATGATCTGAATCACTATATAACTGATGTGATACTGATTCAAAGGAGCAATCACGAGACAATCACCAATATGTAGTGCCCTAAACCATAATTAAGTAGCCTACAGTTGAACGGGAGCCCTCTTCCGACAAAACCCTCTTCCCACTGTCCAGGTTTGGCTGTACCCACTTCCAAACCTGGTCCCCTTTTGTGGCTGAAAAACCTTGAGGTTGTTGTTTTTGGGGTCAACTTCCTCCATGATGGTCTGATCCTGGGAGGCATCTTTCATCCGCCCTTCCAGCTTCTTGCAACCTACATCAGGCAGGGCGAGATAATCAAAGATGGCACAAGCCACTTGTACCTGTTGTTCAGGAAGGTTTTTGCAGTGAAGTAGGTCTTCTTGGTGCCCACAAAACCAGGGCTTTCGTCGTCTGAAGAAGAAGACAAGGAAGATGAATCACCTGACTGGGGATCATCCGCTGGCACTTTCTCTGAGCCTTGTTCAACTGCTGAGCCAGTGGTGCTGCCTTCAGAAACTTTCCCCTCTTCCTTCTCTTCCTCTTCTTCCACCTCAGAAGTTGTTTCCTCAATCTCGGCAGCTTTGGAAGCTCTCATCTCCAATTATTTCAGGCCGGAGGCGTCCTTGTAGCTCCCACAAAACTGGGGCTTTCGTCGTCTGAAGAAAAAGAAGAAGACGAGGTAGATTAATCGTCCGAATTGGGCTTGTCTGGCTTGGGGTCGTCTGGCTAGGGCTTGTCCGACTGGGGGTCGTATCTGGACACTTCCTCTTATCCTTCTTCAACTTCTGAGCCTGTGGTGCTGACATCAGAAACTTTCTCCTCTTCCTCCTCTTCTACCTCAGAAGTTGTTTCCTCGGTCTTGGCAGGTTTGGACGCACTCATCTCCAACTCCCTGAGGCGTGAGTACCACTTGACGGATTTCAAGTGTACCTTGTATGGCACTGTTCCCAGCTTGATGTTGTGCACCTTCTGAAGGTGCTTGTCCAGCCGCACCACCACCTTGCTACACCCATCTATGGGGCGCCACTTCTTTGCCCTCTTGACCCCATTCTTGTCGGCGAATGGGGTGGTCAGACTGCGGAGCTTCTTTCCATGGCGCATGACTTCTGCCGTCTCCTGGAGATCCTTTTTATCCAGTTCACCTTTCCGGATGTGGATTTGAAGGTGCCTTTTGTTGTTGCCAATGATGGAGACACACCAGGCATTCTGCACCGCATCTTGGTTGTTGCTTCCTCTTCTCCTCCTTTCCTTCTGCCTTTGGTGTGCTTTTTGAGCGTTTAGTGGTCTTTTTCAATGCAAACTGAAGAGTGATGCTTTAGTGCTTAATATAACTAAGGAAACCTTGAAAGAATTCAAAGCAATGATAATTCACACTATTTACAGCATTCCAGTTGATATAATCAACCGCACAATTGCTTCAATGCTGGCGCGTCTTCAGCAGGTTATTGACAGCAAAGGTTGTCGCATTAAATATTAACAATGTACGGTATAATGTGGAACTTTTCTTTTCACAAATGTATGATTACCTTCATGTGAATTAAGAGCGAAGCTGTTAGGTCATTGATAGTCCAGTATGTGAGAGGTGATTGTCATCATTTTTGAACGGGTTACCATTGTAACACGGTTAAGTTCAAAAGAATAATTACTCAGATAAACTTTTCCTAATTAATTGGTTTAGAATGGTAACTCGTTGACTATGGATAAGGTACACTGTGGACACAATGGTTATAAATGTACAAGTATCAACTTCCATAAGTTATTAAACCTGTTCATTAAAATGGCAAATATATTTTATCTGTTGTTTTCATTTTAGAGTGGTTTTTAATTCCTTCTAATGCTTTCACATTTGCGAAACTCATGCTATCAATAGGACAATAATTTGCACAAATTACACGGGAAAAAACATTGTAAATCTTGCAATCCATGAAATCATTCTTCATATATTATTAGTATAAACAATTTATAACTTATACGAAAAACTGCTTAAATCTTACACTCAATGAAAACTTCGTTGATTCTAATATTAGTCTTGCAAAACATTTACCGCAAGGGCTCAAAATTACTTCCTGTGACTCAGGTACCTGTGCATACAGGCTATATACTCGCCATCTCACTGACATCATTTGTGTTTCAATGTCATCCACCACGCCACCTTTAATTAGAACGATTTCACTTTTGGACGTGCATAAAATGGGAGTGTCCTTCTTAAATGCTATGTGTGGGGCGCCGAAAAATGAACTGATTGCCCCTCCAACAACAATGGCATATCCTGCCATGGTAACACTTGAGCAGACCATCGAAAGTCATTTAAAAAGATTATTTCATCTGATTCAGTGCCTACCCAAGCAAATGTTGTGCTTCCTGGGTTTTAACAGGAATGTCTTTCCACAACTGGCTGCGCCTTTAAGGAAAATATTACGATACTTCCCTCTCCCTTTCTGCAATAATTCGTGTATGGCTGAACAGAATCATCTTGTGCGATGCACTTTCATTCCAGAATATCAAGTGCAATATGCAACCAACGGCCATTGCAGTTTTCTGCGCAATTTCCTGCCAAACCTTCTTGAAAAATTTCCATGTGCGACATTCGTTCACGCCCCAAAGTTTCTTCAGATTTCTCCATCTCCCATCCCGTGCTGATTGTTTTTCTCGACCGTTTTTGTCCCTCGGTTTACTATGAACTTGGCAAGGTCTATTTTGCCTTCCCTTTTCTGCCTCTGAGGAAGTGCAAGGAGTTTTGTATACGTTTTTATGCCCTTAGTCAACGTAATTCCTGAAACCTCAAACATGCTGAGAGGAGGTGGTTGCTTTCTCTTTTTGGAAGCTGAACTCGTTGTACTGTCTTCTTTGATGGACTGTTCAACTCCCATTTCTTGTTCTTGGAGCCCTCTCCTCGACTACAGTCTTGCTTGGAGCCAGTGTTGCCAGTGGACCTATGTTCCAAAGATCGGGATGATCTGGTGACAGCAAAAGATCATGATCCTCCTTTGTAACGTTCTGCCATGCAGTAAAGTAATTGACATGGTGATTGGAAAAATGGACATAAATTCCATCTTCGATTGCGTAGAATTTACTTCAAATGTTTTCCTTAGAAGGACATGTGATGTATTCTTCAAAGTAGTGTTCTATACATCGCGTCTTTCTTGTCCCACAACTGGCTGCGACCCGAAGAAAGTGAACTTCCATTGTCCAAGTCTTCCAGCCATTGGCCTGTCCTTTCTGTAGAGGCACCTTTCCAATTTCATAATTTTGATACTTTACAAACTTCTTCATGCTCAGTTTATAGACGGCCTTTAAGTGAAGGGTGTGGTTTGTGTGCAACTTGCTAAGCACATGTCCCATTGTCAGGGGTATCCCTCTGTGTACATCTGCCTTGAAGACTTCATCGGTGGCATACTTTTCCTTTTGTGGCAGCTTCATGCATTACTTATTGACAACTTCATCTGTAGGTGAAGCGGATGCTGTAACTTTAGCCGCAGTTGCAATAGTGAAGGAAGTTACTGCAGTACCCGCAGCTGCGGCAGTCAATGAAGTTGAGGCAGTATCTGCTGCTGCAGCAGTTGCAGCTTTACCCACAGCTGTGGCAGTGGATGAAGTTAAGGCAGTAGCTGCTGTTGTTGCAGTTGCAGTAGTACCCGCAGCTGTGGTAGTAGACCAGTTTACATGAAGGAACGAGACGTTCTCGGAGGTGACAGTGGCATGTTCCAAGTTGAAGTTGATGGGTTCGTTGCAGTTGCCGATGCAACGTCGTCATTGAGGGTCTCTCCCTCGTTGTCTCGCTCATCATCTGCAGGACTGACCTCTTTCAGCAGCTGGTCATCTGCGGAGGAACTTGTTGATTGTTGAGGTTCATGAAGTCTTGATGGATGTAGCACCACTTATGGGTTTGTTTCCCGTGGCTCATTACGTTTTTATGTCCTCTGTCTCCTTAGCCGATCCCTGTTGGTATGGTTTGGTGGCAATGACATGTGTGTTACACGTCTGTGCAGCTGTCACACCAGCCTTTTCCAGCTTCTTGTAATCTACATCGGGCAGGGCAAGATAATCAAAGATTGCACAGAGCCACTTGTCCCTATTGTTCAAGGAGGCTTTTGTAGTGAAGCAGGTCTTGGTGCCAACAAAACCAGGGCTTTCATCGTGTGAAGAAGTAGACGAGGAAGATAAATCGTCTGACTGGGGCTGTCTGCCTGGGACTTGTCCAGCTCATCTGACTGGCGCTCCTCCGCGGACACTTCCTCTTATCCTGCTTAAACTTCTGAGCCAGTGGCGCTCCTTCTGGAAACTTTCTCCTCTTCCTCCTCTTTCACCTCAGAAGTTGTTTCGTCTGTCTCGGCAGCTTTGGAAGGTCTCCAACTCCCTCAGGCTAGAGTACCGCTTGGCGGATTTCAAGTGGACCTTGTTTTCCACTGTTCCCCACTGTTCCCAGGTTGATGTTGTGCACCTTCTGAAGGTGCTTGTCCAGCTGCACCACGACCTTGCTACACCCATCTATGGGGCACCAATTCTTTGCCCTCTTGACCCCATTCTTCTTGTTGGAGAATGGGGTGGTCGCACTGCAGAGCTTCTTTCCATGGCGCATGACTTCCGCCATCTCCTGGAGATCCTTTTTATCCAGCTCACCTTTCCAGATGTGGATTTGCAGGTGCCTTTTGATGTTACCAATGATGGAGACAACCAGGCATTCTGTACCAGATCTCAGTGTGGTGTTTCCTCTTCTCCTCCTCCTCCTTTCCTTCTGGATTTGGTGTGCTTTTGGAGCATTTAGTGGTCTTTTTTGAAGGACCAGCTTCTTCTTGATAGCTGAGTTAATCTTTTGTCTCACTATTGGGTCACAAAGATGTGGATCGCGACGTTTCAACCGCTATACTGCTGGTCTTCATCAGGCGATGGTGTTGACTGGCTGCGTGTGAGTGTAAGAAGCACCATGGCTGGTGGTGATTGGTGTGTTTCGATCCTCGCTTAGGCTGTTGTTGATTGGAGGATTTCGATCCTTGTCGTTCAGACCAGAAATTGTTCCCTCAGCGGTCCGCTTTGGTACTGATTGGCTGTTGTGTTGTTTGATCGTGGGCATCTATGCTTCAGGAATTTCAATTCCACTGTCCCTGTTAATGTTGTTAGGGTGAACTCTTATGTGAATAGCCTCTTTAACCCTACGGGTGTACCAATGTTGGTCTCGGTCAATAAATTTAACTTCGTCCCAGAGCAGAGAATGTCCAGTCGCGTTGCTATGTTCTGAAACTACAGAGGATTGGGTTCAAGGAAGGCATACGTTTATCGTGTTCCTTAATCCGTTCATGCATAGATCTTCCCATCTCTCCAATATAAACCTTACCACATTCGCAGGGAATCTTGCAGACTACTCCGTCTTGTTTTACTGGATCGACAATGTCCTTAGGTCGCACTAGGTGTGATCTAAGAGTTGTGTCAGATCTGAAAACAGTCCGTATGCCTTGTTGTAGGCAATGGCGAAGAGCCTCCAATGTGCCTTTGACGTATGGCAGAACCACAGTAGATTTATTTTCAGGTTCAGGCTCTTTAGTGGTTGTTCGTCCCTTGGTTTTCGTAAGATTTTTGAAAAATGAAAACAGATAAGCATTGGAAACAAGGGCCGATGAGAGGTGTTTCTTTTCATGAAAGATAACTTATCGGTCTTTTTAGAAGGACCGTCTTCGATGCATGTACAGTAGGTAGATGTTGGTAGATGTATAAAAAAGAGTATAACAATTTAAAAAATTCAGAAAAAAATAACCACTTGACGTACAGAGGCAGCCAAGGTACCATTGGAAAGCTGATAATCTAATTCAGAACGGCATTGGCAAAGAACCATTTACTTAATTAGTACGCATGCGCTGTGTGGGTGGGGTGGGTGGGTGAGATCAAATATGGACTGAAAGCGGCAGCCAGAGGCGCTTTACAGGCTGACGTCCGATCTCACCCTAGAGAAGCATTGTAAACTATCCCTGAAAAGCCCTGATGGGGATAGGATAAGTAAGTAAGGAGCAAAAAATGTGTTTAAAAGGGCCGAATCATTAAGAATTCATAATACAATAAGCTGTAGAGGCAAACAAGGTAGAAACCGCGTCCAGACTGGATAACAGCTTTGTCCAAACTGTGTGCAAACCGATTGAATCTTGAAAAAAAGGTTCAGATAGGCGTTAAGGTACCCGCCCAGGGAAAAATTCATGTTTTCAGAAATAAATGATTTCCATTTTATTTTAAAGCTTATGTGATGTAATATCCAAAAATGATGTTCCAATCCAAATAGAGGTGCAAGGAACGCCGCAATATTAGGCAAAAGTTTACGTTTTTACTGGAAGTTGGTTCCATCGACCGAGGAAGGAGCTGGGTTGGTTACAAGGAAAGTAATTGAGTGTGCTATATTACAGACAGCAGTCATCCGCGGGAGGATTTCTCGGAAAGAAAAATGGTGGATATCGAGGCGGTTTCGCGAGAGGCA
Organism: Pachyseris speciosa; assembly: GCA_016490735.1. Classification (NCBI taxonomy): domain Eukaryota; kingdom Metazoa; phylum Cnidaria; class Anthozoa; order Scleractinia; family Pachyseridae; genus Pachyseris; species Pachyseris speciosa. The sequence goes on along the minus strand of JAEMWC010000981.1, from coordinate 283,428 downwards.
GCATTTGCAGCTTTTACAGCCGAATTCACCAGAAATGGGTAAGATGTTTTGGCCATATTTCGTTTGTTCGTGTGGTTTTGTGCTCACATGATTTTTGTTTTTGTTTTTCGAAGATTTGATGCACCTGAAGGCCCCCTCAGCCTGTTGAGGCGTTTCGTATTGAAGGCTGGCGAAACACCAGATCAATGACGGGCCAGACTTTACAGAAGGCTATGGGCACTTCTTTGGTTGAACGTCTTATTTTGTTTGATCGTTGCTTGAAATCATACTGTGTGTTCAAGGGCTAGGCTTGAATGTTTTTGTTCCAAAATAATAACTGATATTTTGTGAGAGATCCTTGCGAACATGTGGACATTTTCCAATTTGTTATTTTGTTGTGATATCCTTGCGAATGTGTGGACATTTTTCAATTTGTGATGTCAATAAAATAAATAGCCCATCACTGGGATTTGTTTGCTTTGTTCATGCAATTCAGTTCTTTAGACGCCTGATATGTTCTCACAAATACCGTACCAAATCAAACTTGTTGTCTTTGCAACATACAGTATTTCCAGGGTCTTTAGTAGACTCACACAACCGCTTCTTACTGTCCTTTGTTTTCCCTCACTGTGAGTTCTATGCTGTTCAAAATTTAAAAAAATATAGAAAGTACCAATTGAGTTCAGAGACCACACACTGCAGAAGTGTTTCCTGTGTGTGAGCAAGCTATTTCAGATGAGAATTATTGCCAATTTTCCTTCTTTTGTTTGCTTTTTTTTAGTTTGGAAGTAGACAGACCCTTGGATCACATGTAGGAAAGCCCACATATGTTTTACCAGAAACCCTTAAGAGAGTAATTAGGGAAATTATACCAGGGGATCTGGTTGATAAGCCTGATCCTATACATGCAAGGGTAAGTCGAGACTTTTCGTTGTTTTCACATGGTATTTCTTTGAACAAGTACTTACTTGAAGAACAAAGTGAAACTCATCCAGCTGAGTGTTGTTTCTTCTTCTTGAAAACTGGGCTAGCTGTTGGTCAGTAACTCATTTCCTATTTAAAAAAATTATTCCGCAAAATATTTGTACACTGTGTTGGTTTTAATATCCTCTTTCCTGAAGGGGTTACTGAATCTGTCTGTAATTGCATGTTTTTCTCTTATTTTCAGGTTTACAGAGTCAGCATTGCTGACTTAGTGAATGCAAGATGGCCATCACCATAGGTCACAAAAGGCTTAGAGGCACTAGCATTTCAAGACAACCCTGCTGTCATTTCACATGTAGATATAATTTGTCATATCAAGAAAAATTTTTATAGTGTTTTGTTTTGTACCAAGCATGCAGAAACAACTAAATGAGAAATGATATAGTGTGATAATTATTTCAAAAGAAAGATTTCCAAATTATGAATTTTGAAACAAATTTACATGCAAACAAGCCTTTGAGGGAAATCTTAGAATATGATCAGAACTGAAGCACCTAAAAGAGTAGACTGTTACTTCTATGATATGTATTACATATTATTATTATTCTCAAATCAAACCCAACACTGTCTTATATTTATTTAATGTAATTTTCAAATCAAGAACAATATTTTTAAGTGCAAGTTGTTTTGCACCTCACATGCAGAAACAATAGCTATGACAGAGAATATTATAATACTGAATTCAAAACAGAGTTCACAAATTTTGAATCAATTTTGAATAAAACATACCGACATGGGAAATAAGAAATATATTTTCACAACCTAAATACTGAAAGGCTGGTTTTTCAAAGATATTTATTACAAATCAAACTTCACACTGTTTTACATTTAATGTAATTTCCAAATCAAGAACAATAATATTTTAAAGTGTAATTTGTTTTACACCTCACATGCAGAAACAATAGCTATGACAAAGAGTATTATAATAATGATTTCAAAACAGAGTTACAATTCATAAATTTTGAATCAGTTTTGAATTTAACATGCCTGTATGGGAAATAAGCAATATATTTTCAAAACCAAAGTACTGAAAGGCTAGTTTCTTGAATGAAACACAATGCTGTTTTTCACATTTAGTATGCAATTTCTTCAAATTAATATAGTCTTTTGTTTTGTACAAAGGACGAATAAACTGTAACTAATGAAACATGCCTAAGACTGGAAAATATTTGAACCAGTAATTTCTAATTCATGCATATAGGCAGTAATAACACATCGGTATTCGATTTAGAGGAAAACTACATTTACTGTCCTTATATGAAAACTTGCACTTGTATCTCAAGTTCATCTTCCTGTATTTTTGGGGTTCAGTGGACAGTTAGAGTGGGAGGTCCGCTTATGGGTTTTGGACCCACATTGACAGCTTTTTCCACTAACAAGCAAGATGGTACCATCACTTTGCTCAGCTCCTCCAATAGCATCTTGTGCACCCACAGTGAGACCTGCATCATCATCATCCTCTACATCTTCTGCATCAATTCCATAGGTATGCTGGACTGCCTGTTGCTTCACCCATTTTTTTTTTCGTGCAACCTGATCCTCGGCTCTAGCCACCTTCATTTGGATTCTTACTTTCTTCTTGTTATCTGTCTGCCCCCTCTCTATCTCCTTCATACGGTCTGTCACTTCTTTCTGCAGAGCCGCAATTACAGCAGGAATGACAGGAAGGTGAAGCCTTTCATAGAGGTCTATTATCCAGTGGTAGTTTGATCCTCTAACTTTGTAACACGAAGACATATTGCCCTGGCAGAAATCACAGTTGGTGGACGTCATGTAATGCAATCTAAGAGAAATAAAATCAGTGGAGAAAAAAAATCATCCCAAAAAAGTGCTACAGGTACCCATTTAATACTTGGAGAACACTTACTGGTGTTGCATGGGGAACCACATTTCTTAGTATTTTCCAAATAAGTTAGGATCTGGAGAAAACATGTTATGTGCAATATACATTGATAAGAATGACGTAGTAATGGAAATTTATTGTCAGTAGCAACCTGCACACTAACTATGAAAACATTGCTAAACATCTATGAAAAACAATTCAAAGAACTAATCTGGCTATCAATTTGGCATAAGACACACCTTTTACAGTTCATGTAACTAGTTAATTCCTTACCTACAAAGACTTTGATCCTTGGCACGAAAGTCAGGCAACACGGTAAAGTGCACTTCACACAGGTTAGAATGCCCTCTCCCCATTGTTGGATGTATCACGCTCTCGGCATCCTCAGCACGACGCTCACACTCCAATCAGTAAGCAAGCCAATGAAACTGAAATGTAAGTGATGTCTTTGTTTTGTAAGGCTTTCCCTGACACTTTAACTCTTCGTCTTCATCACAGTTCTGACAAGTACACATAGTATTTTTTATGAAATCCACATTCTTCCATTTTGTCTACTCCCCACTCATGAATATCTCTACAATGGTACTCTCCCAGGGCTCTCATGCGTCTAGCATATTCCTCTGGCTTGTCACATTGCTGAAGGCAGCAAAATTGGTTAAGACGTGCACTTGTGAGGAAGTTGTCTCCAAGACATCCACAGCCAGCTTTGTGCCTCTCACATTTGCACCTTGCAGTCATCACATTAGCAAATTGTTCTTTGTATTACCGTCTGATGTCTGCTGAGAACTTTTTCTTCTTTGCCCACTTTTTTTAACTGATTGTAGTGCGCTCTACCAACATGCCCTCCACACTTCAAGATTTTCCCCTCTGAATGGTACTTTTTCACTGATTTCGCAGAGCTTGAGTCTCCATCCTTCCAGACAACCTCTACCTTACATCCTTCATCCTTTGCCTCCTTATAACACTCTTCAGCTAGGATTCCCTCCATCGACTTTGCTGTGCCCTCAAACAAATCCTCTTCAACAACATCATCTTTCCCCCTCATGCACTTGTGGCCATACCAAAGTAACCCTCAAGTTAAATAGTTCTTTATGATGAAAGAACCATTTTTGCTGAAATGGCCTCTGGTATGCCATACACCATCAGAAGTGACAACAGCCCTCTTCCAACTTCCCAATTCCTCATCATCCAATTCCTTCATCTTGTCTTTTTGTTACTCACACATTTCATTCAGAATGTCAGTGACATGTGGATAAACCAGTTTAATTGTTTCGTAATACGGATTCTTTGAAATACAGCTTATGCCAAGACACTGCCTAAGTGTCTTTGAAAACTTGGCATAGCCATGTCCCGTGATGAAAAAGGCCACAGCAAGGGCAAGGCCTACCACAGTTCTCTTGGAACCGTCAACTAGTGCTGAACCACAAAAGTTTACAGTCCGTGACTCACACCCATTGCAAACAAACACAACATTCATTGACCCACCAAGACCTGTAGGTTCCACTTTGGCTGCCACAAGAACACCTGTTGAACAAAATATAGGATCTGTAGGTATTTATTTGTCACACATTTATTTACAACTACTACCACTACTGATACTACTATAATACAGGCTTTCTAGCAACACACTGGGTGGCTCTTCTTTGCCAAGTCTACAATACAAAGATTGAAACCTACATGTTCTTGTTTGCTAATGTATCAGTCAATTCCAAAAGCGCCCATCCCCCCACCCTGGGCATACCCTGGGTATTTGACTTGACATGTGTCCTGCACGGTGGGGATTTGACTATCACCTAAGCACCGGTCGGCAGGTCGCCAGCTAAAAGGTTTTGAGCATCTGTCGCATGCAAATATTCATTCATTCCCCTTGGGAGCCACTTTGCTCCCTTCCCTCCAAGATGTCATGTAGGTTTTCCAGTGTTTACAAAATGTACGGTTGATATGCCTTTATTCAAATTTTAAAGTGCCAACAGAAGAGATCGGAAAAGATTTTTCTTATACAATTTTTCAGATTTGGTTTGCAAAGATAAGCGATTTTAAATTAAAATATTTTATGAGCGTGTGGTGTGCCTAAATGCTTAATGCGACGAGTGATTTGCTATAGATTTATAATTGACTTGCCCTTTTTGAGACCCTGACTGTCAAATGGCCGGGGGTTTGCCCAAGGAGGAATGGACACTTTACTAAGTTTGATGTAAACAGTCAAAGCAGATTCAAATTATTCCAAGACTCAGGGCACCCAACGACCCAAATCAACCAAAAGCTGTTTTCATTAGCTAGCTGAGTTTTAATTGCCCAAAAATGTTAGGGAACAAAATCTTCCTTTGAGAAAATGCTAGCTGAATGAATTTTCCACGAACTTTCTAGGGAACTGCTTTATTTCCTAGTGCTAGTTGATGTTTTTGACTGCCAATACGACCTTTCCGCAAACGTCAGGGGAGTAGGATTTCTTCATTGCGAATCTTTTGGGTCATGTTTCAATTACGAAAATCCGAGTGTACTCTTTAATCGGGGCTGAAAGCCTAAGGCGAACTACCCTCAACCCAACAGATATGTACCGAAACTTATGTCTGCCCCTGAAGACTAATTGAAATATCAACGAGCTTTCACGCTCATGCTGAAGGAAACATTCTTACTATTGGTGCCAAAAACAGATTTACTCACCATTGCAATTATTAGTTGAACACCTGGATGTAGCATTAAATTGTTCAACCATATCCATCACCTGTGTTGACTCGCAAACAATTAATCTTTGTTCAACTTTGAGTCCCTTAGTTGCCACCTCTTTGTCATTAAACACTGATGATTTTTCTCATCTTTATCCGAAGTAGGATTGTATTCCGAACAGTCATCACCAGATTTTTGATCCTCAGAGCTAGTCGACTGGTGCTCCAAACAATCGGTCAAGTTCCTTGCTACAAGTTCTTTCTTTACGCTCACTTGAGTTGCATACTTCGTTTTCCCTGGGCTTACAAATCTCAACCGCGCTTTCCCACCAGACTTATATGGTTTTTCTCTCCAGTTTGCTGCAAGAGTGAAACTCTTACGGCTTCCAAGGCCAACACCTCTAGCTTGAGCTCCCTTTTTCCCTTTTATTGCGAGCTGCTTCTTTATCTCTCCTTTCGACAGTTTGATCTTCTTCTTCTTAGGTGCCATCTTGAATTCCAAAAAAGATGGCGCACGCTGTGTTAGAGCAACAATGTGACACTCATGTATCACAGCATGAGGTGCCTAGCAGCCAATAAACAAAACAAGACTCTCGTAGGGTGGGTTGGGAAAAATGGTAAAAAAACGAATCTACAGACCACCAGATCAACGGAAATCATTTCAAAATTGCGGCACAAACGATGACAGAAACGATCTTTCAGATTTTACGGGTAAATTTGCCCACAATTATGGAACAAGAAGGTTAAAATGTAATAGCTAAAGGGGCCGCAACTACGGTACAAATTTTCGTTTTTTGAAGAAACCACTGGGTCTTTTTCTACGAAACTTGGCAGGTTATTTCCCAAGTATCCATCAAAGAAATCTGTGGTTGGGTGACCAGCGAAGAGAATAGGATGTCAAGTTCCAGGTGTCCAAAGATCACTTTCAGTATTTTCACAGTAACAATCTATCCTTGAACATTATACTGATGCCCAAGCACAAATTTATTCCTTTTTCTTATATTGAAACATTTGTATTTTAAGTTTTCGCTTCCGTTTAACAGTTGCAACAAAAAAAGCTAATCTTAGTTTGAGACATAGGTTAATATTTAACCCAGTTCCCCCTTAGAGGGCCTGATGCACGAAAAACAGGTGCATAGAAGAGTCAAACACATATTCGTGCTTTATTCTGAGAAGAACCTGGGTTACTAGGATACATAATTTCAACTGTTTTTACGGCAAGAAATGACCCAAAGTAGCCTGGGCGGGTACCTTAAAGTGTTTCAAAATTTGACACTGTTATGCGCATGTGCAGTAAAGTCTAAGGTATTCTGTGAATGGCAGAGAATGAGTAATGACATCTCTGCAAGTTTGAGCCCAGAGTGTTAATGTCCCTAGGAGTTACATGGAGTTAAAGCGGTTCCCCTTTTTGTTGATGGCAGGAGCATTTGTGACCCTCCACAGGAAAACAGGGAAAAAGGTGATTGCATGGGCACGCGTGCGATGACATGGCACACTAAGTGTGTCAATGGCACAGATATGCGCATATTTAATGCCTAAAACAGAGTGTCACAGTGCTATTGTTTGCCACGCAAAAGCCTTTACCTAAAGCACTGTGAAAAATGCCACGCTACGTGTTGGATGTGACACGCGTGCCAAAAGACACATGAGCAATATAGCACGGTACACTCATCGAAGCTCGAAAGACAATAAGTGAGAAAAAAGATTAAACGCGACTTGTTAAATTTCTCAACATTTCATATCTCCGTCCAGTCATGTAATATCCTCTATATAACTTGTGCCATTTTTTTCTTACTACATAAAGAAGACCAGGAAACAAACAGTATAAAGCAAAAAATCTCACCAACCTAGCTGGTCAGTGGCTTATTATACTTTGCGAAACGAAATGGAATGAAACGTGATGAAAGACTGCAGTTTGCGCAAGTAGCGCGAAATGAAAAATCTATAGTTTGCAAAATTTGAATAACACAAAAAACAAGCAATGAATGCTAAATGTTTACATTTAAAAAGCTACACATCACTTTATTAAAAAGGTTGCTGAAACTATAATCGCTTGGTCCAAACTGGATTAATCTGCGAGCACAGCTGAGCCTGTTGAGAACAGGAAGAACGTGATGCATGACTGTTACCACCCCAATGAATTTCACTTTGTACATCTTTCCGAGAAGACCTGACGCCTGAGCATCTTTCTAGTCAAGTTGCTTTAGTGTAAGCATGAGTGGTACTTAATCCTTATGTACACTCCACAGCCTTGCCAAGAGAGAGCCACCTCGTGCGAGTAGCCTTAGCAAGTCTACGGACGCACTTATCTTTAGCCTCTTTTGAAGGCTCTTGCAGCTTTTTCACTTTAAGTTGGGTCTTCAGATATGCGCAAGTCGTTTTGGGGAATTTTCAAAAAATGTCCAGACCTGAAAAAGCCATCTCAACTTCTTGCATGTATGCTGATATCATCATTAGTGTCACAGCAAGCAAGGGACAGTTTATGGCAGATGTAGTGAACGCTGACAAGGTGTTTGTTCAACTCTTTGAGCCTGGTGGCTACCCCCACTGGTTTTTCCAGTCATCACTGATGCTCCATCCGTGCAACGGCCATTGAGCTTTCCAACTGGCAAGTCACAATGGTTCAACTCTGTTACAAGAGTGCTCGTTATGGTTTCTGCATTTACAGAATCAGATTCAACAAGATCATTTACACTAAGAAACTTAATCTCTGTGCCACCAGAAGTGCTGTTCCAAAAACTGCACGAACGTGATTAATTGCTCAGTAACAGAGATGTCTGTTACTTCATCAATTAGAAGGCCATAAGACCCTGCCTTCTTTATTTCGTTTTATAATCATGTTCTTGACCACATTCCACTTGTCAGGAACATTTTCTCTCACTGCAGCGGGAGATTTGTGATTAAAATGGTGCATTTTGTCTAGCCCAACAGCGAGAAACAGATTTAGCAAAGAAAAGAACTTAACATTGACAACTGCCTTGCTAACCAGTACAAGGCTGCAAAAGCATTGTACAATACATCGTTGCGAACTGCTTCCTTTTCACCATACTGTTTATGAGACATTACTGATTCATTTCAGCTTCCACAGCAGCTTGATGCATTGAAGACACCTGTATCTTTGAGTTACTGCAGCAGAAAAGACAGCCGAGAAAAGGTCTTATCATAGGCTAGTTCTCTTTCTTCGACCCAGCTGTGGTGAAATCGTCTCTTCTTCAGCTTCTTCTGCCTCGCCTCTTCTTGTTCTGAGAAATCTTTGCAGCTTTTCTGTTTGCACTCATAGTAGTTGTGCAGGTTAGAAAGTCCACATTTCCTTATTTCTAATAACATTATGTCATCTCCTATTGCTTTAGATACACTTGGCCCTCAGGGTTTTTCTACTTGCCATGAGGTATCTGAGAGTGCTTCATTAGACGACTGAGTTTCTCCCCCTTCACTTGCTGCTTGTACTAAAGGCATCGTTGAATCATCTGCCAAAGAGGTCCAATATGCAATACATAAACCTCACCCTGTCACTTATGCTGAGTTTACATTTTTGGCGGATTTCCATTTAACTTTTTGCAGTAGTTTTTTGTGTCGTTTGTTTTATGAGCTGCTGAAGAATTAAGCTTATAAATATTGTATGTGTACACGAAGTTTATCTTGACATTGCTTTTAATGTTACTTCTTTTATGCTTTTATTGTAGACATTTTTTTGGTGTTTTAAAAGATTTCCACTGTAAACATCTGTTTTCAAGTTACGCGATACATAAGTACTATTTGACTTCCCAGATTTTCCGCAATCTTTTCTAACATGAATAAGACTTAAAGATATTGGCTCGCTCGTAAAAGTATGCTTAATGTTTATGGGACAACATCCGTGGCCTCAGCTTGGACCTCATGCAATGTTTTTATGTCGGATAAGTTTGCGAGAAAATTTAATTAACCATCTTGTTATAAGTGTTAGGAATTTCCACTAACGATACAATTCAGCAGGTTTCGAAGTTCTTAGACTTCTCATAATAACCAAAGAGGAGCCGGTTGATTGTTTGTATTCAAAGGTCGTTGCACTTCAACGACTGTTTTGACATGCAAAATGCACACTTTATTTATATCCGCCAGTGCAAGTTCATTATGTTGAAAAGATAACTTGTAATGTATTAATGACTCACCTTTTGCCCTCTTTGGAAAAAAATTATCTAAGATGCCTTGGATGTGAGGTCTGTTACTAGTACTCTTCGCCATTTTAAACAAGTGCTTTTGGTTGCGTGAAATGTCACGTGCAAATGTTTTGTAACAGCATGAGAGAGGGTAGGTCCTGGTAACTACTTTGACAACGTAGGCGATGCATTTCGTGCAATGCAATCAAACTTCAAAATTTATCGCTTTGCTTGAGATATCCTTCAGTAATCCGGACACTGAAATATTAGTTTTCATGAAGAAAAGAACTGTAATTCAGAGATGCAATTCCTGGATAGAGTCCCCTGGCAAGGCGGGAAAGTGGTGAAAAGAAGTTTCAGTTAGTCTCGCTTTTGATTTCGTATTTGTCTACTTGAGACCTCATTTCGGCGAAGGCGGGTACTGTGCTCAGAGTAGACGGGTGCTGGTACCCGGGTCCCGGCTTCTTATAAAACCCCTGTATGTACGTATAAACTAAGTTCCTTACCATATGTTTTGTACTTTTAGGCAGATATCAGCCGAATGTTTCCCCTGGACTGTTTACTCAGTGAGTGTATTTTACGTTAAAGTGATGTTACACAAGCTGCTTTTTAAGGCATTTTTTGGGGGTGGGGATGGTGGTGGGGGCTACTTTGGAATAGGAATACACAGAACCCTGCTCAGAATAGATGGTAGTCATGTTTTTTTGGGAGCTGTTCTGATTTCGGAATAAACCGCAAAATATTCCGTTCACTCTGTTCAGGGAAGTGAAGGAAATGAACATAAAAATTAATGATATGGTCTTCTTGGAATGCATGAAATATGAATGCCACTTTCAGAAAACTTTTTGTCAGAAATAGTGCGAGGCTAAACCCGTGACATGGCACCAGAAGTCAGCCTAACTTCCAGCAAGGCAACAAGAGTGATTCCGTTTTTAGAATATATTTTTTGGGAACCTTAATTTGCTTATTTTCTTATTCCTAAACCGGAATGATAATAGCGATAAGGTAAGCAGAGTAGTCCAAAAAAATGTGCCTTTAACTAAGTAGCCTAGGGAACAAAGTAAGAAAAATTAGTTCATGCTGTCATTTTTGTTTATAATTTGCTAAATGTGAGTCGGAGATGCAGAGAACATTGTTAGGCATGGAAGTACTGGAGCGGGTTGCACATCATCTTTCTACCGGAGTAGGAAGCAAGTTACAAGGTCAGTGGCTCAGAGGCCGCAGCATTTGATTCTGGTGTGACCAACATCTTTTATTTAATAGAATACTGATTAAACAACAGATTTGCTTGTTGGGTTGTCTATTTATGTAAAAATTACAGCATACATGACCGTAAAGCTTAGACTTATACCCCGTTCACACCAACTTAAACATGTTTAATTAGACATAGTTTCATTAAACACTGTTTTACAGAACATGTTTAGTTACAGTACCGTTCACACCAGAGACTCCGTTAACATTTTGAGTAGCCTCGTTTTGATGTAAATGTTGCCAATAAAAAATGTAAACAAAATGGCGGTTAATGGATTTAATGACAGTGTTCTGGCTTTATTATGGCGGACACATCTAAGGGAAAACCGTAAAAATACCCAAAACCGAGAAAAGAGTGCACAGAGACGTCTTAACCGTTATCCTTGTCGCAGACGTGTCGTTTCCTCTTTGTTTTTCTGTTGATTACGTGATATCTGCTCCACCATCTACCTTTGTCGTGTTTGCACGAAACCAAGGTCTCAGTTATTTTGGGGAGAGACGTGTCAGGGTTGGGATTAACAAGATTGGGTTGAGAGACTCCGTATGTCTAAACAAGCATTCATTCGTCTGTGCGTGGAACTTTCTCCTCATATCGTGAAAAGGGATAGAAACTACCAAAAAGCCATTGCATAATATTGGCTTGCGGACACTGCTCACTACAGAACGATTGCAAACCTGTTTGGTGTTGGAAAATCCACTGTTTGTGCTATTGTGAAACAGGTATGCGAGGTTATTGTAAAAATGCTTCTGCCAAAATATACTTACGTTCCCCAAAATCGACAGGAAGTTCAAGATAAGAACGATGGTTTCAAAAGTCATGCGGGGTTTCCTCAGGTAGTTGCAGCAGTTGATGGTTGTCATGTCCCCATCATGGGACCTCAGCAAAGTCCGGATGACTATATAAATAGGAAACGATTTCATGCCTTAATCTTTCAAGGACTAGTGGATAGTGAGTATCGTTTTCTTGATATATGTGTTGGATGGCTGGGTAAAATACACGATGCACACGTTTTTAGAAACTCTCCACTTGACATGTCAGTGATGATATCTGGTGTACGAGTTCCTCCCCTCATATTAGGTGACTCAGCTTATGCCCTAAGCAAATACCTGATGAAACCAAAATCAGACTCCACAAGAAGGCAGTTTCAAACTGAAACAGCACAGCTAGAGTGGTGGTTGAAAATACCTTTGGTTGATTGAAGGAAAGGTGCAGGAGCATTGGTAAGCGAATTGACCTAAGAGACTGGTTTAAATGAGGGGAATGTTCAAAGAGACACAGTAAACGGCCGTAAACATAAATTTTATTCCAACTGACGCTTTCTGATTGGCTACTTACAGACAAAACCTCATTGTTTGAAAAGTTGACAGTTTGACAGCTGAAAGTTGGAGTTGGCAGCTTGCATAAATTAGAATTATCAGTTACTGCAAAAAATTTAATCTGAATCAAACTCACTGCAAAAACACGTTTATTGACACTAAAACACAGAGACATTTTGCAGAAATGCGAAAACTTGGGCTTGCCTGATGTGGGATGAACTGAAAATACCATGGAGGGAGGCATTTGGTGGCATCACAGAGACCGCCGAACTTGTGGAAACTTGCTGAGCAGATACTTGAGTTATGGCATTCGTAACCGGAGCTTGACCTTTCTGCAGGAGCAGTTTTTGAGCTGGCGTGTAGATGGTTGTTTGTTGTAGCTAGCCAAGCTTTGCTTGTTAACAATGCCTGAAATACTCACTGTGTGACAAGCTGGAATGCAAGAATCCGACCACAATGTAATAGCAATTGCTCGTACACAGTGATTTGTGTACGTCTTCAAGAGGCTGGTGCCAAGGGAGATTTCTTTCATGATCTTTGACAGTTGGTTGACACCAAGTAGCTTGTTTTCATACGACACTGCATTAAAGAACTGGAATTTTGCATCCGACCTGGGCTTCTGGAAAAAAACTTCTTGCTTTGGATTCAACTTGCTTCTTGCTTTGGATTCAACATGAAAATGCGTTGCCATCTTGGCCAATGCTGTACAGGCGAGTTTGCCTTTCCTCACAGGTCTTCTCATTGAATCCACCCTGGTGGTTCTTTGTCAGCTTGTCATGGGTCGTCGTTATGTAATGGTCTCCATCAGCATCCTTCCCAAACTTGAAGCTGTCGCGACAAAGTAAACACTGACTTTTGCAACCATGGCAACACCAGTAAAGTGTTACGTAGAACCAGACTTTGCGAATAAGGCCGTCAGGATTTTGTGGACTCATGAAAGGGCTGTTATTAATATTTATGAGATCTGCTGATTCACTAACTGGCTTATGCTGAACATTTTCTTTTCCTTGTTGTCGCAGTGCTTTTAATTTGCTCTCCAGCATTTGTTGCTACGGCTGAAAGCTGGATGACGTGTAATGTTTACTGACCGGTTGTTGACATTGAAGTACCATTCAACCGAGTTACAGAAGCCCAGAAGAGATGATCTGCTGTCCTCTTCACCTGTTTTGGTCTGTCCCTTAAGGACTTCATTTCCAAAATATGAAGAAATACCAGTATTTAATTCTTAGTTATGTTTTCACTTCAATAAGGTGAAATAAAAGAAATTAAATAGCTGACTTGCACTTATATTTAGCTGAACTCAGGCTTTTGTCAAATAGTATGTTTGCGACTGCGTGTATTTGTATGTTTCTACTTCATAATGAAACCGTCTTGTTTCATAATGTCTTGAAATTACGAAAGCTAGGCACTTATGGTTCAAGGTGCCTCGACGTTTGGTGTAATTTGTGAAACAAACATATTGATGGGCACTTGTCATGTAAATTACTCTGTTACTATTACAATTCAGTTGGTTATTTGTTGTCATTTGGCACACACGACATTGTAACATAAGCTGTGGACCTTTTCTCCCTGTGGCCTTACCCTACACATAGAGCAAACCTAGCTGAATTATGGAATGTATTTAATCAGATTAATGAAAACTATAACAAAATTCTCGAACGTGATTGGTTATCAGCAACCCGATTTGAGCACTAATAGGACAGTGTACGCGTAATGCTTGTAATTGGTCAGTTTAATAGTTTATGCATCATGACTGTGTAATTGGACAGTATGCGTCATTTTGCATGCACTGTTGTCGTGGATTGTGTTGAGTAAACTGTTATGTTTTTCAGAATTTAGTTCGTTTCTCAATATTTTTCATAGTTTTGATTAATCACTAACTGGACTTTGTGGTCCAATTCTGTCTAATTATACTTGCGATTAACAGATCGGACTCCAACTATGACTCATATGATTACAGACCCAATTGGACAACCATTATGAATTACTCTTCTCCCTCCTTTCCTCTCTTTTCTGAAACATAATGGAAGTAATTGTGAGATGTTAAAACAGGATAACAGACAAAAATTTGGGTCTCAAACTTTAGATTATGGGGTCACTTAGAAAATGTTTCTCTCTCAATCATATCTAAAGCTAGCATGGTCTTAATGTCCCTTCTCAGTATATTGTAAATTCCACCTTAGGCAAAGAGAGTGAAGGGGGAATAATCCATGAAATAAAAAATTTACTTGCATTGAAAGGCCTGTCTAATTATACGTTACCAAACCCAAAACAAAATAAAATAAAATTACAACCTGAGGATAGGCTTAATAATATAGAATAACAGCATAGAATAACAGCATATGTATGTACGTATGTTTTATGCACTTCATTATCAAAATGTCTGCGATAAGGTAGATTTTAAAATACCAAGATCTTTAAAGATTGGATCAGTATGTGCATAGAAATGGGTTTTAGCTACAGTTCTCACCATTCGTTTATGCAGAATTACAAGAATTGAGTCTTCACACAAAACCATTACACAGCACAAATGCAATGGTAAAGTAAACAATCAGAAATAAAAAGTAGGGTTTTCACTAAATAATGTACAGTGTAGCAGTGGTGCTAAACATAACGCCAAGTGGAATTCTCCCACAAACTACTTCTGAGTGTGTAGGTTGAATGTGAAAATAATAAACAGCACTAATCTAAACAACAGGCTAACTAACTAAACACTTCTAAACTCCATTTCAAAGAGATAACAAGTTTGTTACATTTATGGTTAAAATTTGTTAGATTTATGGTGAGTCAGATTATTACATTTATGGTTGATTTAGCTAAAGGTCATGGAAGGTTGTTTACACAAGAATAGAATATGTAAAACGTTGAATTTGTTGCTTTGTTGTTAAACACGGTACCGATAAGAAGACAAATCACTTCCAGCGAACTTTGATCATTATTTGTAGTTTTCTGTTTTGTGTAGAAATCGCCCTCCGATGATGTTTCCTATCAGTACTCTTCTTAGTAAACGAAATTTTTGACTTTAAGTACAGACATTCTTGCAAAAAGTCTCTCAAGTCAGAAGGAAATTTGTTTCTATTTTCAGCATTTGTGGTTCGTTCTAGTTAATCTTATCTACTGTGGCAAATGAAGCTTAACAGTTTAAAGCAGCACTCAATTCTTTGTCTCAGAAGCCCATATTTTTCGTTCATGTGACCACTACGTTTTTTATGCTTTTGTTGTCAGTGATACAAGTGCTATTCATGGTTCAAATTTACGTGTTCTTTGTAGTATGACTCAATGCTAGCCAGTTGAGGGAAAACATTCGATGCACAAAAAATAATTAAAAGTAAACAGTGGAGGAGTTTTGAAATCGGGTGATGCTGAAGGGCAAATTCAAGGAATGTTTAAATTGGCCTTTTTCTTACTTTACCACCACTGAATTCTGTTGTTGATAAATTAAAGTGCAATGTCCAAACCAAATATCCAATTTTTTTTTGAATGGCAACAACTTAAATATGAAGCCTTATTTCCAGTTTTCCAACACATGACTTGTGATCACTATGCAATGCTTCCAACTTTAGCCAGCTTCCTTGATCATGACAGTGAACTTGCCCTTGTTATATTTTTTAGTATGGAATGGACACGGAGACGACGTGCGCATTTGTTGTGAGGTACTGCACAATGAACCATATCAAAAGAAAAAAGGAAGCATGTGAGGGGGGAAGCTTGGACTCAAATTGCCAAGCGTTTATCGGGAAGTGATGAGCTTGTTTTCAGAGTTGACCAGTGTGGTGTGAAAGATGGGGTGGAAAGGCTCAAGACAAATTATAAAGGAAAAATGAGAGAGGAGGAGTCAGCTAGTGGAATTACAGTGGAAGAAATAAGTGAACTTGATACCTTAATTTGTGAGATAATAGAACGAGAAAGAATGGCAGAGGAAGTACGGGAATCTGATGCAAATCGTAAAAACAGTGATATTGACAAGAAGACTGTAAACGAGATTAGAAAGGTTGCTGGTGAAACAAGGAAGAGATGAGAAGAGGAAGACAACATAGACAAAACAGTCAAGAGAGGGAAAAGTGGTGGAGATGCTGTTGAGTTTGTAAGGGAGAAAGCACAAATGGAAAAAGAGCTAGGTAATGAGGAAATTGCAATAGAAAAAAGGAACAGGAACAAGAGGCTACAAAGTAAAACAGGATGGAAAACAAGATGCAGACCATCATGACTCTTGTGGGGAGACTGTTACAAGAGAAGAAGTAGCAGGAGCTCTTAAGTTCCTGTAAAAATAGTTTTTAGTTATGCTATTTTTGTCTCGATGGCAATATGCCACGTTTTTATTATTTTGGAGACTGTTGCTTTTCAGGAAGTTAGAAACCAGGAAATAACATTCGGTTGCTTTATTTTTAAAAGCAAAATGTTTTAAGGGGGGACTAACTTAACTACAGACTTAGCGTTGTTGCTAATGGATTTTTACGGATTGTAGTTATAAAACACGGCTTTTCAGTGATTTTGCCACTACATTGGTAAAACGTACGAAGAGGTGAACATGTAAAATTAATAAATTGTTATTGCACATGCGCAACTTGCCCCAGGCCCCAACTGCGCTTTAAAGAGAAAAATCCCTAAAACTTAGAGAAAATTATATGAAGTTCCATTTTTTTTGCCAATCGGAGATATTCCAGCCTTCTTTACAAGCCTACGTAAGCAATTGTTGTTAACGTACATAACTGCAATGATAATGATGAAATGGTATGAATTTGCGTGCTTATGAGGTCATAAATCTCACAAAAACCCGAATTTCCGAAAATCGATGCGTAGAGTTTTGCACCTTGGCGATCGTTGACCATTGGCACCATTTTCGATATCCGGAAGTGTACGCCACTCGAGTTTTAGGCCTTTTGCTCTTCTGGTCATGTGACTTACCAAATATGGTTGTGACTCGAAAATCTTGTAGAACTTTTTGATTGTAAAACCATAGCCAGACAGCTTGCCTGTACAAGTTAGGGTGTCCAAGATATGAGGGTTGGGAACTAACGTAACAATGTTAGCTAATTTCGTAGTTAAGTTAGTCCCCCCTTAAATATCCTCACTAAAATGGGTAAAAGTGGATTTGAATGACAGCTGGTTAGGGCCTGTTTATTTGAGGTTTTCCAGCCGGGTTAGGCGAGCTGGCCCACTTTACTGGGCTGGCTCGGCTCATGCCTTATTTCTCCGCCTAACCGGGCTGGAAAACCTTATATGAAAAGGCCCTTAGTATATTTTGCATGCACATTTATTTATTAATTTATTTTTCAACCTTTGTCCATTCCAGTTGTTTAAATAAAGGCTGTGGGTTGATGAAGGCAAGTGAATTTATTTTCTTCTTTTAGAGTGATTTTCATGAGCCTGAGGAATATTTTTCTACTTATTTTACAATTCCTTTTTTCTTTTGTGTTGTTTTTACGACCCCTTGTCTCTCAGGCTAATGAAAATCACTCTAAAAGAAACTCACTCTAAGAAAACAGCTAGCTCTTGCAACAACTGTTGATACAAATGTATCTGGCACTTCAGTATGATGGCTTGGAAACAAATTATTGCACCAGTCTTGTTTATGCAAAGTACTCCTGTAATGTAGGTGGATCAACCTTAAAATACTCAGATGTTTGGTGGCCATACAGGCAAGTAAGTGTATTCCATAAAAGGGCACAGACCACATACATTTTGCCAGCGCAGTTCATTCCAATCTTGAAGTTTTTCTTAAAGTCCTTAAAATAGTTTATGATATCCCCAAATAGCCATTCAACTGATGAGCGAGCATAGCTCGTTGCTTTATTAGAGGGCTGCATTGCAGGTGTGATGGGAACATTTCGATATGGTGCCTGAAGGTGGAGGTGCAGAGGGTAAGCAGGTTCCCCACAAAGACACACTGGTTGCCTAAGTGGATTAAAGGCAAACCTCTGAAGCTCTGTTAAGCTGAAAATCATGAAGCATACCAGCATCATGGCATCTGCCCTCTGTATGAAAAAGAGTGCGACAAAATTGAGTGTAAAAACCCTTATTTGCTGAGCATGGTAAAGGGAGACTTTTCCTCTTTCAGCATTTACATATGAGGCCCTTTATTTGACATCCCAGATGATTTTTTATCCCGTACAAACCACACAGCACTGCTGCAGCGCTTTATTAGTTGAATTTTTTGTTGCATAGCGCTTAAGTGTCGCTAAAGAAACCATTGACAAAGAACACGCACTACGGAAGTGCTGTATAATTTTGTCGTGTTGAAGCCCAGGCAGGCCTGTTTTTTGCATGGGGGATTGGAAGAGATCTGTTAATGTTGACTGCACTAACTATTTGAAAAAAAAAATTCTCTGCGTTCCATGGAATAACTTAAGAAGTTCCCCATTTAGACTTCCAAAAGGAAATGTGGAATGAGTCCACAATGGTCCTAGGTTTCTAAAGTCCTCCGCCATGTGTAGAAGGAAATGGATATTTGCGGTTTGATAATGCTCACTATATAGTTTGGGAAACTTAAACAAAAGTGCTAAATAGCATTAAGTGTTCATGATAAATGTCTGGCAAAATAGCTCTCAATACCATGGCTCCATAGAAAAATACAAATGCTCTCAACTCATTCACTTTCCAGTACTTTCTGTGTCCCCCAATAGAATGAAATGCAATCGGTAGGCTTTATTTCAGCAATGCGCCTGTCTACGTGTTCAACATGCTTTGAAATGTTGAAAGGCTCTTTTTGGCTTTCCCTTGAGGTAAACCATAGCTCTAACAGGAGCTTCATTACCCCTTCGGGGGCACAGTGCATGTAGTCCACAGCATGTTGCTAGGATGATGTCACGATAATTCAGGGCTGCAAACCAGTTTGGTCCTTTGATACTATATACAGGCGATTTTTGCTGAATAGCTTGTTGAGCATCCCTCATGACTTCAATTTTGGTCCTAGGAGGGCCACTTGGGTCTGCTTCGTTAAAAGGGTAAACATGTACATTGCCTCCCTTTTTAGCTCTTAGGGATTTTCCGGATTGTCGACAGGGTAAACAACCATAAAATCTGTTAAATTGTATGCTGTTACATACCAAACATCGAGCAGGAAGATCGCATGTTCCACACAGCAAAATTGCTCGAACAGTTATCTCTTCACTGTTGGGGTTTAGGATGCTGATGCCGTCCATCTCTAACTGCTGGAAAAAATAGTGTGAAACAGTTTCAAGAATGTCAACGTGAATGGCTTGTCTGGTCCGAACCATACACCTGCTAACAGCATATTGTCCCTAGAAAAGCGTTGTGAATTTGGTAATTCATTAATTGCAAGAAAAAGCGACCATAAAGAGTATTTAGAGGACGTAAAAATTGGAACACTGTCAGTGTTCTATATATAAATGAAATGTTTCTGTGGTCTTTAAGAAAACCAGAATCCCAGTGTTTACCAGACAAAGCACCATCGTATATGTCTCCTAAAGCATCGTTTGTTCTCTTTCTGTAAAATCTTAACGCGGTTATTGTTGTCCAAATAGAAGCCTGCCTGAAGAGATCTTGTAGCTGACTTGCAATAGGTATTAAAAAAAAAATTATTTCCTTCCAAGGCGTTTAAGAGGTTTCTAGAAGAGAGAATTTGGGCATGTTTCTACTTGTTTCTCATCAAGGTACAAAAAACAACGAGAGCAGTAATGGTGGAATACCAGTAGGTACTCCAGGCTTTTAGCAAAGTATTGTTTAAATTTCTGCACACCATCGATACAATTTTTCAGTTCCAACTCAAAGATCAATTTTATCCACTGTTTAACCATAAACAATCTGCTTTAATACCTGCATTGCAAACAAATTACAGTCTTGACTACAGTAGGTTTTTCTGTGAAAAGCACATGGTCTGACATCCATAATATTAACGCAGCAAATGTCAAGGGAGGGGTGGTTAAATTACAAATCTAGTTGCACAAGGAGTCAAGAACACCTCCCACTTCGGGTCTGGGCCCGAACACCCTCCCCACCTCTCCAATACCGTTGGAGATTCGAAGCTGGTTTCTTCACCACTTACTTCTTTTTCGCTTTCTTCTTGACCTTCCTAACAGCAGACGACTGCTCACCATTAGGGCCACTGTCGTGGAACTCATCACTTGCAAACTGAGTACTACATGCCTCTAGGCAATGCAACCTCTGAATAGGTCTCCTTAAAAGTTCTCTCTGTGTCTTCAAGGTTACGGTGTGGATAAGGCCATCCCTTCCAGGAAATAATGTGTCAACTCGTCCTATCGGCCACTTTTCTCTTGGTACCTTGTCTTCGGAAATCAGTTTGATATCTCCAACCTTGAGGGCTGGCTGTTCACCCATCCACTTCTGTCGAATGGATAACTGATGCAGGTATTCTCATCGCCAACATTTCCAGAAGTGGTTAACAAGCTTCTGCTGTTACAGATAGTGCTACCTTTTTGCGCTTTCATTCACTGAATCTTCTCTGGAATGTCGGCTAAGTTGAATGGTGGTCTTCCAGGTGCAACATTAGCTGGAGTTATGGGCATTAGATCTCTAAGATCATGACTTACTGTTGTGAGCGGCCTCGAATTAATAATAGCTTCAATTCTGGTAAGGACTGTGGCTGGCTAAGTCTTCATAGGACAGCAGGGCTTTGCCCAGGAATTTACGAAGTGGTTCGTTCACAGAACGCACCAGCCTTTCCCACCAGCCACCTCGCCACGGGGAGTGCTCCACAATAAACTTGCATTTGATTCCCTTGGTTGTCAACTTGGCCTGAAGCTCTTCCTGATCGATTGTGTCCCACAGTTGCTCACTGGTGGATGACTCTGACATGAACAACGTCTTAGCATTGTCAGACCAGATGGTGCTACAAAGCCCTCTTCTACTGTTCATACGAATTAAGGGCTGGAAGAATTCGTTGGTTGACAAATCACTTGTAAGCTCTAAGTGAGTCATGCGAGAAGAAACGCATGTGAAGACGCGGGAGGTGAGGTGAGGTGGCACTCCCTCGTACAAAGAGTGGCCCTGCAAAGTCTATCCTGACATGAGTAAAGGCTTGGAGAAAATGACACCCTTTCTGATGGTAATGGCGCCATTTTCTGTGAACATGCGCCAACACGTTGACATTGGCAAGCAAGGCACCTTTCTAGGACTCTCTTAACCTCCTGACGTCCTTTGGTGAGCCAAATCTCTTAGAACTGAAAGGGTACTCTCGGGTCCAGCATGAAGCAACTCATTGTGCGCACTCTGTATGATCTCAACCACGGGATGCCCATGTGGCAGGATAATTGGATGTTTAGTAACCTGTGGTAAATCCGATCTCTGATCTCCACTGGTTCTAGTGGTGTGCAGATTTTGTCTATGGTGAGGGCCTCCATCCTAACTGGCTTTGCAAGGCTTCCTTGTACAGAGATGAAGGAGAAACTGACTCTCTTCATTCTCTTTGTCTGGCTAGATTCTCCTCCTAACTTGGATACACTAAGGACTTCAGAGGGTCCAGGTAAGGCCAATGATTCAGCAACATTCTTTGTGAGATAACACCTTTGGCTTCCTGAGTCAAACAAAACCTGCACAGGCACTCTCTGGGCACCATCTGCAACCAACACAGCTGTCACAGTCTCCAATAATGTCTGTTGCATCTTGGAGTTGCATGAAACCACAAATCCACTGATCATTTGTGTATCCGACTCTGTTCTCCTGTCCCCATCACCATGAAGCATTGTGGGTTTGCCGACCACACCCTTTAACACTGCACTTGGCGAGAAAATGAGGAGGAGTGGAAAGCGTTTGCAGGCTTTAAACAGTTAAAAAACAGTCGGTTTTTTTCTGAGTGTTGCTTTAGCTCTGGACATTTCCCTTTGCCATTCCCATAAGTCGAGGGTGATCAACATCTTCACTAAGTATGCTAGCATTTCTCTCTCCAGCCTCCTTGGAAATCACTTGTTTTTTCAAGAACTTGAAGAATAGTTCAAGGTTGATACTTTCTTCCTTGATGACAGTTATTTCGCATTCCCATTTCTCGGATAACTCAGGTGGAAGCTTGGTTTCCATTATTGGGAGGAGGACACAAGAATGCGTCATTGGCTTTTCACCCAATGCTTCAAGAGCTCTAATTTGGTTCTTTAGCGTGTCATGAAGATCACGCAGAGGTGCTTTAGCGATGTTTTAGAGCGTCAACAGCGTGGTGATAATTAGCACTAGTGACCTCAAACCTCTCAATAGTGTGATATGCAACCCCTTTGAGAGCTGTTCGTAGGTAGGTGAACTTCTGGACATCAGGCACATTGTTGTTATTATGAAC
This sequence comes from Pachyseris speciosa, assembly GCA_016490735.1. Classification (NCBI taxonomy): domain Eukaryota; kingdom Metazoa; phylum Cnidaria; class Anthozoa; order Scleractinia; family Pachyseridae; genus Pachyseris; species Pachyseris speciosa. The sequence continues at coordinate 261,009 of JAEMWC010000981.1, read as the reverse complement.
AGCCGCCTCAAATAGATCCCAAACATTTTGGAACTTTAAAACATATCCATTAAACTTAGATAACTCCAATTTCAAGTGTAATTTCTGGTACTCTGCTGAACCCGAAGTGGCTCCTGATCTACTTTAGGGCTTGACAGTTTGGATAAGAACTCTTGAGCAATGACTAAAGTTTATCAATTGCCTGTTGATAGTCAATCCACTTTTGAGCTTCTTCAGTGATTTCATTAACTGGGATAAAAGCAATAATCTCGTCTAGTACCTCACTGCAACTTTCCAAGTAACCATTCAACTTTTGAACACGATTTTCCATTTTAATGGCGTTGTCGATGGGACTCTTGCACATCTCGATTATGACTTGTATCACAGCATCAATATCCATCTTGAGAATCTTTTCTTTTCTTCTTGATAACTGGATTTGACTTAACTGGTGACTAGGAGACTGCAACGATAAATGGTCATCAGTTGCCTCTGCAGGCCCATTGTTAGCTGACGAGGCTTGTGTTTGGACTGCAGTAGTCAATTCACCACTTCCATACGTACTCAAAGGTAATACTAAATTACAATCGTAATCTTGAAAATCGTTTATGAGGTGTCAAAATTCACAATCACCGTAACTTGCAAACTATTACTTTAAGCTCTGTTAAAGGTGAGGGCCACGAAAAAGGCCACAGGACGGTACTACAGTGACCAGCCCCACCCGAAGACTGTTATAGTTAGGCAGAAGATACATTAGTGGCTAGACTAGGTGTTCTGATGTATTTAAGAAAAGCGTTTGATTTCCAGCGGCCTAACAAGTGAATGTGAGAGTCAGAGAAACCTATGCGAAACCTTTGTACAAAGACGAATCTAGGTTGTTAAACTTGAGGGCAGCATTTAGTTGCATGATAAAAAATGTTCTAGAAATTGGTGTCTGATTGGTCCAGCAAAACAAAGAGATATAACTTAACAGAAGTTGTACTGGACAACATGTCTTCTTAGGATAAATATAGATAACAAAAGGTTGCCCCGGTTCACTATGCTTATATTGAAAAATAGAAAGTTGGAGTGCCTTTACTGTACCCTTCTTATCTAATAAACGATCTAACTGAGTGATGTTTATAAGCTTGAGCAGTGATCCTGTTACGGTGATTTCGCCCAACCGAAAAAATGCATAAAAAGCTAAGGAGCACATAGCTGACATCAAACATTCCTGATAAGCTGACAAGGCTGTAAGCTGAAAAGATTGAACTAACTGGCATAGGAGAGGCAAAGTGATTGGTAATCTAAGATTGGTAATCTAAGAAGTTGAATAATTATCATTTTCGCAGCTGGGTAGCTGACCCCAGCTAGCTTATGTGCGTAACTGATGGCGAATACATAAGTGGTCATGGATGACGAGGCATAGTTGAGAGAATATAAATGTGAGATAAATATAGCAAGTACCACCAGTTGAACTGGCAGTACTATATCCAAGTAACCTAAATATTGAGTAGCCCAAATTGTGAACAAAGACTAGGGCCTCCTGTAAACGTTAGCTGAGGCTCCGGTTAGACCGGCTTCTAAAAGTGTCTTAGTTCAATCGCCCAGTTCCCTGGTAACATAAGTAGGCACAGCTGTCAGTTTGAGCTCCACGTCCTGGTCGAGGGACTTGAATTTGCCGACCTGCAAATACGATAAAGCGTCAGCTTTACTATTGTAAATGCCTGGCAGATGAGCTGCCTTGAACAGAATATTATGCCTCAAGCTATACAGAACCAAGGCGCATACAAGAACCAATAGCTCTTTATCCTTTGTTGTTTTCTTATTAATGACCTCAGTCAGTGCTTTATTGTTGGTGTGAAACACGACACATCTATTTGCTAGCTTAAATAGTGGAATAGAGAATTAACTCTAAAGTGTAAATTAAAGTGCTACTTAAACCCATGAATAACCCACTGGGCGTTAGCCCTAGTAAAGGGAAACAGGGAACCACACGAGGCAAAGAAAAAATCTTTTGACCTAGGTGGGAATCGAACCCACGACCTCCGGATCTACCGTTACTCTACTGAGCTTCCTGATTTTAGATTGAATCCCTTACATATTTTTACGCGTAGCACTAGGAACACAAATAGTGGAATAGAGAATTAACTCTAAAGTGTAAATGAAAGTGCTACTTAAACCCATGAATAACCCACTGGGCGTTAGCCCTAGTAAAGGGGAACAGGGAACCACACGAGGCAAAGAAAAAATCTTTTGACCTCGGTGGGAATCGAACCCACGACCTCCGGACCTCCCTTACCTTACTTTCCTGTTTCCTCCCTTACTTTCTCTTTGCCGCGATTCCCCGTCTAAAATCGTCCCCGACTTTCTCTGTGCGACCTTGTAGCTCAGTCGGCAGAGTAACGGTAGATCTAATCCGGAGGTCGTGGGTTCGATTCCCACCTAGGTCAAAAGATTTTTTCTTTGCCTCGTGTGGTTCCCTGTTTCCCTTTACTAGGGCTAACGCCCAGTGGGTTATTCATGGGTTTAAGTAGCACTTTAATTTACACTTTAGAGTTAATTCTCTATTCCACTATTTGTGTTCCTAGTGCTACGCGGCACAACATTCATTTATTTGCTAGCTTAGCTGCCCAGATGCCAACACTAAGTACGATGGGGAACATTTCAAGTACTATTATATTCTTAGATTTCCAGTTGCTGGGCCATTCCCCGAAAAACCACTTATGGCCCAAAATGGCCTCATAGCCCAATGAACCAGAAAAGTGTAACGCAGTTGAGGAAATCCAGACAAAATCTAAAAAGAATGATTTACCATTGAAGTGGTCAAGAAATTGAAGCCACATGTCTTATTTCACCTACCGTTTCAAACGAATTTTGTGGGAGGGGTAACGAACACCCATGGTGACATTGATCATACGTCTGAGAAAAGTTTGGCCTGGTAAAACTACTGAGCAAGTGAAATTCGATAGCCCAATAAGTGATTGCATTTCTGTAAGTGAAACCTTCTTATGCTTTAAAAAATCCTGTAGCATGTTTTTACATTTCTCTAATGTGTTGTCTGGGAGATGAGCTTCCATCGTACTGGTATCAAGTTTGATACCAGCAAAAGATAAAACAGTACTAGGACAAGGCTAACTGCACAGAGCGCGTGTTCGTGCTGAATGATAATGATATCGGCTAAGATATGCAAAATACCTGATATTTCTAACTTGTGTCTGGCAATCCACTCCAACGCAGAACTAAATGTTTCGAAAATCTTGCATCAGCTGGCACACCCCCTTGGGAGGCATCGATCATAATAAAAGTTATCTTGCCAAAACATTCCTAACTGATCATAATCTTTTGGATTAACCGGGATTAAACGAAAGGCATTTTTGACATCGGTTTTGGCTAATGCACAGCCCCTGCTTGTGCACTGAATCAACCTAACAGCATCGTCAATGGATGGATAATGAATGCTAGTTGCTATTTTAGGAATGTTAGAGTTTACAGATTTGCTGGGTGAGTAGCACCGCATTTGAAACATTCATGTTTCAAATTACACCCAAAACACTGGTCCCCTTGGTGGAATTTCCAACAGAAGTCTCTCGGAAAGGGCTGTTTAATTTGCTTGGTACCTGAAACTGGTGAGGAGGTCTGAAATGAATTCCGGTTCATGTGGTGCGCCTGCAACCACAATTCCCAATGGATTTCATCCCAAGGAAAAACAGATTTCTGCCTTGGATAACGAAAAATTTTCGTCAAAATATTTCCAGTGTGCATTTTTAGCAGCTAAATCACGTACAGTTGAACTGTATTTCATTAAAGCTGGTGTGCTATCAGGAAAACGAACAGTATAAATAACAGTAAACATTTGAAAAGCCAAAGTCCACTGATCAGTTGTATTGATGCACTTTGTGTTCTGGACAGGCTCGAGACTAACAACCGGCTGGTTTGAAGTGGTTGACGATTTAACCCCGAAATTCTATCTACGGTCAGCAGGAATAGACACATAGACTACTGAGCACAACATACTCGTTTGCCCAAATTTTGGCTTGGATTTTCTTACTCGCTAGTGAAATGGGAATAAATTTGTGAAGTTGTTGTGGACTATCGAGAGTATGAAGGGTATCACAATTTAAAGTATCATGACCCTCACCAGTTAAATCTTCAACTACATCTGCGACTTACTCCTGTACAGACGCGATTGCAATTGACTGTTGTGTCCCATCGCCACTACCACTGGTATTGGTAAGAACGCCCACTTCTGTCAGGCCTTGGATCACTGCTCCTGAAATAGCCTTTGCTAAAACAGGAATGGAAGCCATTGAAGACACTAAGGAGGTCTGAGAATTCCCAGGAAGAACATTGGACACTGGATCTTGGACTGCTAATGGTTGGTGCTCGAGTTGGCTGGGATGAGACCCGTCAGTAATGCTGATAGATGGAATTGTTCTGGCACACTTAGAGGCCGACAGACCGGAGCACTTGGAACTCTTGCCTTTTGCCTTTGTCTTCTTTGTTGTGGTCCCTGGCACTGCACAGCGTTTACCTCGTGTCAACATGTTGTGGGAGGAATAAAACTACAAGCATAAAATAGAAAACCCTTTCAACCAAATGTATGACTCCCTGTCAATCTCAGTCTTTGGGAATGTGGGGAATTAACCGAGGTCCAAGTTGCGAGAGAGGGGAAATCAACAAGACATATACTTAAGAAAACAAAACATTACAGTAATTAAAAGGAACCGCCCTTAAATTCCGGAAAATCGGCAACATGTTTGGCAAACCCAAAGATGAAATGCCCCAGGAACATGCTATAAATGCCGGAGATAACAAATGGTGGTCCTAGACAAGTACACTACATTTAACAAAACAAGGCACTCACAAAAAGCGCAAACGTAAATGCCTGTTAGATTTGGCATGTTCGAAGCAGTCAGTTTAGAAAAATACCTTCAAAACAAACTTAAATGTGGTTTAATGCAAACAATATTGCTCCACGTAACTGCAGTAAAGGGCATAGTTACCCTGTACATTTAGGTAAATATGATCCCTATTTAAGATGGGCACCTTGGGCTGGTGTAGACCTTTGTGATGCCAGAATTCAGCATATGACATAGGTTCTAAAACCACTTCAAGGTATTGATTTAAAATGTCCACAGCGGAATTATACTCCGGACAATGGGACGGGAAAGTTGCTCAAGGAATAACCTGGCACATGACAATAAACATAATCCAGCACAACTTGTGCAGAGTAGGAACCAAACTTTCTATGTTAAACCCAACTGTTTCGGGGCGAATGCCAGCTTCACATAGGTCATTAAACCCGATTCAAAAATGACAATTTCGGGTTGCAAGGCTCTCATGTACTCTAAGTCATAGGCCAAAATTTTTTCAACAGTTCGTCCCCCAATTCCTATGAAATGGACGTCTACAGAAGACAAATTCAACCCAGGGAGAGCTCTATCATCATGCCCCTGTCCGAGAAAAGTTTAAAACGTGGAACAAGGGAGTGTCCCAAAATCAGGGCTTTGGTTTTAGCAGCCATTATAAGTAAATTTTAAAAGAAAGTACTTAACTTGATTGCTTGGTTGTCTGGTTGAGCCTTGGAGACTAAGAGGGCGAGTCAACTAAAGCATAAGTCTTTATCAAACTTTCCCTCCAGGAAAACGAGGCTCTGTACTTTTACTGCATGAGTTAACCAATTACACAACCTGAATTACTATTATTTAGAGGATACCTGACTATCTCGTGATTCTTGCGTAACCCTGATCCAATATTCCAAGAAGCAAAGGTCAAGAACATTTACTTAGTGCATGACGGACAAAAGCAATTGACACACCTTCCCCTTTGAACCAAATAAAAAGTTATATCCTGATAGAATTAACATAAAACCGAGCAGGCGACATAAAAAATTTTATTTGCTGACAAATAAATTCATTTATTTTCATAGAACAAAGTGCTGATGATATCGATGAGCAGGATAGTGACGAGGAGCCAATGATGAGCATGAAGACGATTTGAGCCAGCTAATGTTTTCAAAAAAATCTGTCCGAGAGGAGACTGGAAATTTTGAAGGTGGACGGAGTTAAATTCGGCACCATAAAATTTGACGTCTGAATCAAATGCCACATTTAATTATTTAGTCGACTAAAATAGGAGTTATATTTGGCACATGTGAAATGCGACGTTTGAACCGGGTCTTATACATAAGAAGTAACAAAAAAAGGTATTCTTTGTTCCTGTTCTTCTTGATTTTGAATTTGAAAGAACCCAATCCAAAACATTACGTTACTAATTGAGAGTCCAACTTTTACCTAGCAGTGACATTACTTCTTCTCTTCACATCCCAAAATGCAGAATAAGCATGGCATGCTCTCCCATCATGAAGAGTGAGTCTTTGGGTTGAAGTCCAGACTTCCTCTGATGCTCTTTAGCTGTTATTGACCCAGCAAAAAAGACACTTACATTAATTATTTCACCTGAAGGTGACATGACAACAATAATAATAACAATTTATTTATAGTGTCATTTCCATTTAGCGCAATGGTGCTGTACAGTTCATTTACTCTTCTAATCCACTAAAACTAATAAAACTACATAGAAACAGATTCAAATATAGAATGCAAAGAAAAATAAATAAATAAAATATAAAACATTTCCTTTGTATATAATGTATGTAGTGTGGGTTTTAAAGGCTGAGTATAATTTGCCATCAAGTACCATGTTCGAGGGTGCTTGAAACTTCTGTTCAAGAAATAACTCTGCTTGGCTGTCGCAATAACACCTGGTCAAAGGTATGAAATCGGAGCTAGATGAGGAACAGGTTAAACAACTGATCAAATAAACTAAGTTTGCATGTTCTTAAATGAACTCTTGAATTTTCTACTAACATTGTTCCTTATTTTGGATCGTTTGTAACTGCAACCAGGAGTACATTTTTCTTAGCTGTTGGTTTCAGAGCTTTGACTGTACATGTACCTGCAAGAATCTTAAAAACAAGAAATCCAGAATAAAATGTTATACTTGCATCCGATTTCATTTCTGACTATGCAAATAAAATGTCTTTCTCTTACATAGCTTCCAGTGTTGCTATCCTCTCTTGAGCTGTTGTAAGCGTACCCTCTGTGGTGGTTTGATAATAATCATCCATTGACAGTTGGGGTACATACATAAGCTGCACATTCCTGTACTCAGGTTCAGTCATTTCATTGAGGTATAGTAATGTTGTGCGCAGATGCTGTGAACAGTAATGAGACATGTAAGGCCAGGTGAGTGATATTTCAATTAACACAACAGGTCTTGTAAGTTCCAACTAAGAAATTAATTTCGGACTCCTTTTAAAATAACATCTAGAGAAACTAATAAATCGTTAACCTTCGGGAAATAAAAGTTATCGGTTACCTGTCACATCTTGTTTAAAACTGTCAAATGAATTTTTTTTTGCGTGACTCATTGCATGATTTGTCACTTGTGTTGACAGTTTCTTTATAGGTAAGCGGATTTCACAGATAATCATAACTTCTCCAACTGAGGGGTGAGGGGTGTCCTCTCCCCCACTCTTGCTATATTGATCTCTCAGACTGCAGCTCTACATAATACTCCAGGTGAGCCAAAGGACAACTTGCACAAGGTCACAAACCTCTTTTCAGGACAAGAGGCCATTGCCAACTACCTCGCAAAAGCTGACTTGAAAACCCCTATCAGCCTTTCGAACTGGCCAGCCCAAAATGAGGCACGGCTAAACTTCATGACCACCAATTAGGAAAGAGTAATTGACAGATTCATGCAGCTGCAGAATGGTAGATACCAGATAAAATAATTGTTTTTGTTCTGTCCTGAGCAGTTGTCTGTGTGAAGCTTTCGCTAAGTCAGTGGTTTTGGAAATAGTGATTAAGCTGATCATGGTTTTTGCCCCTTTACCCCTTTACTCTTCTCATCAGTTATATACATGTAATTTACTTGTTGGGGTGTTGTTTCGCACATGATGCCGAAAATTCCACTTACAGGGTGTCCTAAAATAAAATCAGTCCTGGGTGCATGGGATTGCTAGGAATATGGATCTGCTGGTTTGTTGTCTTCACGTAACAGGTTTCATAATGTCCGTCCAAATCTATTTCATCTTCATTCATCTGAAAGTCGGTTTTCCTTACTGGCAGACCCTCCTATAAACCCCTCTTTCCATTGTAAGAAAGTTCAGATGTTCTTGCTTGGCCTGCATGTACACAGATTTATTTATTCATTTATTTATTTATAAGCATTTAGGAAATACATCCATGGAAGTACAATAAGAGGACACGAAGTCCCTTTCAAAGGTCGACCACCAGTGGGCAGAGAGTGACACAGCGGGATAGGACAGACACTAGGGATGGTCACAGCCAGAGTTTTGTAACGTCCCTAGTGGTTCTTTTATGTCCCACAGAGTCTGATCAAGTGAAAGTACTGTGAGACTGGACCTACGGTTTATCGTCCTTATCCAAGAAGACTAGAAAGCCTAACCATTTGTAGATGTCATGACAAAGGCAGCACTTTCTCCTCAATTATTTAAAGACCCTGAGTGTTGGTCTGGCCGGGGTGTGAACCTGCGACCTTCCACATGGTAGGCTGGTGCTCTACCAAGAAGCTGACTGGTCGGTAGTTGGACATAGGTTTTGCTATGATAATGTTAGGGTGAAACTGCTGCCTCGGTTTCTTAACATGGTTTTTTAAGCTCGTGGCAAAGAGACATCTTAGTGTCACTCAATGGCAGCAGCTGAGGGATCATGGAAACCTGGTATCCCGTCAGGAAGAAGGACAGTGTTTTCTTCAAGAAAAGAAAGAAAGAAAGCTTTTTACATCCTTTGACTTCTAGTGTGGTGTTGTGTGGGTCTTGCAGTTCCCATGAACCCTAAACAATATCCCGTTTTCGTATTAATGGTCTTTCAATCTGTGGCATCAGGAATAAGTGATCCCATAACGTTCTTTGCAGATGACTGTAGATTGAAAAGTAAAATTGCTTTGAGGAATCCGCTTTCTTTTTTCACCCGATACTTCTGTGCTTGTGAATGTTGGATGTTGGCCAGTTTGACCAACTCAAGTTCTTTCTCTGTGTCACAGTTCCATGCAGTTCTTCATAGTTCTACGAACAGCTGCCCCTGAGAATTGTTGAGAACAATGACCACCTTTAATGCCTGGAGAACATCCGCACCCAGCTCGAAGAAATTGATTCACTTTCTCCATGATTCCATTGTCAATTACTATCTCAACTCTATCGTATTCAGTCGTTTTGGTGTTTTGATGGTTTAACTCCATTCCATTAAATTGTATTTCCTAAACCAACTGAGTCTGGCTTAAACATATGTCAGATAGTTTGTCTTAACATCAAAAGAAATAATTGAAATGGGAAATGAGGAGTAGGACAATTTGAAATAGGTTTTGCCCTCAAAATCCCATATTCCTTTCTAAAACTATGGCACAAATATGTTAGAGAGGAATTCAGTTCTATAGTATTTCAAAATGTTAGCGTGAGAGGTGCATGGTTTAAAGTAAGCCATGAAACAGGAGGTCGTGTGAAGGGAAGATTGTGAAATGTAAGCATGAGCTGTGGCCATCAAATACAGACTGACTAAATGTAGAAAAAGAGAGGGACTGAATTGAAAGTACTTTCCACTTAGTTTTTTCCAAAGTGACGTTGTTTCATTGGATAAGGTGGAGACGGAAACGCAGATATTATTAGAAGAAATGAAAGAAGCATTAAAGCAAAACGAAGAGAAAATAGGTGACCCAGAAATGCAAGGCAAGAACGTATCAGTTACATAGAAATGTTGGACAAACAGTCGAGATTACCATTCCAAAGTAGGAGAAGTTAGGCCTCGGCAAAAGGGCAAGAACAGGGCTGAGTGTGTATTCTGGTTTGGGAAGTAATTCAGCATACACATTACTTGCTTTTCAGTTTGAGACATCATTACAGGTGAAAGCCACTCTTTACATCATCACAAGCAGCATTCAGTCCCAATCCGTTTGGAAGAAAATGGAGATGATTTAACTGGTAAGACAATTTTCTCCTTGAGCAGTTTCTGTACCTCCTGCACAAATTTTATGTGAGTCACGAGTTTTACCAGAAACTGATAGTTAGCTATGATAACATCCCCAGGTTATATCTCATCAAGCAATTCAGATTAAGTCTTGACAAACTGCGCCACTATTCAGTTTTAAAGATTTAAAGAGTTGCTGAGGCATCATGTTGGTAATTACATGGAAGCCAACCCAGAACATGGCACTGAAAATGAACTAGTGAGAGTACAAATCAGCATGAAAGGGGCAAAAATGTCAAGGCCAACTCATTTTTCAATTCTTTCATTTTCCTTGCTCCAAAGTGCTGTAACAGCGATGTCTCCAAAATGGAACTGACAAAATTGCAGTTCTAAATGACCCAGAAGAATATGGCTGCATCCACAGACCACAAGGCAAAGCCCAACCGGAAATCAACGAAATTATAGCTGCAAACTCTATTCAAATTAATGACCCAAAATATCACTTGGAGATTTTTCTGGGTGAAGATTATAAAATGTTATTAACCCTAACTGATCCTAGGGAAGCAACATTGGACTATGCATAGTTATGGTGTACTTTGCGTACTTCAGAAGATGAATATATTTTACATGACCAAACCCAGGATTTATTAAAATTCCAGTGAAAAAGCTAGAACGTTTCAGGAACTGATTGTAAATATTCATCTCTTAGGAAACCTTTATCTAATATCAGTTTGGACCATGTAGTACTAGATGAGTTACATTTCATGCTCAGGATTACTATCATCTAACAGATTACCTGATAACAGAGGCCATAGAAAAGAAACGAGAGGAGAAGGAAGTATTTTGTGACATGTTTAGAAAAAGTATCAATCATTTATGAAAAATGCAGTTTTCAAAAATAGTGGCTAACTGGATTGAACAGGGCTCCAAGGAGCAGAAAAAAGGCGACAAATAGCCTTTCTCAAAACTTGAAAGTGGTGATGACAACAACACAGGCAACCAAATATGTATAAATGGAAAGCAATGGATTGAGCTCTTTTGCTCTCTTGGAAACAAAATAATTGGTTATGAGAAAGCTGGAGTTACCGGTATCCCATTTATGCATTGCATACTCTACTGCATTCTAGGATTCCATATTTTTAAAGTTGTATTTGGCTTGATTTCTATTTGCCAGGGTCTCATCGTCACTGTCAAATCATGACACCTCAGAGAAAATGAAACACTAATGTAGTAAATGGTGGTGTCACCAGCAAAAATATGAATAAATCCAGTTGCAGACGAATCTGGTGAATCGCTTAGATAAACAGCAAAGAGTCTGGGACCCAGGAGAAAACCCTTTGCGATGTCGATTTCAGTAGCTCTGAGCCTTGATCTTACTCCAGTTACAGTTACATATTGGGATCTGTTGGAAAGGTAACTTAGAAACCACTCATGGAATTCACCTGAGAAGCATGCAGCTGATAATTTGGATTTTATAATGATATGGTCAACAGTGTCAAATATGTTTTTGAAATCGACAAACAAAACTTCAACTTAATAGCAGTGTCAATTGTCTTTTTCCATGTTTCAGTGAGATACAGAAGTAGTAATTCAGTGGAGATGTCAATTTGTTTTCAACCAAGGTCTCTGTTTCAATTTGTTGGGATAGTTCATTGCAGATGACTTAAGACTAACACGGTCCAAGACGGCCCAACCCCTCCCCCTGTCAATGTTGACGAAAATCTGGAAAAGAAAACCATTGAGATCAGAATAGCTTCAATTTCTTTGGTTCAATTGACACGACAAACACAGACATGATGAACGTACGTTGGCATTTTTTCCGCTTTTGGAATAAGACTTGTCACCCTGTGGGTGCTGTTTTCCAACATTCATAATAAAAAACACGCAAGGAACGTTGAACATTGCCAGGGGGAGGGGGAGGGGGGTCATTACACTGGCTTCCATTGGTCTTTTTTGCAAGACGTAAAGGACATACTTTAAATCATAGGTTTTAGAGCGAAAAAGGGGAGGTCTCCCAACAACTTTTGGCCAGGGTTGTAGGTCGATTTGTTCTAACCTAGGTTAATTTGATGTTACAGTAAGATCAAGTTTTTATCAACCTTGGTCGGTTAGTTCTAAACCAGGCTAATTGCAGTGGAGATGTTAAGGTCAATTTTTGATCATCCTACAGTAGGTTTATTACACTACTTGTAGGCTAATTTAATAAATTCAAATCAGGCCTTCAAACCTTGTCTTGTCTTGAAGTTCCTAAAGGGGTTTAACTCTTTTTTTTAAGTTTGTGTTTGAGTTATGGTTAGTATGTAGTTAGGACAGAGGTACATGTACTGTAGGGTAATAATGGGTGGTATATTCTTTTTTGCAAGTAGTTTATTGAATATTTGGTGTATCATTTATGTAGTTTAGGTCAGTGCTAACAAGGGTACTTATTATCCATTACTGTCAATACTTGCCAAAGTAAATTGCAAAATTCTAATTAGCATAGCATTAGGCTGTAACACGGTCTTGTTTACTTGTAGCTAAGGGTACATTGAGTCCAGTACAGAAGTCATTTTCGACATGCTTGTTAATGGTATACCAATGCCATAATCCATTACCCTTAATGCATAAACGATTGTTGTAGATGAAAATTGATACGATAAATTAAAATTTGTAATAATTATTATACGTTACATGTAATATTCTAGCTGCGACTGCTAATTTTGAGCAGTTTTTGTGGTATCTTTTTTAGGGGTGGGAGGGGGAAAGGGCTCAGAAAGGCAAATATCCACAATTATCCTGAAATTATGTAAAGCAAAGCCAAAATTATGGGGACAGTTTGGGTTTTACCAAAACACTTTGACTTAATGGCACACATGCACATATGAAAATTATGTGCAGTATTTATCAGCAGATTAATCGATGATCAATTAGTTCTGTGTGGACCACTTGGAATACTTGAATTTACTACATGTACATTTTTCTTGTTGCATTAATAATACAGTTTGGAAAAATATTTTACAATTAGTGAATTACAGTTTTTATTCGTGGGATTAACGACACTAGATTTTGTTCTTATCTAAAGTTGTAATACTAAATGAATTATTGAACATGGCAAGAATTACAAAGCCCTATACTGCATGATTGAACTGCTGTTTAGAAAAATAATTGCACATTCATTTCATTGAAATTTAACCAAAGTAAATGTGCAATGACATGTCATTTACTGATTAAGAGCCATTTTGCAAGCAGAGGAAAAAGTAATTTTTTTGTGTGGTCAAAATTTACACTTGTTTGCGTGAACTTGTTCAGTCGGCTAAAAGAGTGTTGAAATGATTCCAAATTTAGTTACTATTTTAGCATAATTGTTTTCAACTTCTCTAACTTTTCCAAACATTATATTTGGATGTAGTGGTGAAGATTTCTCAACTTTGTCTATTTTGTGAATGACATATGAAATGAATCATATATGAACTGCGGAAATGAAATCAAATGAAGAATGATCCTCGCAGTTGTGAACGCAATTTATGCAATTGCGAAAAGAAGCCTGAAAAAAATTCAGGACTTCAACGGGGTTCGAACCCGTGACCTCGCGATTACCGATGCAATGCTCTAACCAACTGAGCTATGAAGCCACTGACATTGGGAGCAGGTCAATTGTGGGTCAACTGCAAGGATCATTCTTCATTTTATTTCATTTCCGCAGTTCATATATGATTCATTTCATATGTCATTCACACTCATTTCTTTCACGCGAACATATGAACCCACAATTGACCTGCTCCCAACGTCAGTGGCTTCATAGCTCAGTTGGTTAGAGCATCGCACCGGTAATTGCGAGGTCACGGGTTCGAACCCCGTTGAAGTCCTGAATTTTTTTCAGGCTTCTTTTCGCAATTGCATAAATTGCGTTCACAACTGCGAGGATCATTCTTCATTTGATTTGTCTATTTTGATACAAACAAAGTCATCAATCTTAAATCTATGCACTTTGTTTTTGGATTCCTTCATTTTCTTTGATAGCTTTCTTGCTTTTCACTGACACATTCATGGGTGGCATGTTTCCGTTTGTTTGGGTGTTCAACTGAAGGTCCCACTTGGAGGTCAGTCACATAAGGTGGTGGAAGGTCATCTTGTCAGCTGCGTTCATGAAAGTCAGAAGCCAGGGCGGGTGCGTTTTCTTTTTCCAGGGTTGTAAGCTCACTCATTTTCTTGCTTTGAGCAATAAACTGGTTTGCCTTTATGTGATTGGTAATTGGTTTCTTCCAGTGGTTTGTCACACTTTTCTTTTTGTTGCTTATGCAATTAACAAAGTGAAACAAACAAGTTAATGATGTCTTGAGAGATTCCTGCATAGGATTGTCTGATGCATCGTTCTGTTTTGTCCCTTTCTTGATGTGCAATTGCTGAGTGGGCTTCACATGACGTGTTATAGATGTCTTGGGAAGTATGAGTTCAGTCTCCAGTGATTTATTGCAATTTTCTGCTTTGTGAGTTTGTCAAGGTTAAGGTGTTGTTTCTCTTAAGGTGCCGTCTTTAGCCATCTTTTGCTGTCACCAAAGAACTCATTTTCAGTAAATATTGTAGTCCTGCTGGACTTTCTTTTCTTTGACTGTTTAAGCTCTTCAAATTTTGTGTGAAACAAGGTGGAGTCAACACAACCTGTCATGTTTGTTTTCAGGACTGCGAAGGACTGGGCCCAACATAGATGACTGATTTGAATAATTTAAGGAAAGTTATTACTACTACAATGTACATGTAATTAACAAAAAATAGTTGAACTTGCACCGAAGTCTCCATGGCTCTTTGTTAAGACATCAGGACATGAATCCAAAGGAAAACCAAAGGTCCGTGGTTCAGTGCTCACAAGGTAAGCAATGAGATAAAAAAAAGAGAGGGATTGGGATGTTGGGAGAGCAGTTTATAGAGAGGGAATGGTAAGTGAGGTAAGTGGAGTGGAGATTAAGAGAAGATCGAAGGTGCCAAAAATATATTTTGCGTTTGCAGCAAAAACAAAACAAAAAATTGACCTCGTTTTGCAACAGAGACACCTTTCTTGAAACCCCATTGATTCGACTGGATAAGTCCATTCATTTCAAGATGGTTGTCCAGAGAGTCGCAAACAATACCTTCTAAGATTTTGCTGTTCAAATTAATCATTGTCAGTGGTCAGCGGCCTCTGCCATTTCACATTACATTAGTTTGTCGAACCCCCTGTTTTCTGCTTGATGTGAGTTAGTCTTAGCTTGACTTGTTTTCGGACAAGCCAATTTGATTCATGGTAGGCATCACTCTATATATTGACTCTAAAAACTGATTGGTCATGATACCAGAATCACGGGCAAACATCACTGCTTGCTGTGTTCCAATGGTTACGAAGTAATCGTTCATAGCCTCAGCCTTTTTGGAGTCATTCATCAGAATGTTAAGAGAAAGAGCAGTCTGAAGAATTCAGCAATGTAGTTAAAGCACAGTTTACAGAAGAGCAGTAAAAAGACCGACAATCCTGTTTTTAAAACCAAAGGAATTTTGGACAGGTGATCCTTTCATTGAAAAGGCCTGTGAGTGCTTGAGCACTTCACAAATTTGGGTTCCAGTCAGGTAGCAAGTGTCCATGAGTATTATAGATGTAGTCAAGAACTGTGTTTGTTGCCATTCAACAGACCTACTGAGCCATTGAACCATGTCGGACATGGGTGCCCAAACTGTCTTAGTGGCATGTGCAACCCCTCCATACTGTCTGCTTTCCTTCATTGCATACAATAAAAACTTGTTGGTATTTGCAAAGTCTCTGCAATGGTCTCCAAATCTAGATTTTGAACACGAAATTCTGCCAAACATTTATCTTCTGTCATGTCATCAAAATCAAACTCATCATTCAAAGAGTGTGGAAAAGTCAAGTTGGCAGGCTGATATTCCAAGTAGAAAACTAAAAATTCCGCCTCCAAAATAAAATGAGTTCCATGGGAAAGAAGGGACAAACCTCTTACGTGTACTTTTTTTTAAGAGGTCACATGATGTCCTCACTAAACTGAAAAAGATTATATAAACTTTCCTTACTAGCGACATAGTATGGGTTGCTTAATGTAAATAAGAGCTTCAAATTTAAGCGGCATTGTATGTACTCCACATTCTTCCACGCTCAAAACCCACTGTACTAGACACTTCTGTAGTCCTTACTTAAAGTCCCAATTCTCTGTAACAGTCACCAGTTATACAGTGCTGCCCAAAGGTAATGAGAGTGAATTTCTACCAATTTGGGGAATATTCGACGAAATTTGCTGAAATTGTGCGATGTTTTGAAGAAAGCGAATTGTTGGCGATATTTCGATAAAACTATTGTTCTGAAATTATCAAAATTTCGTACGGCATTTCGTTGCAGGGAGAACGAAATTTGTTTGGGGGAGCAAAATTCCGCACAACAATAACTTTCCCTGAAAGGCTGTATATCTAAAAACTTGTCAGAAATTCCTAGGAATATTTAGGAATGTTTAAGAATTACAAGGATTATCAAGGAAAATTTTGAGGCAACTCACAACTGAAAATTCAAGTAGACAGAAATTTATTCACGTGCTAACCTGAGGGTTACACCTAAAACATTGCTCGTTTTAGTATTAACATTAACATCTAGAAAAATGCCGGTAGAATGGAATTTAATTCTTAATTTTTCATTCAAAATATTCTCAAATCAATCAATAACACAAATTGGGAATAAAATCTGTTCATTCTTTAGTTACAAAACACAATATTCTGAATTCTGAATATTGGAAGAAACACCAATTTGTCAAAACTAGTCGTTAAATGAATCTTTTAAGTTTGGATGGTGATACAAACTGGTATTTAACCCTTTCACTCCTAGAATCAGGCTTTAATTTCATGTGTTTGCAACTTTGGATAAAAGTCTCAGTGTATGACCATGCATATTTAGGCTATTGAGCATTAATTTCGTCTTAAAACATTTTGTTTTCATTGATTTTGTAAAATGAAATTTGAAGATGTTTACTCAGTTTTGACTTAAGCTTGGTTTTCACTAGGGATGCAAGTGCAAGCATAAGTAGCTTATGCCAAGTCAAAACAAACAGTTTTCACACTACGCAAGTGAATGCAAGCATAAGCGCAAGCAGAAGGAAAAGGAAAAATTTTGTTACTTGCGCTTATGCTTATGCTTGCATTAAGCCCGTTTTGATGGTGAAATAAGTGCTGTTGTGGTTGCTCTTATGCTTACGTTTGTGCTTGCGTCGCTAGCGAAAACCGGGCTTTAACATTGATGGCAGTGAAAGGGCGGGGCAATTATAATTAAGTAATTGATTCTTGAAATTAAATCTTGCTGTTAAAGTGTAACAATAAATACATATAAGTTTATCCTAGATGGCAGACTTAGCTGCGTTTCATTTTCTTGTGTTGTTCCCGTAGCTTCTTCTTTTGGTCTTGAATGAAGTTGAAACAGGGAGCCTGCCCGTTTTTTATCTGGTTTCCATCACATCTAAAACATAATTAAATAAGCGAATATTTTTTGAGCCCAGACAAGGTCTTTAAGCTACATGTAATTGAAGAAAAGTGGATTCATTGGAACCTTAAATTAACAAACTGGACAGGGATTAGGAAATCACTTGTATGGAGTGACTTTTATATTGGAGTTAGTACAACTTTTCCATACATTTTACTATAAAAAGGCTGATTCATTTCTTTTAATGAGGGCTTCTTTATTCAGACAGATTTGTTAAATCATGCTTTATATGATGTTAACTAACATTGTTATGAATTTAGAACTTATAGTAGATTAGGTCAAGCTTTTGCCTCTGAAAGCCAACACTTTCTCCTCCAGTGACTGTTCTTCCTACCCTTGAGGGATGACTGCCTTATTTCCCGTGGTGTGAAGAGTTCGAAAAGTAAGGCTTTCAATCCCTCAAGGGGCTTTGTGGTATATGATGTGGCGTGGTCTCCAATCATAGGAGAGTCTCTGGCATGCAGGATGACCATAAAGAAGCTAAAGAACACGATGAATATGCAGTTGGGACCTACCTTGAAGCTGATAACAAACTTGTTAGGCATGTGCCGATAGAACTTTCCTTTCTTATATTCACATATCTCAAAGCCCGCCATGAGAACAAAGTACAGGTCAAAGTGACTGGATCAAGGAGACTGGAAAACGGACTTGTTGTCCCTGGATCCTTCCTAGCCAGAACGACCAGCAGAGAAATTGCCACAAAATTTGAAGAAGAGATTATTTGTTTGAAGGAATTATGTACTCACATGGACAAAACAGTTGAGATAATAATAATAATAATAAATAATAATAATAATAATAATTTAGAACTTATATAGCGCATTTTCCATGTGTATATGATCAAATGCGCTTTACAAGCAGATGAAATTGGAATTTGGAAATGTTGGTTTTTGTGGAGAGGGGAAAACCGGAGTACCCGGAGAAAAACCTCTCGGAGCAGAGAAGAGAACCAACAACAAACTCAACCCACATATGACGTCGAGTCCGCAAATCAAACCCGGGCCACATTGGTGGAAGGCGAGTGCTCTCACCACTACGCCATCCCTGCTCCCCTAGAAAACTTAGATGAAGACCACTGTTCTTGTAATGCATTATTGCGTACGGTATGTCAGCTATTAGGGAGCTTAAGCAACGACGACAATGACGGCGTCAAGTAATCACGGAGGGTCTGGAATGAGGATGTCATTTTAGGCAGGAAAATGAAACTTAAGCAGCAAAGTTGCTCAAGGACGACGGCATCTGGAATCTTGTTTATTCTCGCTTCGTCAGTTTAAGAAATGACATCGTTTAGAGACGTCCAAATCTTCTTCTTTGTTATGGATCAAATTTCATTGAAGAGGAGGAATTTTTGATACTATACGACCTGTTTGAGTCAAGAAATCTGGACTTCCCTAACGAAGCTTACGCAAATTCGACCTAGATGAGATTACAGAGATTAGACCCCTCCCTGGCAGAAGTTTTGGAAATTCCAGAAACCATATGATGCAACCAAAGATCGATTTGTGGTGGAATAGAGGGGCTATGTATACTGCTTATGCAGTTATCATATCCTTGCAGATACAGAGACATAATTCAGCAATTCGTGAAGCCAGTCTCTGTATTCAGCATGGTTACGAATTCTTGATTGACCATATAAATGCTATCCATGGTCGACGGCTTACCCAGTGGAATCTTGACATCCTGAGTCCAAATCATCTTGAGATGTACACGGCAGCCATCATGTCGAGAGGTTCACCTTAAGACAACTGTTTTGGATTTATCAATGGCACCATATGGCCAATCGCATGACCAGGAGAGAATCAGTGGGTTGTGTACAATGGACACAAGGGGGTCCATGCCTTAGAGTTCCAATCTGTTGTTTTTACCAAATAATAATAATAATAATAATAATAATAATAATAATAATAATATAATATTATTATTATTATTATTATCATAATCACTTTATTTAAGTCTCAAATCTTTCTAGCCGAGCACAGAAGCTCCACTAATTGAAGAGACTAAATCAAATCAATGCTAAATCAAATGAAATCAAATCAAATGTTGGTTTTTGGCGAGAGGAGAAAACCGGAGTACCCGGAGAAAAACCCCTCGGAGCAGAGTAGAGAACCAACAAACTCAGCCCACTTATGACGCCAAGTCCAGGAATCGAACCCAGGCCACATTGGTGGAAGGCGAGTGCTCTCACCACTTTGCCAACCCTGCTCCCAAATGGTTTAATTGGAAACATATACGGTCTAGTAGGTAAGAAGTAAAGCCATGTAGCTGTATTTGTTTTGCACAAATGAGAAACGTTACGTGTCTTTTTTCAATTTCCTGTGAAATTGATTTGGTTCCATTATTTATTTTTTCTCTCATCTGCTTGTTTCAGAAGGCAGAAAACGTGATGCGTCAATGCTCACAGTTCCAGGACTGATGCGAGACCTGCAGCTGCACGCTTTTTCCCATGATGGTCATCCAATGTGCCTTTATGGTGAACCTGCCTATCCACTAAGGGTGCACCATCAGGGCCCTTTCAGATTTGTAGTTTTGACTGACAAAATGAAGGCTTGCAATACAGCAAAGAGTACTGTAAGGTCTTCTTATTTGGGGACATAGTCCATTATTTCAAGTTTTTGGACTTCAAGAAAAATTTAAAACTAGGACTTAGTAGCATCAGCAAAATGTGTATTGTTTCAGCTTTCTCCAAAATGCTCTAACCGTCTTTATGGCAACAACACATCTACCTTATTTGATCTTGATCCAGCAACATTAGAAGAGTATTTCTCTTAGTTAAGTCAACGGGAAGTTTACTTTTTTTTCAAACAGAACTGCTTTCACATTGAAAAGAGAGTATCTAACAATAGTCTGTGGCAACTGTATTAAGAGTTTATGAACACAATTGACAACTGTGAGATTTTTTACAAAGTATTAAATATTGATGTAATCTGTATAAAATATATTTAGTAAATATATTGAACTTACTTATATATTTTAATACTAAAATATATAAATATCTTTTAGTATATTCAAAATACATTCTCTGATGAGGCGTACAATATTAAACTCAACTGTTCATCGACTGACAAACTACCTGGAAAAATTATTTTGGAACAAATTTTTCCATAAAAGATAACAATGCCTGTGACTGTTGCTGTTGCTGATTTATCATGGCCATCATCACCTCTTGCTGCTGTTGTTGCTGTTGAAGCATAGTGGAGATCAAATTTTCTTGATGTTGATTCTTTTCTTTCTCCCTCACCATCATGTTCTCATGTGCTTTCTTCCTCAGTTCCAATTCTTGCTCCTTTAAAGCAATACTCAACAGCATCCGCTGTGTTCCTGCGACTCTTCTTTTTTGGAGCTTCTGATTCGTCAACTCCTTTCTTTCTTTTAGTAGTTTTCCCCATACGTTCCAGTGCTTGCTTACTCATATCTTTGGCTGCTGTCTTGTCATTCTCAATCATCTCTCCATTTTCTCTTTGGCTGCTTTCTCCTTTTCTAGAATTTCCTCTAGAAGTTCATCAAGGTCCGAAGTTTCTACATCAATACCAGTGCTTTTCTCCTCCATCTTCAATTTAGCTTGCATTCTCTTAGTAAGTTATACTGGTCATGCACAGACTGTGCCGTAACTCTGAACTTTAGGGATGGCATTGCGTTTAATTTCTCTGCTATTGATTCCCATGCCTGGCCTCTTCGGTACTTCTCATTTTAAAATGGTACAGTTCTTCTACAAGGACTTCCCAGCACATAGCTATGTCGTGGTCATTATTCCAAACAAAGTTCGGATTTCTGCCAAAGTATAAATAAAAAAAGATTTCAGATTGGAGAGTGCTAGAATTTTAATGTTTCAGACATTTGGCTGTAAAACGGTATCTAATTTTGCAGAGAGATTTCCACCTATATATCGAAAGTTCAAGAGTAGTTTATTCAATTCTTGAACATCAACAGTCTTCAAGGAATTATTAACCCTTTATTTATAATAATAATTTACGCACGGCAACAGTTAAAAATATTAAATTTTTTGCGGAAGTTATTTGAGATTTAAATTCAGTTTTAGGTGTCGCTGATATAATCAAACCTATTTCGCACAAGGTTTGCCTGATTTTCAACATGCTTCAGGCTGATATGTTGTACATTTGATGCTCCTTCCTTTGGTGAGCAAACTATTTAAGTTTGTAAATTTGATCAATTCTAGCGATCAGCCCAGGTAGCAGTCGTCATGCTTCACACAACGTTATTTTTTCCCCTGTGATTTTGTCAGAATTATTTTTATGGCTGTAAATCTATAAATCAAACATTTCGAACATAGATTCGTCAAACCTGATGAGTATTCAAGCTTATGTAAACAAACTGATTTGAAGAATTCTTCGCTGTTTAAAAGCGTCTCGATTGAAGAACAACCATACACAAACTTTTTTAGTAGCAATTAATCCGGCAGTTTCATACACACAGCTTTTGACTGAATGCAGATGTATATTGTGGTGCCATTTAAAACTTTTCTTTCAATAAAAATGATAAACAGCACTCTTTCATAAAATATACTTAAGGTGATTCCTTACAATTGCATGGCGCATCCTTACTATGCATAATTTATGGCATCATTTAGTGTGTGCACATTAGAAACATGGCATATTTGCCTTGACATTGACTGTTTGTCAGCCGAAATTTTCCCTTTGCGGTCGTGTTGCAAAGAAACAAGCACGGTGATCCCCATTTTTTATTTCATAATTTCAATGAGAACAGTATCCTCAATAACTGAGAAAAAATTAGCAGAAATCTATGGCTACTTTTTTGGCAAACGAAATAAATTATACAGAGGGAGACATGACGGGCCCAACAGCGCATTTCCAAATTATGTTTCCTTTAAAGGATAAAAAATGTCGGGTATTTGAAGACATTTTTTCTGGGAAATAGGTGAATAAACAATCAAAGAAAGTTAAACTCTGTGTGATGTAGCACGCTGCATTGAAAAATAATCAAGCTTATTTGTTGCACACAGAGATTACCAAAAGTCACCTAAATAACCATATTTGTCAGCATTGTGGCCTGAAAACAAGCACGGTGACCCCCTCTTTTTATTACGTTTTTATCTCCTTGTCCTGTAACAACAGCATACCAAGTTTCATCAGAAATCTATGGCGGGTTCTTTCACTAGGGAATCACCTTAAATAAACTTAAGCTTATGTGGTCGCTTTCACCGCCTGACTTGACATCTGTTGTGTGGAGGAAAGAAAATTAGTCAGGTTTAGAATTTTATATCTGTTAAGAAAACTGAACAGGGAGGTTTGAATTAATTCAGCTTTATTTCAACAACAACAGCAACAATAAAAACGTGATAATGTGTTGAAATGGGAAGAATCCTCAAAAAGTGCCGCAGCACCATTCTAGGAGGAAAGTCCAACCTATCTATAGACCTACTAATATACAGAATGTATAATGTACAATGTATATACAAAAATTCAAAGAGTTAAAAAAGTAGAAACTTTCAACTTAAAAACTGCCACAGATGATGCTTCTCTAATGTCAAGAGGGAGACTATTCCATTCCCCAACTATTCTCCTCATAAAGCTAAATTTAATTAAATCAGTCCTAGAGAAGCTGGTTAAAAGGTTTGATAACCTTACATTTACTGGCATTAATCCTCATCTTATTATTTACACACCACTCATTGATCTTATTTAGGTCCTGCTGGAAGCACTCTTGATCATGAACAGAGTGAATAACCATATAACGTTTACTATCATCAGCGTAGAGAACAATCTTATTGCAAACAGAAACCACACCAGGCAAATCATTAATATAGATTATAAAAAACAAGGGTCCCAGAATTGACCCTTGGGGTACACCAGATGTAACTGTCAGCCAATCAGAAGTCCCTCCACGTAGAAGCACCCTCTGCTGTCGATTTCTCAGATAATCTTTACACCATTCGAGAAGTTCCCCCCCCCCCCCACACACACACACCATATTGATTTAACTTCCGTATCAGGAGAGAATGATTAACTAAATCAAAAGCCTTAGAAAAATCCAGAAATAAAACATCAACTTGCCCTTGATTATCCAAGACTTTAGCCCAATGTACCAAAACTAATTGAGAAACAGTAGACCTCCCTCTCAGAAAGCCATGATGAGAATCATGCAAATATTGAAACACCTGATCATATATAACAGTATGAACTATCCTTTCTTGACACTTCCCAACAACAGATAGTAATGAAATCCCTCTATAATTAGTAACTGAACATGTATCACCATCCTTATAAAT
This sequence comes from Pachyseris speciosa, assembly GCA_016490735.1. Classification (NCBI taxonomy): domain Eukaryota; kingdom Metazoa; phylum Cnidaria; class Anthozoa; order Scleractinia; family Pachyseridae; genus Pachyseris; species Pachyseris speciosa. Next base: position 237,332 of record JAEMWC010000981.1, on the reverse strand, counting down.
TGGGAATATGTTAGCTTGCTTCCATAGTTGAGGGACAATGGCCCGTGTAAATGATAAATTAAATAGCCAGGAGACAGGGTTAGCCAATTCATTGGCGACACTTTTAAGTAGGCGAGCAGGGATAGAATCCACACCAGCTGCCTTGTTGGGGTTCAACTTCACCAAGATTTTCTTAACTTCACTAGGGCAAGTTGTAACAGAAATAAGACTATCTACTGAAGAAGAGAATAAAAACTCCAACCGGCCGTAGACTGTCAAGAAAATGACAATAAACACGTACCTGTTACTGGGAAAAAGTTCTTTGAAGTTCAGAAGTTCATGATGACGTGAAACAGGTCCTTCTCAAGTTGTCGACGACAAGACGACGATGGAATTCTTGGTTCGTGCTTGTGCAATGACGTTCACGTTACTTCCGGTTGTTGTCCTCCGGTCGTTGTTGTGGTTGAGCTCCCTATTAAAGGAAGATGAACCATGTTAGATACATGTACATACTCTGAAGGTGCTGTAATAATAATAGGATAGGGGCGCTTATAAGAATGGGGGCACTTATTAGAATTGGGGCACTTATTGGAATAGGGGAGCTTATTAACAAAAACACATTCAAAGGGGGCGCTTATTCGGAAGAGGGTGCTTATTTGAAAGAGGGTGCTAAATCGAATCATTATGGTGCATGTGTATGACATTTGCGAAGTATGTCTGTTTGGCATGGATAATTAAAACAGCTTTCGTTGTTAGACTGCAGGGTGTATAGGGTAAAGAACGAATCTGCATTCAGCCCTAGCTAAACAATTAAACGATTTTGCCTGGAAATCGTTATAACATGCCAAATTACTTGAACATCATCCAAGATGTTCTTATTTTCTCACTTACAGAGGGTAACCTTGTACACTTTGAGATAGCTTGAATATGTCAAGTTAAACAGTAAAACATGTTTCTTTCTGATGTAGTGTCTTTCTAAACAATGTTGTTCGTTTCAAAGCCCCTTTAAACTTGCACTGTACAGGTGTTTGCCAAATACATCTTTTATTCATCCCAGACATATTTAACTTATTTCAGCTGAAGCAAACACTATTCTCTTTGATTTGGCAGCCGGAGAACGTGGTTGAGAAGTTGAATCACTCTTCGTGTCTTGTGAAGTTTTGCTGGTTTGGTATCACAACCCAAGCAGCGGATCCAGGTTGTAGTAGATTTTTAAGCTGAGGTCTCAGAGAAAATGCGCTTAGCTTATGTAAATGTGACAGCCAAAACTAGGCGGTGCAAAATTTGATTTGAAGCATTTACAGTCTGTATCATATAGTTTGGTGTGCGTTTTCGTGTACCTGTTTTTTTTTTTTTTTAAGAAAGAATGTCTCATTTAGAATTTTATTGTAGTACTGAAATGAAAAAATTACTCGAAAAATGTTTACTGCATATTTTGTTGCATATTTTGTCGTCTTCGTGTGAGCCCCCTCGACGAGGTCATCTAGCTCACAATGATCTATCATGCAAACTGCTGTGGTTTTTCTTTTGCTTACTTTCCTCGGGCTTTTGGGGGAAGAGATAGCTAAGCCACAAATCGAAAGTTGGCAATTCTTCTCCTTTTCCTTATTATTACTTTACGAGTCTTGCGAAAGCTTTGAAATGTTTTCAAATTGTATGGGGAGACACAGAGAGTGTGACCTCACAACCGTGATTACATACTCTCATCTAAACACACCTATTGACCAATCAGTGTGCGTGTACTATCTTAAATATTTTATAAGCATTTTTTTCGTTTGGAACAAAAAGAGTAATATGAAAAAACAACAACAATTTTGAAGTAAAGAAAGAAAGAAAGAGGAATCAACTAAGGACTGTATGTGACAATCATGTCACAGAATGGGATTAGTTATTAGATGAATTTTTGGACAAAGAGGTCCAAAACAAGTAGATTATATTTAACCAGCACTCAAGGAAACAATTCCAAAGTTAGTTTGTAAAATACCAACTAACAAATGTCACCGATAATAAATTATTGCTAAACAGGTTCCATTAAAGTTGGCCACACCAAAGCAATTGCGTGGCCTTAGGAGTACACAGCTAATGTACAGTTTATACCTCCAATGGCCTCTGCCAAGACGTGTCAACACACTTTCAGGTGTTGAATATTGTTGAAAGTTATTTACAGTAAGTGGACTCATTTTCATAATTGTTACTGTACCTTTCTTCTGGCGCCTTTCATTGTTGTTCCAATGCCTGGGTGTGGGGCACATAGGCTTTATGTGGCCCTGACCCCTACAACGAATACATATAATGTTATCATCTACAAAAAATGTACCAAGGTAATGATTAACATTATTTATGCAGGTGACTAAGCAGTTTTACCTTCATCTGTTATGACACAGTCAGGGGACATATGCCCTATCCCATCACACCAGTAGCATCCTGTAAAGAGGTGGAATAGCAAATTAAAGTGTGTACAGATTGTTTGTTAAGCGAATAAATGTGCAATGTAATAAACATTGTAATAAACTTGCTGCCAGTGGTTATGATGGTAGATTATTTTATGGCGGAACTACCAGATGAAGGTAAAACTGCTTACACAGGAAAAAATTGCAGAAAATCATTGATGTAAAATCGAATGTGATTTCATCAGTTCCCAAGGAAAAAAACATAAATGTTAAAGTTGGACACTTACCATTAATGTTTTCCTTTGAAAATTCACATAAATGTTAATTACAAATTGCACTGATGGTTAGTGCCAACTTACCACTGATGGTTTTATGTAATGTATTATTGATGTTAAATCCTTTTCAAACATTGATGGTAATTCAAATTAACAATAATGTTTGTTAGTCTTTTAACATTCAGGTTATTTTAATGTTCTATTATTGGGATATTGCCTCCTGCCATGAAGAAAAACCCATCAATATTTATTGCCATTTTAATTCCATACATGGTAGGAATTAAATTACTATAAATGGTAATTTATCAACCATTATTGGGAAATAACTTAACCATGGATGGTAATTCAAATAATAGCATCATCTTTTACTGTTTTAACATTCAGGTTATTTTAATAGTGTTATTGAGAAATTGCCACTGCCCATGAAGGAAAACCCATGGTAGGAATCAAATTGCCATAAATGGTAATTTATAAACCACCATTGGGAATTAATAGCTTAACATCAATGGTAATTCAAATAAGAATGTTTTTTACTGTTTTATGTTCAGATTATTTTAATGTTCTAGCTGTCATTGGGAAATTATCACTTCCCATGATGAAGCAAAACCCATCAATGTTTATTTATATTGTTGTTAACATTAATGATTGGAATAAAATTATTATTTTGAAAGGTAATGTAAAAACCGTCATTGAGAATTAGCAATCTACATTCTCACTTGTGATATTTTAGTTCCCATCAGAAGAGATTGGAAAACATCCAAGGGGATTTGTGGTTAGTAAATTAACGTCTTAATAATCCACTGCCCTGAATTTTTTTTGATATAGTTATCATGGAAATCGCCAATTCCACAAAGCTAAGGTTAAACTCCTAACAGTTCACCATTAAAACCAACCATAATCATCCAAGGCTATAAACTTTCAACTTTTAATGATACATTAACAAAGGATACATGTGTACAATAATCAGTTCTGCTACTGTGGTACAAGTAACAAAAGTCGTGACAATATCTTTATGTTAAGAAAATTACCCAAAAAACCCAAAACATCTTTGGGCATTTGTAGCTTATAATATTTTATAATAATAAAGCTGCGAGACAATAGAAGAAGGTGCAATAAAATGTTGTGTTTCCGAGTTTCTTCCATTGTTTGTGGTGAGCACATAACAAAAGGTTGTTAATGTTAAGTTGAATCAACTTACCATTTGCAATATATTTTCTGATGTGCACATCACAAACAATGGAAGAAACTCAGAAACACAACATTTTATTGCACCTTAATTCTTTCATTACCCTGCACATTATTATAAAATTATTATTACAAGCTACAAATGTCCAGGTTGCACAAAATGGGAAACAAACTTTTTAAAATTTGTATTGTAGTTACATGGAATTAAACTACACTTGAATGCAATTAAAATGGCTTCAACTTTTGTATGTCACGCCTTGAAGCATTTTTTGGGTTCCCTCTGATTCTGACATAATTCTTTTTTACAAGGGCTTCTCCAACCACTTTTACCAAAGCATTCTTCTCTTTTGGTGCATTTTTTATGCCCATTGCTTTGGCTGATGAAGCTAGCTGATTTCTTTGTACATCTGCCAGTCGGATTGTATTATATGCAACGCATATAATAAGTTTAGCTGTGTCATTTGGGAAAGCTGGGAAATAAATAGAAAATTCAGTTGCGACCTCTTCTCAATCCCCTGCCAATACTTGCATGCACAAAAGACAAGGTTTCAAACTTCTAAAAATTATCATATAAACCTTCTTCAGCATCAGGTTCTGATTCTATGACCTCATGCACAAAAAACAAAAGGTTTCAAATTTGTAAAAATTATCATATAAACCTTCTTCAGCATCAGGGTCTGATTCCATGACCTCATCTGTATCGCCTGATTCAGAGGCACAGCTCTTTTCAAACTACTGCTGTTTACAATTGCAGTGGGTGAGTCTTTAACTTGTAAACAATGACCTGTGGAGGCAAACAGAAACTTTGTTAGTACGCTGTTAAGAGGTATTGTAAAGCTCAGGAACTAAACTGCAGGCAGCACCTGTTAGAAGAATTTTTTTTAAATTTCTGGGAATTGTGATTGACAATAACAGGAATGTTGAACAATGAAAAACATTGATGAGAATGCCTAAAAGTCAACCATGATCCCCTGGTTTGAAAAATCTTAAACCAAAGAAAAATTTGCACCACAACAGATACATTGCAGATTTATCAAATAGAATATGCTTAAACATACCCGTCTTTTCCTCCTCTGATTCTTCCACAATTTCCGTATCCCCAGATTCATCTTTAATGGAATCAGAGAGACTATCACTAGAAGGACTTGCAGAACTGTTGTTTTCAGCAGTACTAGTGCATTCAGAGCTTGGAATTTTACGCTTCAGTGTTCGCTTATCGGCCTGCAATTTCAAAACAGTGGTCATTGTAGTGACTGCCTTAATTTGCTAATTTCTACAGCACGGTTGTCACTACTGGATTTCATACTGTTGGGAGCTATATACCACACTTAATACGTCTACCCAGATGTGCATGCAATCAAACTGGGAAAGTAACAAATACAGCAATTGTATTTAAAAATATTTTCCTATTTCCCTGCATCAAATGTTGACCTAAACGGGTGAAAACTTTAGCCCAAAGAAATGTTAAGATTGTCTTATTTGGCACAAGCCTCCAGTGATAGCAAACAAATTATTTGTCTACAATTAGGACCCTGTTTTACTCTTAGTGGGCCAGTGCTATTGTGCATTAGGTGTTAGCTAGTACGTGCTTAAAAGAGAAATCAAGTCATTTTAATTATTGTAATAGAAGTTATTGTCAAATATTTTTTAGCTTAGTTGTCTCCCCGCTTAGCATCCTGATTCACAGGAAGCTAGATTTTCTTTGACACATCACTATAAAGTTTCTATTCTATTCTCCTTCCTTAACTGTTTGGGGGGTCTTGATGAAATGTGATAGATAAATGGTTGAGCTTACTTTCGTCTTTCATTCAATACATCCAAAATGTGTTGTTTGATACCATCTCTCCCAAAGTTCAAAGGCGGAAAAGAGCATTCAGCCACAAGCTCTTCCACTAACTGATTTAACTCTTCTACAGCTGTCTTGTTGGTTTTAAATTTGGGGATGTTGTTCCCCGGCCATCGTTTGATTGCTGCCGCTCTGATCGCTTTTCTCCTATTAAGGGAAAGATTCAACAGTCGTTGAAACTTTCAATAAATTGCACAAAATCCAAATTGTTTAAGAAAGAAGCATCGTTTCAGCTGTCATTTTGGTCCCATGAAATCCGAAATGATCGACCCGCAAAACTTGGGGCTTACAAATAAAAAGCAGAAATGAAATAATGCAGGAGGTACATTTGTAAAAAAATTTACACCGTGTTTACAACCTAGAATAATAACTTTCTCAAATTCAAGCCAGTGTTCATGTGTTGATGATGAAAAGCTAAGAAACGCAAAATGTGAAATACAAACTCTGGAGTTGTGTCCCAGAAATTTAAGTTACATGCATGGAAAGCTTCATTGCCAGTTTATATCACTCACTTGGTCTTGTAAATTCTTTGATTCATATCCCTTATTTCATTCAACTGAGCCTTCGAAGCCTTTTTGCCTTTACTGCGGTGATCACACAACTGGATGCTTCATCGACGCTTGCGTTGACCAGGGTGGTTAGTTTAAGTTGATCAGCCTGTCATCAGCCTGCAGGCTTCGTACTGTTCTCTTGGTGCTTTCTTTGATAACAGTAATAAGGATTTGGCGTCAATTTTTTGCGCTGTTTGCAGAAAAAAGAACAAGAAGAGGAAATTATTGTACATAGTAAGGTAAACTTAATCTTTTTTTCAATAACAAAACACACCAACTATGTACCGAACGGGAAGGAGCGAATTGAATGTTGATTGATCTAAGATTGCAGCCGCCATTTTTGAATTGGCATATGAACGATTTTTAGCCCTTCTAACAGACTATATATAGAAACGTTGCAAAGATAACTTGAGCCTCTGAACTTACTAAAGTAAGGTTAAATGAAATCTTAATAACTTAACAGCACTTATCTCATCTTTATTCAAAAATGAAGTTTCTTTCTTTTGAGCCAAAACTTTCAGTGAATGACCAATTTTCCCCCAAGGCAGAGCGATAAAACTTGATCACGTTTAATATAAGTTAATTCAAAGTGCACAATAATGAACCCAAAGCTGAATTGAAAAGTTTCAGGCCTTTTTTCAAATACTAGTAGGTTATTGGAAAAAAAAACGGACCATCATACGCAGCGTAAATTGGCGTGAAAAATACAATGCGACACAACCTTATCTTCGAACTTCTCGGCAATTTCTAACTGGAATTCTTTCGCAATAAAATCCTTCACTTGGATATTCATTTCTTGTACGGAACTGGACGTTTCATTTTCACCCATGGTTGTCAATAAATAACAAAACGAAGAATAAACAAGATCAATTCAAAACCGTCACGTCCTCACTTGCACAATTCATGGGCGGAATGAACAACGCAAGGATCAAACATGGGATCTTCACCGTCATTCCACAACGTGATTGGTTGACAAAAAAACCACTGGGGTGTGATTGGTGCAGGTTTATCTTCGCACGGGAAATTCGGCATTTTGGATTGATGTTTCCTTTGGAGGGCTTTTTGATATCAGCAGGATATCTTCGCGCGGGAAATTCGGCATTACTGATCTTTGTTTTTTACCCGTCGTGAGCCAGCTGCCCGATATTATGGAAACTAAAAGACGAAGATTTCAACCTTATGTTTGGTCTGCTGTAACTGTTCACAGTTAAAATGTAGACACGTACATTGCCCTTGTTCCAGCTGCAATGGTGCTGCAGTTGCACGTTCCCTGGAATATTCTCATTGGCAACAACAACAAGCCATTGCTGATCTTGGGCTACCCAGGTAATCATGTTTACATGACTGCTTTTGATATACAAATAAATGGGCAATATCCACAATCATTTGTCTTCTCTTGAGGCTGCACCTGATCACAAGTATCCCTTTGTTTCAAACAGAAATGAAGAACCCACTGATTCACAAAACGACTAAGGCATTGATGAATTTTCATCCCCTTTGTCTCCCGGGGACAACGTCACCATTACTGTGCAACTAAAAGACGAAGATTTCAACCTTATGTTTGGTCTGCTGTAACTGTTCACAGTTAAAATGTAGACACGTACATTGCCCTTGTTCCAGCTGCAATGGTGCTGCAGTTGCACGTTCCCTGGAATATTCTCATTGGCAACAACAACAAGCCATTGCTGATCTTGGGCTACCCAGGTAATCATGTTTACATGACTGCTTTTGATATACAAATAAATGGGCAATATCCACAATCATTTGTCTTCTCTTGAGGCTGCACCTGATCACAAGTATCCCTTTGTTTCAAACAGAAATGAAGAACCCACTGATTCACAAAACGACTAAGGCATTGATGAATTTTCATCCCCTTTGTCTCCCGGGGACAACGTCACCATTACTGTGCACGTGGATGATGTCTATGACTGCAATTCTAGTGCCCTACCTGGCAACCAGACTGGTGCATATGCTTCAAGTACCTCAAGTTTAGCTGATATGACAGAATCCACCACCCCGAAGGACACCTCAGATGATTTGGAAATTGACCCTGATGACATACAAATAACAATTGCTATACTAAAAGCATTGAATTTAGTGGATCAAATGAATGGGTCAATATCAGATTTTGAAGACGTCCTGCAATTTGCCAAAGAGTTGTACTGTAGAAAGGACAGTCGCTTAGAAGAGAAATGGCCAGGGAATTGGCAAGAAACACAAACAGTTATCCAAAATTGTGGATACAAATCTCCCAGAGAACTTTACATCTGTTTGGATGAGAGCCATTACACACAATGGGATGTCATGGAAAATGGTGAAGACAAATGCAGACACTGTGGAAAGAAAGGCACAATAAAATTCTACTACCTAGGTATTTCTGACAAAGTTCAACTTTGGTGTAGTAATCGTGGTGTGTGTGAGAAAATGATGGCCCACTGGGGTGAGAAAGAACACTGGTTAGTAGGGGAAGGTCCCAACTTTATACTGAAAGAAATCAAGGATGGTGAAAGATTTAATGAGCTGAAGTGGTTCTGGGACCCAGATTCTCACTGGATGCTACCTGTTAAGTGTCAGTACTGTGCTAATGTGACGAGTAGTGATGAGATCGAGGAATTCCCAGAAGAAGAAGGGAAGCATGTGATTACATGTCATGAATGTGGATCAAGGTGGAAGCACACACCATGCTATTCTATAGGGGATCCCCGCAATATTGCACTTATTGGCCACTGGGATGGTTGGCAGCCCTTTGGATACCCTGGAGCAGATAGTGGCATAGTTGTGGTAAGCAAACACCTTCTTTCTCACTTCTAAGAAATAAATTTAATGTGTCCAATAACACAAATGTGCTTAAGACTGTAGTTAACTGACAGGATTTTAGTCTTGCTGTTGAACACCTTCTTATATTTAAATTGTTATCTTCTTATCAATGATTAGCATCTTCTTAATTATAGGGGCAATAGAAGTGACAATAGCTAACATGGCTAAGGCTGAAAGAAGCAAAACTGATCAAGTTTATGCAGTGGGATTTGTCCCTTCTTATCAGCTACCTAAGAGTCGTCCATGTTCCTTGGATCCATTCCTGCATCCCCTTGTCAGTGACATTGAAAACATCTTCATTAATGGTATGAAACCATAAGAACTATTGGGCCTATGGGTACAGATCAGTAAAACTTATTGTGTATTCAACAGAAAATTATTAATTTAATATTCATTTATTTAGAACATTGTCATATCAGACACATACTGAATCATGTACTGTTAAAAATTTAAGGTTGATGATGAGTTTCCAGATTTTAATGTCTATGAAAATAAACTAAGTAAAACAGGCTAAATTATGCCTTACAAAATGTGTAATTTTTCACTTGGCCCTTGTTTGAAATTCCCACCAGTTTCACTGTTGGGTAATGTTTCGCTAGTGTAAATAACAAACACTTTCCTCCTTTTTTCTACTTGTAAATACAAATTGAATCACATTGATTGTTTTTGCAGGTCTTGAAGTCGACTATGCTGCATCATTTCCTTGCCTTCCTGCAGGCAGGATCACCATCAGAGTATTGATTTATTATGGACAGGTGATTACCCTGTACAACATGAGGTTGGAAAGTTAATCAAACATGGGATATTGCCGTGTCGTAGAGATAAACTGAAAGGTAAATTTGACATAATTGTATAATGAAGAATAATGACAGAATAACACGTACATAATAAAGAAGAATAAAAATTATTGCAAATTATAAAATATTGTCAAAATTAAGTCACTGTGAAAGTAATTTATTAGAATAATGCTACCTCTATCATCATGGGCAAATTAAAACCACAGTAAAAGACTTAAGGAAGGTCTAAGCGTTTTTACATCGTGTTTTACATAAAAGATGCTCAGTTCACTTGCTAATTCTATTATGTCTCATTTGTTCTCTTAAATTCAACAGGAACCATAAATCCAGAGGGTGGGAGCACATACTACTATGGTGATAATAGGTACCATGCCAAATATCCATGGGAGGAAGTGCAACTTTAAGAACATTGAGGGCACATTTGCAAGGAAAGAAGCACGGAGAGAACAGCTACAGCATCTGTCAAGGTACTTCGAGAGTCCTCCCAAACAGTTCAAATTATCTCTCGAAAAGGTAACTTGGCCTTTATTTAGTTAATATATTTAACAATTATTTGTCAAAGGCAAAGTTAATATATACTAATAGTAAGTAACAGCTGTATGAATATTTAAGTTTGTGGTTGCAGAAAAAATTCCACCTAAACCCATAAAGAACCACCGGAAATTCCAAGGGTTTTTTTTTGTGGGGGCAGGGTCTGTTATCTATAAAGTATGAACTTTAATTGAAATTTAATTTCCAATTAACCCTCTCATGTGGGGCGATCTTAATATTTTCTACAAGAGAACACTTTCATGATTTGAATATTGAACATGCACTTGCATCACGATCATACACAGTCAAGGATACAAGGTTTTTTTGACTTGAAATTTAACATCTATGATTGTAGTCAGGTTTGAGACCTTTAGTCAATTATGTTTTGTCAATTTTTCTGGTCAATGTTTGGTGAATTTATCTCTCTTAGATGAAAGTTTGATTTTTTGCAGATGAGTGCAACCAGTTTGGAAGGTGCAAGGCATCTGATGAAAATTGCTAACAATTCTGCTCATCATATAAACAATAGCAACAAGGGAATCCTTGTAGGTGGTTCTGACAGGAATGAAGTTCATTTATCACCACAAGAAGTGAATATGATAAAGTCATTTTTGGCCAGCTCATCAAGTGGCAATCATGTTCCAGAACTTGCTTTCGCCTACAAAAGCCTCCTCAAGCCTCAGCAAGGAATTGAAGGTCAGGGACTTTTATACAGAAGTAGAGAGCATGCTTTACTTGATGTGGAAAGTCAAGGTCCTTCAGTTGTCTTAATTGAAAGATTCCTGTGTTTGGAAATTGGAGGAGAGTGTCACAAATTTGTACAATGCCAGTTTCTTCCTAATAAGCTTGATGAAAATGGAAACGTGATATTTTCTGAAACTGGTTTTCCTATTCTGTGCAAAGATTGCCTCCCTAAAATGGTTATTCAACCCGTAACATGTATTTTGAAAAAGGTTATGGTTGTTGCCAATCCTTTTGAGCCCCAAGAGTCAGTTGTTACTGACTTTATGAGGGAGAGTATGCCATTGTCTGAGCACGATATTGTCGTTCCGTTTTACCCTGAGCGAGGAGATATGGTTTTGATCAATGGAACTGATCCTGAGCCATGGCTTGGAGAAGTAATGACTGTGGATGTAACTAATCAACTTGCTAAGGTCCGATACTACATCAGAAATGGGGAAAGAGAAGTTGGCTCCATTCTTGTTGATGTATTTGTCTCTGAGAGAAATGCCTGTTTAGACCTAGTATCCTGGAATGGAATTGTGTGTGAGGCAATTGGAGAATGGAATGGGAACACTTGGGAAATGATGCCTTTTATGTAGATAGCATGTGCCCAATAACTGTCAGCTTAACAACAAATACAGGGGTTTCAATAGTAGCCGGGTAGCAGGTAGATCTACCCGCTTGTAACAGGCCGATTGCCCGCTCGGAGCCTTCACACGAATGTCAAGTAAGACCAGATAATTTCATCTCAGCTTCGAATTCTTGCCAAAAAATTTGGCAAAATAGGTTTTATGTTATAAGAAAACAAAAGGAAATGAAAAAGAAAAGACATTCTGGCATCTTCCAAGCCTTCTGGCCCATGAAAGTTGAAGGAAAGTCTGCAAAACATGCAATAAACATCGCTTCCGAAGCTACGTCAAAAAAAATGTGCAAGGCATCTCAGCTGAAATCGAGGGGAACTGGGACAGAGTGTGAATACTAATGGCGGCCAATTGCATATTTCACACCAGTGTCAAAACAAAAGAGGTGTTCAAGCAGTAAAAGCCTCGGCTCTTGAAAGTCTTGAAAATCAAGTCGTAAATTAAGTGGCTTCAGACTGGTATAAGTGATATAAGACACTCAGTTACATACACTGTTTAAGTTGCTTCTGTGTTTTTGTAATGATATATGCAACTAAAATATAACCGTGTTTCTCTATAAAATAGATTAATTTTTTTTATTTAAGGATTAACCCTGACCTAAAACTATGTTAAACTTAGACCATTTTAAAGATACCGGTTGTGAAAGTGTTAAAAAGTAGCACCTTAGAAATGGTTGACTGTGACTACTTCATTTAAATTAGTTGACTTTGGAGCAAAAAAATGAAACAACAAAGCAACAAAAAAAGACCTGAAAATGCATCTGCGAGAGTCTAGAACTTCAAAATTTTCCATTGGAGCATGCCCCCAGACCCTCCGGGCCTTCCACAACTATACCTGCCTGTTAGTCTTAAGTACCCACTTGTGCAAAAACTTATTGAAACCCCTGAAATACTTTGCCAGTAACACCATAATGACAGATGTAATTAATCCCCTGTAAGGAATACCAGTACTAGAATTGGGCATTAAAATTGTTAATTCATGATACGAAAATGTAGTCATTACCTATTTTATTGGAATTGCTGGAGTTGTTGATGTACTGTTACATCAGTGGCTAAAGCATTTAGTTGGATGGGTAAAATACCAAACATGGTTTTGGGGGAAAGAATCTCAAATACAAGCAAGGTCTTTGGAATTCACATGAATGCTTTTAAAGTTTGACACAAACCATTTATGTTTTAATCCTTACATTAATGGTTTTTCAACTCATGGAGACAAACCATTAATGGTTTAAAGTATCATTAACATGTACGTTCTTTTCTAATAACATCAATGGTTTGTACTGATGTATTATCCCATAAATGTTTAATGGTGTTTGTGTAAATGGGTAACATATAAACATTGTTGGGAATTGATTACACCAAGGATTGTTTTGGGAATGCCAGATACGCATAGCACATTCAGTCTTATCATCACTGCTCCTGGAACATGGCACCCAGCTCGACAATGAAGCGCTACATACGCTCATGACTGAAGCTGAAAGTATAGTGAACAGCCGTTGACTAACAATAGAGAACCTGACGGATCCTTTAGCACCAGAGCCACTGACCCCAAACCACTTGCTGACACTTAAGACTCAAGTTGTGTTGCCTCCACCAGGAAAATTCGAGTCACCGGACCAGTATTCCCGTAAAACATGGTGAAGAGTACTGTACCTCGCTAATCAACTCTGGCTGCGCTGGCAGAAAGAATACAGCGCCCTTCTCCAAAAGCGTCAGAAATGGACCGCACCCAAGAGAAGTATGTAAGAAGGTGACTTCGTCCTAGTCTGCGACAATGAATCCCCTAGAAATCAATGGCCTTTAGCTCTGGTCACCAAAGTATTCCCAAGCGGTGACCAACTTGTCAGAAAGGTACAGACTGTGACAGCCAAAGACGGAGAGAGAAAGTTCTTCGAGCGACCAGTACATAAACTTGTACTGCTCTTAGCAAAAGAGGACTATGAGAACTGATTTATATCTAGATTTTTATCCATAAGTTTAATAATCGGCATATATTTGAATTTTAAAATCGCATTTTTATAATTTACTAGGTTTATTGGTAAATGAAGAAACATTTAGGGAAGCAGTGTAACGGCATCCGTGTGCCTTAGTTTCCGCAGTATTTTTATGTCCTATTTTTAGCTCTTACCGCAGCTTACATCACAATGACTTTCTGACAGTTGTCTCGTGACCTTTGCTTATATACCATTAAACTTGTGTAATTTTCCATAAGGCTCACAGAAATTCGACGGACAACTTTGGGTAACTTTGAGTAATATCGAGTTACATCACGGAGCCTCCGATTCTTGCTGTTATACTCAGAACCTACCAAGAGCGTTCGCCCCAACACGTCCTACCAGACAGGATTGCTGTAAGAGTTGGCACAATAAACTTCAGCCTTGTGGAATCTGTGATTCATACAGTTTTCTTAGTTTCATGGATCTCTCCGCTACCGGAGCTGACGCCGCTACACAAAACCTGAACAGTCTAAGACTCAATGTTAATGAATTGTGACACTATAACAATAGAGATTAGGGCCAAATGGAACTCCAGTAAAATCTTTTACGACAACACAGCAACTCCAGAGCATAAGACAATCAACATGGGAGAATTAGCGCCAACTAGCAAACTAAGTACCTCACAATGACTCTATTTCGTGGCCAGCAGTTTTGATATGCTAATAAAAGTCAATGAACCACTCTTGGTTAATGCTTTGGTGTTGAACCATACTTTGGTTTCTTAGGTCATTCGTAGATTCCAGTTTAAGTTTCTGGATAAGCTGTGTGGCGGTTGATGAGTGAAGAGACTTGCTAATAAGTGACTTGTCATGTGTATTAGTAATTTCAATTTTGCTGATTTTATTAGATGAAATACGAAGTGGCGGAAAATATAACAAAGAATTTAAACAATATACAATATACGCAACCGTTTAATGAATCAATTTGCTTGTGAGCAAAAAGAGTGAAAGGCAATTAAAAAAAAAACGTGCCATTTGAGAAAAGTAAAAAATATATGAAAAGATCTCGGTAATAAACAGGTTACGAATGATCAGATCTTTGTAATAATTTCCAGAGAGGAAATTGCTCCCTTGTGACCACGAGGAGGAAAAGAAAATGAGGGAATTCAAAACTAACCCTTAAAATAATATCTAAGTGTGTCCTACAGACCTTATTCAATCAACCACATTACTAGATAATTAGTTGTAATGACACAGAATTTGGAAAGTTGATTGATACATTGCTCAGATCTAATAATTATCCATCCGATGCAAGTTGAGATGTCATCAATGGATTTGTGTTTTTTTTCTAAAGGCGACACATTTAAAACATCACCAGGACTATGACCATTACTGCGCGCAGAACCACCATTACCATTATCACAGCATCACCATACCATTACCATCAGGATCATCATGACCATCACGTCGACCACCGATATTACCACTACCGCCTTTATCGTCACCATCATCACAGTGCCTGTGATATGCAGACTTCATCAAGCAAAAATATCATTGATAGTTTCAATTTGAATAGAATAAGAGTTGAGTAGTAGCAGTTTTAGAAAATTAAAGGCAAGGGCAGCTTACCAAGGTAGATCTAGAACACAAGACAGTGTACAACATTAACCCCAGAAAGGCATTTCGTTGTTGTTTTTTAAGTCATCAGATAATAAGAAAGCTAAACGCAACCGTTTAATGAAACAATTTGCTTCTGAGTAAAAAGAGTAAAAAGCAATCAAAATCCAAAGAGAAAATGTGCGATTTGAGAAACGATCTCCGTAATAAACAGGTTACCAGTGATGAGATCTTTGTAATAATTTCCATAGAGGAAATTTCTGCCTTGTGACTACGAGGAGGAAACGAAAATGAGGCTGATCACAATTAACACTTAAGAACAATTTGTAAGCCTTCAGTTGTAAAGCAGACCATTATGTAGGAAAACATATCAAAGTGTGCTCCCACAGACCTTAGTCAATAAAACTATAACCATCTAAATTCCATAGTGTTACTATTCTGTTCATTTTGCGAGAAATTGTTAGCATTAATTTTTTTTCTAGTAACTTCAAGGTACTATTATTATTTTTATGCTCATTTTTTTAATGAGCTATTAGCAGTATTTTCGTGCTCTTTCATTTGAGAGCCATTACGAGTAAGTTTGCCCTCTTTGTTTTGAGTGCTATTACTAGAAAATAAATGTTTATCGAAGTTTTGTAAGTGAATATTCAAATCGCGATTAGCATTTGAAATATTTAGAATGCCACTATTATTAGAAAGTAAAAGTAATGAAGGTGGAGGGAATATTTTGATACGTCCAGAGCTGAATTTAGTAACATGATATGTTCGTCAAAACAACGTCACAATTACGTAGGATATTATATAGTTACAAGTTTATCACTATTAACCGACAGTACCATTAATGGCTTTGTTTAAAAATTGGGCATATCAACCCCTCCTATGCTATAGTAGATTTTATTGATGAATATGGGTTAGTGAAACTCATAGAACACTTAACTATGAAGTGCAGAGTGGGGAATGTGGATTTGGGAAAAACTTAGAAGTAGCGATCATTGCTTTAAAGAATCAGTTGTCACTGTTAAAGAAAAGGTAATTTGGTTGCACACAAATATGTGGCAAGGTTACAGAGGTTATGTTGAAAAGTGATAGAAAAAGTGAACTTTAAACTGTTAATAGATAAGTACACCTTGATGTGTACATGTTTATACTTCTTGATCTTCTTATAAATGTGTAGAGGAAATTAGTAGTTTTTGTTGTTTCCTTACCGCAAAAACGCTGTCAACAATTGAATCAATTGATGACATAGAGGCATACGCGTGGTTGACAGATCAACTGTATTACTAGATAATCAATTCTAATGATCCAGAATTTGAAAAGGGGATTTATACATTGCTCAGATGAGATAATTATCCATGCGATTCAAGTTGAGATTTCATCAGTGGAGTTGTGGTTGTGTTCTAAAGGTGATAGATTAGAAACACTACCATAACTATTATGATCACTGCCACCTCTACCACCACCACCATCACCAAATCATCATTATGTCATGACCACCATCATCACCACAATTACCATTGCTGCCATTATCACCACCATGATCACAGTGCCTGTGATGTGCAATCTTCATGAAGAAAAAAAACATTGTTAATTTAAATTTGAATATAATAAGAATTGAGTGGTAGCAGTATTAGAAAATTAAAGGCAAGGGCAGCTTACCTAGGTAGATCTAGAACACAACACAGTGTGAAACATTCACCCCAGAAAGGCATTTACTTTAGTTTTTTTCTTCGTCGAAAAGGGGGAGTTGTTGACCCAAGTTTTTGTACTTAGGTCCTCTAAGTGACACACCCGCAAGCAACGCCTCATAGTAACCAGTAAAAGACGGCCACGCGACGAGATCAAAAGGATGAATATCTCTTCCAATTAATGACCACAATTGGTGGAGACTCTCTGGATGATAGAAGCCAAGTGCCACAACCTGTACGTCCGTGCTGCACGTACCACTATGAGCTAACAATGGACATTGGTCTTATCTTCAAAGGAACACAAGTGTTAGTCTCAAAACCTGAACAGTCTAAGACTGAATGTTAATGTATCGTGACACTATAACAATAGAGATTAGGGCCAAATGGAACTCCAGTAAAATCTATTACGACAACACAGCAACTCCAGAGCATAAGACAATCAACATGGGCGAATTTGTGTATACACTTCCGCCAACTAGCAAACTAAGTACATAATGACTCTTTTTCGTGGCCAGCAGTTTTGATATGCTAATAAAGGTCAATGAACCACTCTTGGTTGGTTAATGCTTTTGGTGTTGAACCATGCTTTGGTTTCTTAGGTCATTCGTAGATTCCAGTTAAGTTTCTGGATAAGCTGTGTGGCAGTTGATGAGTGAAGAGACTTGCTAATAAGTGACTTGTCATGTCTATTTTTAACTGGGGAGCAAACTCAACCAAAATGACAGTAAACGTATGGGATTTTCACCAACTTTCAACCGCTCTAACACCACTTCATAGAGGCGAATTTCCACAGCTAGAATGTCTTTCAAAAGACATTTGTACTGACATTATTTTCAGTAAGTATAAAGAACAGATTCAGGCTACAACGACTGCAAACGAATTTTTAAGATTTCATACAAACCTCATGTTAATTTTTCATACATTTCCAACCATTTCACAGAGTTTTAATTCTAGAATTTTCCGGGAGGTGATGCCGTCACACGTCATACGCAGTTAACTCATGCTAACGCATTTGAAGTAAACCCCCACCAACCCCCCTCTCCGAATTGCAAACTTGCTGCGCACAGCTAAAATATGCTAGAGAATAGGTCAACAGATATATCTTAAAAGTACCTTTAACCTAACGACAGGAAAAATTTAAATTTTACTTTATTTCTCACATCAGATAAATATCAACATTATCATTTGAACCATATGACTTTGCGTGCGCTTTCATTGTGAAACCATTCAGAAAATCCCCGTATGAGGGTCGTACGCCTATGCTATGCTACGCTATGTCGGACGCGACATTTATCATATGAACAAAAACTCTTTTGCTGCGTAGCACTCGATTTAATGCTAAATAAAAGTTCTCTTATCCTTTTTAGTGTTGAGAAACTCGCTACGCTTGACCACTTGATCCGACTTGAATTGTCCGTCCGCGTTGATCCGGCCGTTGATTCGGTCAACGAGTTCATAACTTGACCCGATAGAAACTGGCACTAGTAAAACAAAATGGCGGGTGAACGCCACGGAGAAATGTTGCAAGTCTTACTTCATTTGTAAGAAAGATGTACAAAATGCCAAAGACATTTGGATAGGACATAAGGTAACCAAGAGATAAGAAGCTCTTAAATAATACAAACATACACGTACTGACTTTCCATGCTAGAGCGCTCCAGTCTTTACGCAAAGCAATAAAGAAAAAACAGAAAGTTAACCTAGCCCTGTTTGAGGCAATAACATGGAGTAACAAACAGTATGTTTTATTTACATAATTCTGTTTTATGTTTATTTTAATCACTTTTTAGAATGTTACAACAACTGTTGAAATACCAGTACAGAGTGGTTTCTCTTCACAGATTCGCTAAATGAAACCCATTAATGAAATACAAATCCATGTAGACAGTATTTAATTTCCATACCATTCATTTGGCCTGATAGCCTATACTTAACAGTCAAAACGATTCACGTTATGATGTAATAAACTACATTCCAAGTGCTTTTTCTGTACACTAAAATTCGTCTCCTTGAATGAATCATAACTTGATTGTTTCATCCCAAATGTCAAGTCTAATGATGATAAGCCACCACAACAGCGAAGTTTTATAAACGTAGACTTTCTACTCTTACATTTAAAGTAGCACTTCGTCTTCGTGTTGTCGCTAATTCTTCTCATCAGATCAGTTTTTGATAACACTGAATTGTCATTCTTTTATCTTCTGAACGTAGATATTTCCTCATAAACGGCCAGTCCAATAAAAAGGACCACAACGTTTACACCCGCATAAATGCTTTTAAATGCTGTCAAGTGGCACTACATATCGTGTTTATTAGCTCTGGTCATTTTTTCTTATAGAAACAACTTTTGCTTGTTTTGTGACTATCTAAAAGAAAGAAAGAGAGAGAAGAAATTAACCACAACAAACAGAAACAGACAACTTTATGTTGACCTTTAGCTAGATGAATGCTGCTTACCTTGTTACTTGTGAGGACCAGGCAACACTGAATCTATAGTACTTGCACAGCAATAGTGGCTGTGCCATCAGGATATTGAGAGGGCAAAGTCACTCCAACTTCGGTACATGGAGTGAGTTTCACACACTCAAACATTAGAGTGTTATTGAGGAGGCTCAACTACGTGTACACATAAAGTCTGCTAAATCGGCTATAATGCTTCAAATCGCTTCAAATTCTTGAAAATATTTAAAACACCTTACAAACACTAAAGTCTGCTTAGTCGCCTCACATCATATCAGGCTAACAGTAAGGCAATCTTAGATCTCAGAATAAGTCTTGTTCATGCCTCATCATCTTTTCCGTGAATTGCCGATGTCAAGATAAGCATTTTTCAACTTGACAATTGAACTGAATTCTTTTTGAAGCTTTAGAGTTCCTAAAGTCATGAAGAAAGAAATGCATGTTTTCCATGTTTTTGGTTATTTTTACCTCAGGTTATGTTGATAGTAATCACGTTCAGAGAACGTTAAATGGAGGCCTACTTTGCTTTAACTGTCGAAAGTATTTCTTTACACAGATTAAAAAGATCCTTTGTTGATATTAGGCATAACGTAAGAATTAGACTTGAAATTCAATCCTAATGCCATCATGATCTGAGTAATAAACACTAATTACTGTGTAAGTAATACTTTTAAACGTCTGTGGTTTGATGTAGACATGATCAAGAAGACTTCTGCTGGACACAAATGTTGCCTCTTTAACAATTTGTCGAAAACCTAATCTACCCTCCATTGTTTCCCTCAAATAGGAGGAATCTTTTTCACTGAGATAATTTATGTTAAAATCACCAAGGACCACATCAATTGAGCATTGATTAAGGATGTTCCCGACACTATTAATAAAGGTGTTCAGATTGGAGCCTTGCTTTCGGTAGAGTAATAGGAATCTTATCTGACTGTTATCATGCTCACAGAACGTTGTCTGGAATTTAACTCCATTTAACAGTGGAATGTATTCACTTTCATTAATTATCACTGTTGACTTGTGACATAACGCAAGACTTGCAAATCTATCATCACTATCCTGTCTCTTTAATATGAGAGGAAAAAGGTTCTCCTGAATGACATTGTCTGACTCAGATGGTAAAACTTGTGTTTCTGTTAAAAGTATCAAAGGACAGTTAAAAATGTTCTTATCAAACTTGATGTCAATGCTATGCTTTCTAAGAGACCTAATATTTAAAAGAGCTATTTTTATCATCAGACCATGATGTTTTGGATAGCATTCAGCATCCTCGTGCAGAAGAGATGTGTTTCTAAGTCTTTCGTATTCACCATGAACTCTTGGGTCAGCTCTAACATGTTTTTTGTCAAGTTTTCCAAGTATGTGGAGGCCATTAAGAGCAGTGGCTCTAGTTAGTGCAACATAGATCTGTCCATAATTGAACGTGTTTTGCTTCATTAATTCAAAGCTAATAACGATTCTGTTGAGAGTCAACCCTTGAACTTTATGAACAGTACATGCCCAAGCCAGTGTTAGAGGAAAGTGTGCTCTCTGTATTTCTGGGGATGACTGCTTTGTAGAGTTTATTTTAATTTTACTTAAGATTGGTGTAATTGGTACAACTTTGTTTTCTATTGCAAATAAGTCACCACTTTTATTGATTAGTGTATCACCTGCCAGTTCATCATCAAATTTAACATAAACAATCTTGGGCTTGTGAGATATCTCATTCACTGAGATTTTGGCAACAGTACCCAACTGACCATTGATTAATCTATCAGAGATGTCAATATTGCTTGTTAACATGACACGAGCAGACTCTTCTATATGAATTTCATAATCAAGCCCTCCAGATGCAGAGCGTCCTTTTGATAGTACTTTTTCAATTGCTTGCCTGGCAACATTGCTTGGGTATTGATCGGATGCCTTAAGAACATATAATGGCCGACAAATGTCTTGTAGACGTTGTTTATTGTACTCTGTTACAGGCTTATTCTCAGCCCACACGTGCAAGTCATTTGTTGGATAATTGCTACTATCACTAACATCTATTGAGGTAGACTGAATAGTGCATAAGTCTTTATCGGTGTGTTTGGCAACCCTGACTCTGTTAAGCAGCTGAGTAAAACTGTCATCTCCCTTTTACCGCATAATTTGGTCTAGTTCTACCATTTTAAAAGCATGCCATGGGTGGGTTAAGTTGTAAAGATCGTTGGTGTAATCACAAAATAAAGGTCTTTCTCTAATAGGAGGGAGCTGAAAAATGTCTCCAACACATAAAATGCTGATATCAGCAAATAACTTTGAGTTTGAGGTACCAAAAATCTCTTTGAGTCTTTGATGAATGTGCATAAGTTTGTTATTTGAAACCATTGAAATTTCATCAATGATAATTAACTTCAGTTCACTCAAAGTAAGCCTCAAAATTGTCTTCTTTTGATCTGACAATGGTGATAAGTTAGCACCAACATCTTTTGGAATAGCTAATGCCGTGTTTATCGTACTACCTGAAATATTAACTGCAGCAACACCTGTGGGAGCCATTAAAAGAACTTTTGGCAAAGCAGGATTGATTGCAGCATAATTAAAAGTTTTCACTGCTGTGTGATAAAGTGTTCTTATCAAGTGACTCTTTCCAGCACCCGCTCCGCCTGTTATAAAGATATGTATTGGTTCAATTCTCTCTTTGTTTAAACAGTTTACATTTTCAACTACGTTTCTACACCAGCGCAGCACAAAATTATATGCAAAACGTTGCTTTGTATTAAGAGATCTGACAGACTGTCTGAGTGAGTCATCTGTAATTGTGGATGGCTGATTATAACAAAGTACACCACTTGAACTTGAGGGAGTGTCAGGTGGTGTTAGTAAATGTTCTGTTGAAAACTCATGGAATTCATCATCATCCACACTTTGACAGATTTCTGTTGATGCATCATTTTCTTGATCATTTATGACATCATATGAGTACAGTTGTGTGACTGGGTTTTCATTAAACGCTTCTAATGCTGTATTTAAAGCTTCCACGTATGGTTCGAAAATCTGCCTATTTTTATCCACTAAAGTCTTCACTGACAGTTCATGGTATTTCGTTGCAAACGGCTGATAAGGCCCCACTAACTCAAACTCTTTGCGCCATGGGAAGTAAAGCGTAAGCAAATGATGATAAAACTTTTCTGGCTCCTTGTTCCTGTTAGGTGTGTGAAATCTGATGACAGCTTTAACCTTTTGACATTTCATAATTTCATTGCCATTTTTAAGTTTATTTTTTGAGGAAGAAGTAAATTTTCAGCATGATGAGATTCAATGATCTCATCAGAGAGCACAACTAAGTGAACATCGTTTCTTTCGTCAGGATCACTCTTGTAGTCTTTGTAGTAGTATGATGCAAACTGCGCTAAACATAGCTGATCTACAATATCTGGCCTTTCAGAATATCTTTCAATGATTTTTGATTTAAAAATATCAGTGCTGTCATCGTCACGTGCGTCTAGTTCCTCTTGGCATTTTGTTATTCGCAGTCTGTCCTGAAGCAAACCTGTGTTAACAAACAATACTCCGGGAAACGTCTTTCTCAGCCATAGCTTGGGCATACACCTATACACACTCTCTTGAGCACTGACTTCCCTACATGACAAAAATGCAGCACCTACTTTTCTTAAGGTTTCTCTGATATCTAAATTGTTTGTTTTCGCTTCTTTCGCCGCCTTCATTATAGCCTGAGAACATTCTGTTTCATCCTTGGAAAAGTAAGAACAAACATACGTTATGCATTTGTAGTGGTTGAAAACAGGTTGTAAATTAACATTTGCTCGGAAGCCTTTTATTCCAGCTTCAAAGTAGTTATTTATAAAACAACTGTCAACAGGCCTTTTAAGATGCAATTCAAAATCGCTGTCAGGAGAAACAGACAAAGCCCAGTTGTAGTCTTTCAAGGAAACTTCACAGCTTGCTAGTAGATCTTCTGCACTGATTTTTGGGTCATAATTAGGCTTTGCAGGATCTAAATTAGCATTAATTTTTTGTTTCACGGCACACAAGATATCATTATGTTGATTTAACAGTACTGCCTTTTGTTCTTCTGAAATGTTATCTGAAAGTGGCTTAGAAACAACTGTTTCATCTGTAAAGAATTGGCCAAAACGGAATCTGCATGGAATGCTCTTATATTTTTTGCAACTTCTAGAGTGGTTATGTTTTTGATACATAAGTACTAGGTCATAAAATTCGGATTCATTTTCTCTGTCAGGAAGACTTGCTTGGACATGTTTATCAATGTATCTTACATATGCCTTGTCATTTTCTGTTGTTAATTCTGGACAATCAGAAGTCCAAATAAGTGAATGTAAGTGTGGTGATCCTCTCATTTGAAACTCAATTCTCAATGCATAGTAAATGATGTTACCAATTGGTTTTGCAGTGCTAAGTAACACATCTTTGAAAAAACTTTCTACCCTGTACTGGAAGTGCTTGGCAACAATGACAGGGTTCAGATTAAGCAAAGAGCATTTTTCATTGTATGCCAATTGTTCTATTTCCTCATCGGTCATTTCTTGTCCATTAACTCTAGAAAGTATATGAAAAACTTCTGGCCACCTTAGATCAGCACAAGACAAAGTCATGAACCACGTGAGGATTCCAGGTTGCTGAACCATAGCAATCACCTGAAACATGAATTTCTGCCAATAAGGGGGACTGCCTGGAATGTTCCTTAAAAACAAATATGTTTGGTCTTTGAAGATTAAGTTTTTGATACACTGTTCATTAGATCTAAACTGTGATGCTGTTACCGCTTGGCCATGAAGTTTTCTGAGAGCAATGCTAATGCTGTCTGAAACTTTTTTCTGTTCTATGATAAACTGTGCAAAGAATAGATATTCTGGGTTCATTGCAAATCTACCACTGTAATGTAGCAATCGTGCGTTAAAATATTTCACCGGACTTAATTTGAATTGTCTCTCTGCTCTATAACCAAATCTCCCTCTTGGGAATAGTGCTGGAAACGCTAATTCCTCACAGTACTTGTCTGTCATAAAAGACACCGGGTACTTATTTTCACCAGGTGCAATGTCATAGATTTCGTTACCATAAGATTTGGAGACTTGCTCCTCATCTGACGGCACAGGATAATCTGGAATAACAGGCTGCAAACAGGTCTCACAAGTTGCTGCTCTATGCTCATTAAGTGGATCTTCTTTTTCACAATCATCCTCATTATAATCAGCAGCTTCTCCTGTTGTTACACAATCATTAGCAGAACCTTGGAAGTCGATAGTGTCATTTTCATCATCATCGTTTTCCATACTTGTAAGTTTGTGGTCAATATTGCAAAGAGTAATAAAGGTGTTTTGATATAATGGGTTATTAGCTTGAAGCCACTGAAGGGCATGCATTATAACCTGTGGGCGCACTGCCTGGAAATATACGTGTCCTCTAAATTGCAATTTCCTTTTCAACTTAACCAGGATTATTCCAGAACTGTCTGGTGGACGTGGCAAAACTTTACAAATCTGTTCACAGTTAACAGGAACGTTGCAAATTGCTCCTTTAATTTTCCGTTTTCTACCTTTTGGCATAATGACAATTTTTTCAAATACTATTCGCTGGGAAATCAATATCTGTTCAAGCTTTTCTAAAGTAGCCAGCTCAGGTGGTACATCATCAACTACAAGGTTGTTATCTACCGCTTGACAGGCAGTTTTGTTCTTTTTTATACTGCGATGGCAAGTGTGACAAATATACATATTTTGATCGAATGACAACACGGTTGTAAACAAATGCAACTTTGAACTATATTTATCTCTTTTTAACTCAATTACACCTTTTCTATACAACAGTCTATTACAGACGTTACAAATATAGTAAGGACCATCTCTGACAGCACGATTGAATTTCTCAATGTAGTAGTCCAATGAATGTGTTACTGACAATTTTTCTTTGTATGACTGTTTCTGTTTCCTTATATATTTTTGTCTTTCATCCAGGTTCATTGACTTGTATTTTTGAGCATTTGTTTCTCTGAGAAGATTGTACATATTTGGGTTATCTACTTTCATGCGCTTGTACTTCTCAGCATTTTCTACCCTCAGAAGATTATCTTTCAAGCTCATTTTTTTTTCATACGCTTGTACTTCTCAACATTTTTTTCCCTCTGAAAATTGTATTTTTTAGGGTCATTTTCTTTCATACGCTTGTAATTCTCAGCTCTTTCTTTACTCATAATACTATAATTTTCAGGATCATTTTCTATCATACGCTTGTATTTCTCAGCCTTCGCCTCCCTTCTATGATTGTACATGTCAGGGTTCTCTTCTTTTGTGCACTTGTACTTCTCTGCATTTTCCTTTCTCATAAGATTGTACTTTTCAGGATTTTCTTCTTTCATCTGCTTGTACTTATCCTCATTTTCTCTCCTCATAAGATTGTACTTTTCATGATTCTGTTCCTTCATCCCGGTTTGCACTGTTCGGCACGACCTTTTTGTCTTATAAGACTGTATTTCTCAGGACTGTCATCTTTCATGTCTCTGTACTTTTCAGCTTTTCGAATATTCAATTGTCTCTTCTTTTTTGGTTCCATACATATGTACTTTTCAGCTTGATTGTCTAAAGATGCTCTCTTTTTTGCTGGTTGCATTCGAGCTCGATATTGCCGCTTCTGACATGCATACTTCTTTTTTTGCTTTGCTGATTTATGCCTACGTATGAGAAGCTGGATTTCTGCTTTGGATGATTCACAACTGCATCGAATAAACTGTATCCTATATGATGTTCCTTGCAATCTTGCTCTATGTACTATCACCCCACAGGCAGCTTGAATTGCTTTAGTGCTATCTTCAAATACGTTGTAAAAATAACCTTGTTTTTTAGCATCATCAATTCCAAACAAAGAGTAACCTATTTCTTCTCAAAATACAAGCTTCCCAAACTGTGCCGGGAAAACATGGCAAAGCACGTGCTCTCTCTTCCTCCACATGATTGACAGAAGGAAGCAAATTGGTAGGTAGTCTAAATTCCGGCCAAGTGTGGGAGCCTGGTTACTCAGCTCAAGATGGCGGATAAAACATCGATACGAATATGAACAAAATTGGCCGAATAAAGGAGCAAAACTTCACTAAAGGTAAAAAATGCTTCAAAAATTACGGGTTCTTTGTTTTAGAGTTTTTGGGGTCTTAGGGTCTTCGTTTTAGAGACGCCCGTTCTCATATATATGATACATGTAAATATTCAGTGGACAAAGTTTGAACAAAAATCTATTGTCACTTTTATTTCAGAGGAATTACCTTAATTACTCATGGAAACGGTATGTAAAATGTACCACTTGATATATGTACCTAATTTATGGGAATGGTTTGTGTTCTTTCTCTGTTGAAGCGAATGCTTTACACCTTTTTTTACAAGTATATTAAAAGCTTATAAAGCAACTATTATGGATTTCGTTTAAGGCTAAATAAAAATCTTGTGACTTCAATAAAAGTGTGATGGTATTGAATTAGGAGAGTTTGCCATTATGTGGAATGTGGGATTTTAAGTAATAACGTGAAATATTTTCATCGAACGATTTTCCTTATTCGACATTCAGTACTAATTTTATAGCTTTCCTAGCTGGGCAACTTATTGCTGATAATTAGGACATCCAAATGGCACAGCGGTACAAATATCTCGTTCTATGGTGTGAATCTCGCCCGTGCTGGCTGATTATCATCATGCTCTGTCTCGCTCATCAGCAAGACATTTTATGGCTTGAATCTTGTCGGTGTCTCGCTCAGAATTTTCGTACAGGTATGTACACACAAATATACTCAGCGCTATGTTATGTGTGCTTCACTGTGTTTTCCCCAATGAAAAGGTGTTTTCAAAATGTATGCTATTTTGCTGGTTTTGAGTACCTAGGAGTACCTGGCCCTGTTTGACACTACTTGCAAACCACAAACAATTTGCTCCTTTCTTTAAGTTGCAGGAAGCCATAATATAGGAAACAAAGTTGAGGAACTTGACTACCATAAGTGAATTTCTTCAACCACAGAACACAAACCCACCAGGGCCCAGTTTCGAAAGCCGATTATAAAAACTTAATTCAGGATTAGCATACACTTTGGTTGTATTTTTTAACTTTTGCATGAAAGTTTCTTTTGGTGTGTTTCTTTTTGCAGGATTGACGTTCTCTAATCTAAAATTAATTCTGCAGAGTATCAGTCTTGAACGACATTTGTGGATTGAGAAATAAACTCCTAGGTTAAGTTTTAATCTTGGATTAAGGTTAATTGGCTTTCAAACCACCCTGGCCCAGGTGCTTAGCCAATTTCACCTTTGCCCTTGTACAAGAAAACGAAATACTTGGTGCCATTTTTGTTGCACGCACGCTGTAATTTTGGACCTTATTATCAGCACCATCTTTCCTTTTCTTTACACAATCAACTTCAAATGCACCTTCATTTTTTATTTAAGTCTTGACGCTACTCATAAATTAGCTCACCTCACATTATTGCCTCTTGAGTTTTTCAACACACATCCAAAAAGATTATCTATCTCGTGCCTCAAAGTTGCCACACTCCAATCTTTAATCACTGGCCACATATGAATGCAGCAGTTTTTCTGGATCAAATCTGCCTTTACTTCCCCACGCGGAACATTTCCCATTCAGGACAAACAAAAAGACAGACTTTTTTCTAAAACACACTTGGTTCAGCCACATTGCATGTTGATCTTTGGTCTTTTCTCAATTCATGGACCATTAATTTTTTTTTTTTGGAACTAAAATTTCATTTAATCGACCTCATTTTTTTTAATCTCACTGTTTATGTCTCCAAGTAAGTCACTTCTTTTTGTTGGGGGATTTTTGTCGAAAACGAAACGCCTAGTTTATCAGCTGCAAAAAGGCTTTCATTATTGTGAGGTTATCTGCACTGTGACTGCATTTTCATTGATCTGACCGACAGTCTGCAGTCAAAATGTAGTCAGTAGCAGAAAATACCTTGAATTCCTGAACTTTATATAAGTAATAATAATAATAATGATCGTTTATTCAACCTTTTTGCAGCATAAACTGAATTACAAGGCGGGTCATTAGTTAATTACATACAAATACATTAATTACTTACAAATACCTCGGAATTATGACACGTAAATATAACTATTAATGTTAAGACATCACATTTCGCTAATTTAAACGTGATTCTGGTATTTGATGGTGCAAAAATTTCCAAATCTGTTAGTTCTTGAGGAGGCAGGCACAGAAACAGATTCTCCTGTTCTAAGGGCATACGGTCTTGTATGCACAACTTGCGGCACTAAGCTTCGTAGCAGGTCGGAAGAAGAGTAACTTCGCTTGAAAAATGTTATGCACGCATCCTCCCTTCTCTGGCGCAGCAAGATTAAGCCTGATTTCTTAAGCGTGTCCTCATAGCACAGAGAAGGAAAAATAATTTTTAGTGCCCTCTTTTGTACTGATTCTATTTGATCACTTAAGTATTGCATGAGGCCAGCCCAAGCGGGACTCGCATACTCTAAAACAGACCTGATGATACTACAATAGACAAGAATAAGCTGGCTATCAGTTAGTCTGCACTTCTTAAGGGCGCGAATTGCATATAACCGCTTACTCCCTTTCTTTACAATATGAGCGACATGCTCGTTCCATGTTAAGTTATCGGACAAGTGAACCCCTAACAGCTTGTAACAGGAAACCTTTTCTATCAGAGAGCCACCAACCACTAGAGGGGCTGGGGGAAACGGGCAATACTGCAAAAAACTAATGCACATCTCCTTGCATTTTTTTACCGTTAAGAACCATTCCCCTAGAGGAAGCAAACGAGTAAATATCCGAAACAGTAAAATTCAAATATGAAGGAGAGAGCCTGGGAACAAATTCCATGACTGTGGCGTCATCTACATATTTAACTCTATTTGTACATTTAGAGGCCATTCTGTTCACAAGAATACCAACAGAAGAGGAGCCAGTTTAGTTCCTTGAGGAGTTCCGCCATTCAGCCATATGGGTGGGGACAGAGCCTCCCCTACCCTCACCCTCTGGTTCCTGTTCATGAGAAAGGCAGCAATCCACCTCACTAAATGTGGGTCCACATCTAGGTTATCCAGTTCACGCAGCACATTATGGTCAACGAGATCGAATCCTTTGGAAAAGTAAGAGAAAAACATTCTTACATACATCTCACCACCATCAACCGATTCCAGAATTGTGTGAAGTAAATAAACCAAGGCCTGCATAGTGGATCTTCCTGGAAGAGCCAACTGCTTACTGTCCAACTTGTCCCACACACACATGAGTAGGGATCTAGCTGAGAAACCTTCCAGTACTTTGGCTACAGGTGAAGTTAACGACACTGGTCTTCAGTCACTTTCAATGGACGCTGGAGGGCGGCACTTCAGGACGGGAACCACAATTGCTTGCTTCAGTTGTGCTGGAACATAACCCGGTTCAAGCGAGGAGTTCTATGTGTCAGCAAGAACAGGAGAAAGTTCAAAGGCAAACTCTTTCCAAACAATATTCGGGATCAACTCGGGACCTGAAGATTTTTTAACCTTCAAGGCACGTAGGGTCTTATACACTGTATGCTCAGAGACATACAGGTGCGCAGGCACCGGCCCAAATACCGGTGAAAGAGGCTCTAAGGGACGAAAGTGAGCCGTCAAACTGCCAAGAAATTCGTTAAACTTCACTGCTAGTGTAGCTTCATCAGGAATTTCGCTGCCAATCAGCTGAGATGACCAATCACCAGGGCACGAAAGACCACCCAACTCTTTAAAGTGCCCATAATGTCAAAAAATGTTTTTCGCTCATCTAATTCTACATTTCATCAAATGAACTTCTGTGAAAAAATTTTTCGATTCGGATAAAACGCGATTTTTTGACGAATTTTTACAAAGTTCAAAATTCTATTTTCTTGCGGTCGACCCCTGCCGCTGATCACAAGAGTAACATGCTCAAAATGATCACGTGATTGAGGTCTGTGATGTAGGTTCAGGAACCTCACTTGACCTTGAGTGCATATTAACACACAGGCTGAGTGCGGGTCTTTTACGATATTGTGAGCTTTATTAGGTGTCCTTAGTGACCTCCACGCTTTAATCCTTCTGATTTTACTTGTTTGTTATGGAAGAAGAGTTCTCTAGCACGGAAAGCGAGAATACTGCGGATACTGCGGAATTCAGTCAAGGTGAATTTGACAATGTCAAAGTAGAGGCCGTAGAAGTCGACGCGAGCGGTCGAAGCTGTGAAAATGAGGATGATTTGCTCGAGCCATACACGGATGAACCGCTTGCAGATGAAGAATGGCTGGCACGTTACCGAAAGAAACAGGAAGAAAATGAAAAGTTAGAGAAAGAGTTAAAGAAACGTCTAGAAAACCGCGTACTTGTTGAAGAGTGGTAAGTTGAGATTTTATCTTCATTCTGCTTTATTTACATTCGTGTTTCTCACCTCAGTAGCTTGTGTGCTTTTATACATGTCTTCGTTCGTTTCTTAACTCAGTAGCTGTAAAACTGAAATCACATTCATTCACATTCTTTGTTTCAACATTCAGGTGTACTTGTGGGAACTGCAGTTGTGGTCTTCTGGCGAACATCAGTGAGTGCTACTGCTGCAAAGAGCTAGAAGGATGCTGCGAAGCACTCACAAGCGACCTAGTGAAGGAGGACCTACAAGAGGCCCAAGAATTAAACTGCATCACAGAACACCCTGGCTTTAGACCGGTCTGCCTAGAAAAGTGGAGCCTACGGCTGGCTGGTGGAAAGTACCGCACCAGAAACAAACAAGGGTACAAGAAAACTGGCTCTGAGGAAAGGTCTGATCATCTATAATCTATAAGCTTAATCACGATTAATTTCTTCATTTGTTTTTATGGCTCAGATCCTTCACGGCTATAGCTTTTATCTATACAGAACTGTTAGTATCCCGAGATCGAGTCCATTATTTTTGTGACATCTTATTTATCACTAGTTGATTTATTCCGAGACTATTATATGTTTCTTACTTAGTTTTTGTGACTTACATATTATTTATTTATTATTATTTATTTATTATTTACACGAATCCTGCTAGTGCATATGTTGTAGTTAATTTTATTCCCCGTCAAATGTTACTTTTCCTTTGATTCAAACTCATTATAATACATTACCATATACAAAACAAAGGAAAAATAAAATTTAACTGGGAATAAAAATTAACTACAACACATATAAACTCACCTTTATAGATCAGGAGAGTGTGCCATAATAATTTTTTGGTCCATACATGTATGTGCCACATTTGTCTTGGTAATAAACTCGCATTGAGAGTGTATTTATTTATTTGTCTATTTATTTGATGTTGTGTCTACAGATATCTCCGATCAGTTGCTTACAGAGAGTTTTCGAGGCTGGTGTACGGATACCTTGGAAAGAAGAGGATTCCTCTCCCCGCATCTGCCTACACCGCAATACGCAAGGCATTCCCTGTTCAAGAGAACGAGACCCTCACTGGGTTTGAAGTTGAAGATTTAGGTGATTGAAAGATATTTTACATTATGGTCATTTTGTTACTTAACCACCAAATCATTTTACTTTTCTGATTTCAGAACAATGTAGGGTGTAGCTTCTTGGCCTGTCATTTATTTTACACCAATATGATATTGTTTTTCTTGTTGGTAATGAGCAACACTGCGAATGTGTTGGATAAAATTTCTGTACAGCCCCATACATTAAGTTTGTTATGCATACAAGTTTCAACTATATTCATATGTGTATTAACTGTTTATGTGAACTAGTATGCATGCATAATGAATATATGGAGCTGTGCAGAAATCTCACTGCATGCAGTTGCAAAACTCTTACTACTCCAATGCTAGGAACATAGCATAAAGTATACAAATTACTTTTGCAGATTTATACTCAGAAAATAGGCTACCTTTTTTGGCAAGGCATGACTAAGGTTGTGCCATGTGTGACATATTCAGAAATGATATATGAGTGACATGTTTATTTTTAGGGATCACATATTTACAAATGTTACTACTCCTTTCTATTTCTTGGACAGTTTTCAATAAACCTATGTCCTCTCATGGGGTTTTTGCAAGCAGAATATGTGGGCGAGCTCTTGTAGACTGCTCCCTGCCTTGCCCTTCTGACTGATCTGCCACTGTGAATAAAGAAGCAAATAACTATTATCGTCTGTGTGTGTATATTGTTCATTTTTAATTAACTCTAGAAGACTTGTCGTAAGATTACCTTTACTAGAAAATGAAACATGACACTTGCTCTACCTGGTTCTGTTGAATGCCCTTCTTCAGGATCTGTTGTGGGAGGTACATCTCTTGTCACCATGCTCAGCCTCTCTGCCCTCTTCCTAATGGCCTCCTCTCTGGGCTGCTTATCCACCAGCATTGAATTCATTGGCTCTGGTGTTATCTCTTTCAAGTCTTGGACTGCACCTTGAAGTTGCTCTTTGCTCAGTCCCAGAAAGAACTGGAAAAGTTCTTCAATATAGTCTACAAGAAAGTCCATATGTAAATGGGCAGACCTTACTAAACAATGGTTGCTATGGAATTCTTACCCACTTGGTTTTTGCCAATGTTTGTCCTATTGAAGGTTATGTCTACTGTTTACAATCTACGACAGTTGGAAATTATAAGGAAGAGCATGCAAAAATCAAATGCTTTCAAAAATCAATTCCTACAGTTGGAGTGTGCTCAAATGCAGAACCTGTAGGATGAATTTGTTGAATTTGTGTTATTGCAATCAATGTTATTTTGTTGTCAAAATTAACTTTTTCACTAAAAAAAAAAGAGCAAGAGAATTTACAACTGAAGGCATTCAATGTCATAACACCATGTGGGTAGGTTTATTAATATACAGTGTAATAAGAGTAATTTGTTTACCGAATTTTTGTTCCACTTTTCGACTTCTAACAGTTGCTTCACCGTTTTTAAACTTCGGGTAGCTCACTTTTAAGGGGACACTGTCATCTTCATTAACTTTGTCATCTCTGTGTAGGTTGTAATTAAAGTGCAGAGCTGCTAGAATATGCCTGTAAAGAAATAAACAAAAAACAACAAACAAAAATAAGCATACTTTTGTCAAAATTATTGAACATATAACTAGCACATATTGGAAGAAGCAAAATGGAACATACAAAAAAATGAAAATAGTAAAATGGAAGTACCTGCAGTACATTCCAATGTAGGAATAAGCAATCAGCTTTGGGGCAAATAAGTTAAGCACTGAGTGAAAACCTTCAAGGCAGTCTGTCTGTGCCAGTGGAGAAGCTTGCATTATACCCTTTTTTAGACTTTCCGCAGTCAGAGCCTTCTTCATTTTCTCATATCCAGCATGGTCTAGTAATAAAAGGATAAGACATGAATTCAGAAGTTGTGTTTCAGTCTTGTTACTTTAAGTGTTCACTATTAAAAGTAATTTACAGGTGTAGTTGCAAGTGATATTCCTGTCAGTTGTTAAACTTTCAGCCCAGTTTATGTTAAAACACATTGGAACTTCAATTAGCAAGAAATAAAACTATGGTATTCTTTAATCTGACGGCACTTCCCTCACACAACAACCCCGGGTCACCTGATGGCAATTATATTTAAATAGGATAACACCAAAAAGGTAACTATATTTTAATTAGAGTGGTGCTCCAGGCTTGTAAAGCAAAGAATAAGCTACATTACCAAAAAATTAGTGTACCTGGATCCAGCCATTTCCTATCAGGAATCTCTCCATGAGCACATTTATTGAATTTCGGGTCATCCAGGCCAGAGTGTTTGTTCACAATGTGACTTAAAAATGACTTGAACTTTGCCCAGATGACTTTTCCGTTGCCATTAGAGGTGGTAGTTGCACTCCAGTAGAGGTGCTTTTCACACGGCTTCACCCATTGTTGGAGATCTTCATTTCCCTTTTCTTTAGCAATCTTGGACAGGACTTTTCTGATCTCTGAATAGCAACAGTTATTATAGTAGTTATTAATTAGTGGCCAGTTTTCATAAATCTTAGTTACTTTTCAAACTGTGGCATATTGTGGCCCAGGCTGCACAACTGGCCAGGATTTTTAAGTAATTGAAAGCAAAGTAGTTTATTAAAACTCTGGCAGATTATATACCCATGATACACCATATAGACTATTATTAGCATTTCAATTAAAAATGAAAATTAAAAACAGATCTATTTCTCAAAGGTTGGCAATACTGTGCATAACCAGTCACTATAAAGGGAGTACTACACAAAGTTTTCCTACTCTTTTTCAGATGCCACAGATCAAAGTAGTGAGTGATGTTCTTCAAGACATTCTTCATATGACTTGCAATTTGAACATGTCTGTCAGATATAAATGTCCTGATGACCACACCACATCCAATGAGAAAATTCATACAGTTCTGGAACCCCAGAAATTCCATTGCAGGACTGCTTCCTGCCTGATTTCTCTGCAAATTAATGTAAGCTAAGGTCAATAAATTTGGTTGTTTAATAATTTACTTATGACAAATGTTAGAAAATACACTTATCTATGACTTACTATCACATACATGCAGAAATGACTTGTTACACCATATTTGTCTGTTTCAAAATCGATTCACTCATGTCTTTCGAAAAATACCTTCACTGGAATGTGGGAAACATCTGAAAATTAAAATTAATTTGTTGAATATAACTGAACTAGGGCAAAATGGACGATGCGAGGTAACGTGCAGCAGAAAACAGTGTAAGCACAATATTTGGCACAGTGTCCCATGCTGTCATGGCGCCCGTCACCTGCTATGGTTATTGCACCAAGGTCCTTCAGCTGTGACAGTAAATTTGCCTGGTACTGTTTCCAGAATAGGTGGATTGTGGGGAACAGTTTATTCTGTGACATGGATTCATGAAAAATAGGTTCCATTAAAAACAAAACTGATTATTTGTAATAAATTAAATGCTGTAAAAAGCTCAAGACAGAAAGTATCTTACATGCAGGAACATGGGAAATTTAATCTTTAGTCTTCACAATGAAATTTCTGACAGCTTTACGGAAGTAATTTGATGTATTATTGATCAACTCAGTTGTTTTGAAAGAGGTATGTCTGGAGAATGATACATGATAGGAAACATTTTTTGCACAGGATTCAGCACGGTTACTATATTGGAATCCCATGCCCCTATCCCCCCTGGTTCAACACCACCCAGAGAGGATCTCATGTGTACATGTAACGACATCACACACACAGCTTGCAGATTAAGTACTTTTGGTGCTTATATTAAAAGAATACCAGACCATTAAGTTGAACTAACCCGCTGGTGGGTGAAGAATGTATTCAACGATACACATGACAAGCCCATATGCTGGAAGATCTGTGCTACTTTGGTGAAGGAACCTCCAGCAAAGAGAGTGGCCATACATAGAAGAAAGTTGCCAGCAGCAGTCCTGGTCCCTGGCAAAAGAGGCTGGCTGTTCCAGGTGTTATCTTTCCCGCAACTAGGATTGTTACAAGCTGTTTTTATAACCACCTCAGTTCCATTCTGTGTTGCGGTCACGGTAGGTTTAATTTCTGACCGACAAATGTGGCAGAACTGGAACAGCAGCAGGAGTTTTGATAAAAACACTATGTGTTTTGGCTCTGTCCTTAGGTTGTGGTGGTTTGAGAGAGGAATGCTGCATGTAATAGAAAGAATAATAAATATAGTCAATGCCTATGTATTAGGAAAGTACAGAATAAGCTCCAAGGTAACCCACCAAATAGAACAACATGGCTAGAAATTCCATTTTCACAGGCAATAATTACATGTATACATCATGTTAAACTGAAATTTGCTGATGGAGGAGGGGTGGAAAACAACAACCTTCATAGGGAAAAAAAATATTTTTAGGGCTGCACAGTATTAATCACAAAGTTGTTTTACTATTCATTATGTATGTCTTTTAAGTCCTCAGTGTTACCAACAACTCAGTTCACATTTTAAGCATAAGTCGCGGCAAAGACTAACTTTGGTAATTAAACAGCCCTGTTCAATATACATACATTTTTTTATGGTAGATACAATAATAACTTCTAGTGACTTTTTGAGGCAATACTTTACCTTTTGCCTTTTGTTTCTGTAAAATTATCCTCGATGTCTGTTTGTTCATCACTCTCACTAAACAGATCACCGCCACCAGAGGAAAACAGGTCTGGCTCCTCTTCAATGGTCTCGTCATCATCAACATCTTCCTCCTGATATTTTTGATCGCCGGCAGTGGGGGCATCCTCGAGATCAGCATTTGCAGAATCATCCCTCTGATTAGATGCTGCAGCAATGTTTTCAGCCATCTTCAATTGGCTTTCAAGTTGCTGAACTTTATTAGTTAATGCATTCACTGCAACAAAAGTCAAAATACACTCATTGTGGTGGTTGTCCAATAACCAAAGCTCACCAATACATGCGTAAAATTGTTGACTTCATGAAAAAACTCTTCTTCTGTTCAGCATACATGTATTTGCTGTCCAGTGTTGGACATGACTGTGTGTGAGAATGTGCCAAAAAAGTGATCGAATGTTTCCTTGACCTAACCTTTACGTTTAAGTTGTTTATTTTTTCCTTGACACTTGCCAAGTGCCTCTTGGGATGATTCCAACTGCCTCTTCAGCTTGTCGACCTTCCTCATCAGCAGATTATATGTTTGGTCTGCAAGTGTCTGTGATGATTCGTCCTAGGATGCACCAGAGAGATAAATTTAGTTGATATTGATTTTCAATATTTATGTTAAATTTTGTCTGTCATGCACTAAGGGAATCACAGAGATTCCAAGGAACTTGACAATAATAATTTGTCAGGCACCTGCAGTATATATACTGACCTTAAGACAATTTAAATGTAACGTACCTGTGTACTGGCTTTGCACTTGTTAGTGATGGCAGGTTGAAGGCTGCAGATATCAGCATCTGTGTGGCTAGCTTTCACAGATTCTTGTGCCTGTAAAAAAAATCACAGAGAGACTTGTAAGGTGTGTCAGAAGGTGTATTTTCTCATATATATATATACAGATCTTCCGTCAAAACAGTCAACAGAGAGGTAGGGTAAATAACATTCATCAAAGTACTCACTGCACTTTCCACAGCTATCATATCATATCCTACATGATCACTCGGAATGTCCTCTTCTCCCTTTAAAATTTTGAAGTATTCATTACAAACATTTTAATACAAAAATAATACTAAACAATTTGAATAGAAACAATGACTGAAGTTTCTGCTTCTGTGTTGAGTTCACATTCTTCAAGATAAATGTATGAATAGGAATCATTTCGAAATCAAAGACAATAACAAAGACACTCACATGTACTTCCGCTGCGCTTACTTCATTTCTGCCTCCTTTCTGCACGGTATCTCTGGCATTTTCTGTGCTATCTTGGGTCTACAAAAAAGTATTACAAGACAACGGTACACGATCATCGAGGCACACACACACATATATATATAATATGTATTTAATGAAATCGTTTTAATGAAACCGTCCTTTAAATCAAGACTGCTTACCGCCTCGCTGCTTGTAGAAGGGCCGGATGTAGCAGTGTGCAAGGCTGTGGTACCTTCGCTATTCTCGTGTGCAGTGAGCTCCCTCAGTCTTGCCTTCGCAGATCTCACGATCTATGAGAACAAACCAAAACAACAACAGGGTAAGAAATAAAATCTGACCAAGAAATGACAAAACGAGGTCAAAAATACTGGAGCGATGAAATAATAAAGAAGCGACAGACTAGGTGACTTACCATTCACTGTCCTCTGCTCTTTTTCGAAGGTACTTCTTCGTCGCAATTCTCTCACCTTATATGCTTCGAAGGGAAGACACAAACACCAACTTCATCTCTTTTGAGCTCCTTCTTCATCTTTACTACTCCTAAATGAAGGGGCCTAGTGAAGTCATCTTCTGTGAAGTGCATTGAACACAGCGAAGAGGTTTTTCCAGGCACCCAGTTCTTTCTTCTTTCGAGGACGAAGTTTACCCACCGGTTTCGTCTTCTCTGTTTTATCGGGCATGTTTCGCCAAAAAAAGGAATTCGATGAAGACTGATGTTGTTTTCGGGATCATTAACGTTGTCACAAAGAGCGGCAACACACCTTTCGGGCATTTTAAACTAAATGGAGACCACTTTGAAGCAAAATTCCCACTTGTTTTCAAGTCAGATAAGTCACGACCCAAAATCACGTGTTCCTGAACCTACGTCACGACTCACTTTAAACCGAGGAAGACTGGTGCGAATGGTGGACCAAAATGGCGGCAAATTTGAATGTCTTTAAAAAATTATAAAAAAATTGCGTTTTATCCACATCGAAAAATTTTTTCGCAGAAGTTCATTTCGTGAAATGTAGAATTAGATGAGCGAAAAACATTTTTTGACATTATGGGCACTTTAATGTCCTTCCACCAACGAGAGATATTCGAGTCCTGCAGACCAGATACTTTGTTCTCATAAAAACGTTTCTTACATTTAGAACACGCTTCCTGGACTCGATTCCGAAGTTGCTTCTAGTTGTCAGAAGTCTTTCCCCATTTAGCGAGGGCTTTTTGGCGCTGTGCAATCAGGAGTTTCAAACTTGAGGTGATCCACAGTTTGTCGGTTGCCGAGATTTTAACTTTCCTGGGTGGAATAATGTGTCAACAGCCTTCATCAGACAACTATGTAGGAAATTATACTTCGCCTGCACCTCCGAGGTGTTTAAAATTGATGACCAGTCATAAGTTGTTATCCATGCTCCAAAGTCCCGTAAACGACTGACCCTAGTGTCAAGTAATATTTTAGATTTAGCCTTCACATTTAAGGATTGATTAGCATTCCGTACTTATTTAATCAGAAGAGCATTGTGATCACCACTTCCAATCTTAGGTAACTGTACTGGTTTTGATAGTAGTTTAGGCTTGTTGGTAAAGCACCAGTCCAAAATAGAATTATTCCGCGTAGGCACCGTTACAATCTGCCGCAATCCTGTTGCCATAGTTATGTCAGTTGATTTAATTCGAGTAGATGTTGGGTTAAAATCACCAGTTATAATCACCATTCCCTCAGGGTAGCTGGCTAGGAAGTTCTCAATGTTCTTTTGTAGATGAGCTATCAGCATAGAATTCTGCTCAGCAACACTGCTTGGCGTATGGTATACAGCAGCAACCAATAATGATGAAGTGCCTCTCGGAAGACGATGCAGCCGAATCTTGAGCCAAATTGATTCAATTTCTGTGTCTTCAAAATCCTGTAGCCTGATACAAGGATGAATAGTCCTAGAGTACACGAAGACCCAACCGCCCATAGCAGACTGTCGATCATTCCGATAACAAGTGAAATCAGAAAGATTGCAGGCAGAGTTCGGTATGTTAGAATTCAGCAAGGTTTCAGTTAGGCAGACGATATATGGATTATTGATAGAAACAACTGCCTGCAGCTTGTCAATCTTACTAGTCACTAAGCGAATGTTCGCGTAAATGACGGAAGGGATAGACGCAGGTGATCTTACATCTTGCTGTCCTTGTTGTGCCTCATTGCTCTGGTTGGAATTCTTAACATTCCAAGGACCACCTGCCTCAGATCGATTTCTACATTTCCTCCTGTGGCCAGCAAGATTCGACCTGTTTGGTTTCCGTATTCCAAGAGAAATTATACACTCCCATACTTCCACCACAGTACAATTCCACCACAGTAAAGTTAAGCCTATTAGTTGTGATGTAGGCCACATTGTTGGGCTTGAAACTTGAAACATGAAACGTAAGACGAAAATTACACGGAGCACATGATACAAATGGCTGCCGCTAGCTATGTTGGAGACACTGAGGGTAATGCTGACACTGGAATTGTGAACTTTTACAGCAACCAATCTCATCTGAGCGATCCTCACAATCTCCAAGTTTCTGGCTGTTAGAATTCAGCCACATTTCAGTTGGGCAGACGATATATGGATTATTGATAGAAACAACTGCCTGCAGCTCGTTGATCTTACTAGTGACTGAGCGAATGTTCGCGTAAATGACGGAAGAGACGCAGGTGATCTTACATCTTGCTGTCCTTGTTGTGCCTCATTGCTCTGGTTGGAATTCTTAACATTCCAAGGACCACGGTTGATTGAATCCGCCTCAGATTGATTTCAACATTTCCTCCTGTGGCCAGCACGCTTCGACCTGTTCGGTTTCCATATTCCCAGAGAAATTATGCACTCCCATACTTCAGTTAGGAGTCGCGTCCGAGGCATAGAAGTTCTAATTGCCTTCTATTCATGGGGAGAATACGAAACACGACTCCGTCCTGAAACAACATGGCGGATCGGTTCCAACGCTAACTGAGATCCATTTGCAGTACAGTGGCCATAAATGCCGGAGATACACAGAATCCAATTCCACCGCAGTAAAGTTAAGCCTATTAGTTTGTGATGTAGGCCACATTGTTGGGCTTGAAACTTGAAACACGAAACGTAAGACGAAAATTACACGGAGCACATGATACAAATGGCGGCTGCCAGCTATGTTGGAGACCCTGAGGGTAATGCTGACACTGGAATTGTGAACTTTTTACAGCAACCAATCTCATCTGAGCGATCCTCACAATCTCAGAGTTTCTGGCTGTTAGAATTCAGCCAGGTTTCAGTTAGGCAGACGATATGTGGATTATTGATAGAAACAACTGCCTGCAGCTCGTCGATCTTACTAGTGACTGAGCGAATGTTCACGTAAATGACGGAAGGGATAGACGCAGGTGATCTTACATCTTGCTGTCCTTGTTGTGCCTCGTTGCTCTGGTTGGAATTCTTAAAATTCCAAGGACCACGGTTGATTGAATCCGCCTCAGATCGATTTCTACATTTCCTCCTGTGGCCAGCACGCTTCGACCTTTTCGGTTTCCATATTCCCAGAGAAATTATACACTCCCATTCTTCAGTTGGGAGTCGCGTCCGAGGCATAGAAGTTCTAATTGTCTTCGATTCATAGGGAGAATACGAAACACGATTCCGTCCTGAAACAACATGGCGGATTAGTTCCAACGCTAACTGAGATCCATTTGCGGTACAATGGCCATAAATGCTGGAGATACACAGAATCCAATTCCACCACAGTAAAGTTAAGCCTATTAGTTGTGATGTAGGCCACATTGTAGGGCTTGAAACTTGAATCACGAAATGTAAGACGAAAATTACATGGAGCACATGATACAAATGGCTGCCGCCAGCTATGTTGGAGACACTGACGGTAATGCTGACACTGGAATTGTGAACTTTTTACAGCTACCAATCTCATCTGAGCGATCCTCACAATGTCCAAGTTTCTGGCTGTTAGAAATCAGCCAGGTTTCAGTTAGGCAGACGATATATGGATTATTGATAGAAACAACTGCCTGCAGCTTGTCGATCTTACTAGTGACTGAGCGAATGTTCGCGTAAATTACGGAAGGGATAGACGCAGGTGATCTTACATCTTGCTGTCCTTGTTGTGCCTCATTGCTCTGGTTGGAATTCTTAACATTCCAAGGACCACGGTTGATTGAATCCGCCTCAGATCGATTTCTACATTTCCTCCTGTGGCCAGCAAGCTTCGACCTGTTCGGTTTTAATGCAACATTTATTGAACACAAGTTCGGCACTATTCCACAGTACTTACTTTACAAAGGCAAAACAATGAGAAGTGTTACGTTACTCTACGATGTGCTGCTTTTCGAGAAAAAGTAACACTGACGCTAGTTAACTTTGACCTAACGGTGTGATACAATACTTAAATCTGCATAACAGTTTTTAACAATTCATTGACAGTTACGAAGGGTACATGAATTACAGATCTTAAAACATTTGACAACATATTTAATTAGTTACAAAATAATAATAATATACTTACCACAGTAAGAGGAGAATACATTTCGCGCAAAGAATAAATTAAAGATATAAACAAAAGAATTACATGAGAGAGGATGAGGCATCTTCTCTATACAGTCAATTTCTCCAGAACATATTTGTGATTCACTCTATTAATAAAATCTTGGAGGATTGCTTCTTCATTTAACTTCTTCTTATAGATGTAATACCTCATAAACAAAAGTGTGTAGTTAAATTTTCTATTTAGTGATGTAGGGCTATTGAAATTTCCAAAGAGTATTGCTTCCATGCTGGGAACGAACCTGGAGCCGTTTGTGTCATTAAACCACTGGACAACCTTCTCAGAGAAAAGCTTGGTGAAATGGCAATGAATGAATGTGTGATCAATTGAGTCGAGATCTCCACAATATAAACACTCCCCATCTGCTTTGATTCCAAATCTTAAGAGTTCTTTCGTAGTCACCACCGTCCTGTGTAAAAATTTAAATTGAA
The DNA here is from genome assembly GCA_016490735.1 of Pachyseris speciosa. Taxonomy (NCBI): domain Eukaryota; kingdom Metazoa; phylum Cnidaria; class Anthozoa; order Scleractinia; family Pachyseridae; genus Pachyseris; species Pachyseris speciosa. The sequence continues at coordinate 194,637 of JAEMWC010000981.1, read as the reverse complement.
ACTCCCTCAATTTCATCTCTTTACAGTTGGTTTTGACCGACTTGAAGATCGATGTCCAGCTGTTCTCATCAGTCTGAACAGTTATATCCCATCTTTTCTGACCTGTTTGTTTTTCGGTATAAGTTTTGTCTATCAGAAGCCAATAAAAGTCGCTGACCTTCATTTTTGTGAGATTGATACTAACTTTGTCCGCTAGAGGAAAGGAGGACAAATTTGGTTCAATTAAATTGCACTCGGAACGAGAGTCTTCGGCTGTCCTTGCTTTAATTAACAGACGCTTGGGAACAGCACTTACAACCTGATAATACTGTAAAAAGTTAGTAGTTAGCAAGTATTTTTCCCGAAAGCGAGCAAAGTCAAGGAAATTACGTTCACTATCCAAGAGATGTCGTATCGAACAAATACCCTTAGCAAGCCACTCTCCATTTACAAATGGTTTGTCTCCGATAAGAATTTCTTGATTGTTAAATAAGATTGTTTCATCAGTGAGGTTTCTGCCATAGAGTATTTTTAATTCACTAAAAATTGATAACATATCTTTGTAGAATTTTGGGAGGTTTTCTAGAAATTGAGCATTGTGATTGCATGATAGAAGAAAGTTCAAACCTCCACATTTCCTAAAGAAAAAGTCAGGGACAGTTTTCCAGTTTGAGAAACCAGGCTTCAAAAGTCTAGGGATCCATGCTAATCTTAAAGCTTTAACCATTGTTCCAAAGTCTAGCATACGCAGACCGCCATTGCCATAATCTTGGTATAATCCTGTTCTTTTTATTCTATCTCTCTTATTTTTCCATAGAAATTGGAAAAGGTGCTTTTTTACGTTATCTTCTAAACCGTCAGGGACATCAACATTTGAAGCAGAATAAACAAGTGGCGATATTCCAAGTGATTTAATAATTAATACTCTGCCAAACAAAGTTAAGTCCCGGGATCTCCATATGTCAAGATTAGATTGTAATTTTTAGATTTTAATAACAAAATTTTGATGGTCATTTCCTTTTTTATCATAAGATAAAAAAACGCCTAGGAACCTTGTCGGCCCATTCACCCATTTCAGTTGGGGCGGTGCATTTCTATTATTGGCACTTTCTCCGAGCCACATTGCCTTTGTTTTCTCTTTGTTTAGGTTAAGGCCCGAGATACTACCAAAGTCCATAACGACTGATACTGCGTTTTCAACTGATTTTAAATCTGCACACATGAGGTTTGTGTCATCTGCGAACTGGCTTAGCTTGACTTCGTTGCCGCAAATAGAAATACCTTTCACGTTTTCGCTTTGGCGAATTTTGTTAGCCATGAATTCAACAGTTAAAATGAATAAGAAAGGGGAGAGAGGACATCCTTGTCTAACCCCCGCAGAAGGTTTTATCCAGTCAGTGGAGAAGCCATTATTGATGACTGTACTCTCTATGTCTGTGTAAAAAACTTTAATCCAGCTTCTGATGCTTTCTCCAAAGTTGTAGAGCTTTAATGCATAATGCATAAATGGCCATTCTAGGGTATCAAACGCTTTCCGAAAATCCATTGACATTAGTATACCCGAAGTTTTGTCAGTTTTTGTTTGTTCTAACAAATCACTTATAAGTCTGATGTTCTCACCAACGTATCGTCCTTTTATGAATCCTGTCATCGTTTGTAGCAGCTTTAGCAGCCCCAGCATCAGCCGGCAGCTCCACACCCGCATTATCCGCCATGTTCAAGCGCTTCGGTGTCCCTTGTTGATCTTCTACAGAGCCTCGCTGACCTCTTGTGCTTGTTGCCTTTGTTAGTCATTTAAAGAAGTCCTTAAAAAGCTATATATCTCATGAGAGCCCTTTCGTTAATCGGGGATTCTAAACGTTCAGGAAAGGAGCTTCGCTCTTTCAGAAACCGTGCCGCCACCAGCCAAGTTCACGCATGCTCTTCCAATCACGCATGCTCTTCTGTCCTTGTTGTGCCTCATTGCTCTGGTTGGAATTCCTAACATTCCAAGGACCACGGTTGATTGAATCCGCCTAAGATTGATTTCTACATTTCGTCCTTTGGCCAGCACGCTTCGATCTGTTTGGTTTCCGTATTCCCAGAGAAATTATGCACTCCCATACTTCAGTTGGGAGTCGCGTCCGAGGCATAGAAGTTCTAATTGCCTTCAATTCACGGGGAGTATACAAAACACAACTCCGTCCTGAAACAACATGGCGGATCAGTTCCAACGCTAACTGAGATCCATTTGCGGTACAATGGCCATAAATGCCGGAGATACGCAGAATCCAATTCCACCGCAGTAAAGTTAAACCTATTAGTTGTGATGTAGGCCACATTGTTGGGCTTGAAACTTGAAACACGAAACGTAAGACGAAAATTACACGGAGCACATGATACAAATGGCTGCCGCCAGCTTTGTTGGAGACACTGAGGGTAACGCTGACATTGCAATTGGGAACTTTTACAGCAACCAATCTCATCTGAGCGATCCTCACAATGTCCAAGTTTCTGGCTGTTAGAATTCAGCCAGGTTTCAGTTAGGCAGACGATATATGGATTATTGATAGAAACAACTGCCTGCAGCTCGTCGATCTTACTAGTGACTGAGCGAATGCTGGCGTAAATGACGGAAGGGATAGACGCAGGTGATCTTACATCTTGCTGTCCTTGTTGTGCCTCATTGCTCTGGTTGGAATTCTTAACATTCCAAGGACCACGGCTGATTGAATCCGCCTCAGATCGATATTTTTTTTTTAGAACTTTTAATGTAACAGCCATGTGACAGAAACAAATTACATGTACAAACCAATTACAAGAGCACGTTACACACACACAAAAAAATTAAGAGTGGAGCCATTTGGTAATACACTCATAGAATTTTTAGATAATTACAAAATTGTCGCATATTTTCCAATAGATTGTCCGTCAAGGGAATAGGAAAAAAATTATTTTGAGGTGTCTCCCGCTTTTGTCTCTATTGTTTGTCTAGATTTGACAAGACGTAAGAAGGAGGCAAAATTTGGTGACGTTTCCTCCAGTTTGGCCTGCCATATCTGATAATGCGCTAACAGGAAACAATAGTTTAATTGAAGCGCATATTTTGCATGAGATTCCGGCCTCAGGCCCAGCGCTATAATATTCAATAGAATGTATTCGTTTATTAACAGGAGGTTGTCGTGAAGCCAGTCGGTCACTCTTTTCCAAAAGGTGGAAGTAACATGACATGACCAAAATAGGTGAATTAATGTCTCCGCGGAATCATGGCAAAACGTGCATTGTTCGGTTTCTTTTCTTCCTATTTTAAATAAAAAGTCATTGGTTGGTATACGCCTATGCAAGAGTTTAAACTGTAACTCGATCAGTTTAGTGCTTTTGGTGCATCTTGGTGTCATGAGGTAAGCAAGTTCCCAGTTAAAATTGTTACCTTCATCGATATAGTTACAGTCCTGAAGCCATTTATTTTGGCTATTGCTTGGGATTATACCTTTGGCATTGACTAGCTGTTTGTAAATTAGCGGACCTGGCTTTTTGCTTTTCATAATCTTATCACAAAAAGTTTCCGAGTTGTGTTCCCTAAGCTCGGCAGTTCCGGAGACCGTTTTACGAAGGGATTTTATAGCTGACAAGAGAGCGTAAAAACCAAGAGGGCGTACTTTTAGGTCATGTTTTGCGAAAAAAACGTTCAGAGTCAAAAATCTATTGTTTCCTGTTGTTTGAAGGTGTTTTACTTTAGTTATCCCATTTTCAAACCAATCCTTAAAGAAAATTGGCTTATTTTCTATTCTCAGTAGTGAATTGAACCATAATGCCTGTTCTCCAAAACTGATTTCAGAAGATATTTGGGGCTCAAAGTTTATTTCGGCCCAATATTCTAATATTTCCTTAAGGAAAGGGTCGGTGACCCTGATCATTTCCTTTGTATCCCTAACATTTAGGTTACAGTGGAAAAAACTTTCGCCTCCATAGTTCTTAAGTTCCATATCAAACAGGAGTTTCCATTTCCCGTTGTTAGTTGTGTCCAAGTACTTTTTTACCCACATTGTTTTGAGAGATTTGTTGAAAGAAAAGAGATCAATCATTTTTAGACCGCCATTTCGGGGTTCGTTAATCATGACTTTCCTCTTTATTTTGTCGCCTTTTCTATTCCATAAGAACTGATAAAACATGTCGTTTATTTCTTTTAGAGCACAATGGTTTGAGCGCAACAAGGCAAGTAGGTAAACGATCAGTGATGCGGCTAGCGATTTTAGCACGGTAATTTTCCCTATGAGTGTGAGCCTCCGGTATTTCCAGCAGCTTAATAATTTCCTAATTTTTTCAATTTTTTCTTTATAGTTCAAGGTTATCGCAAGATCTGGATCAGTTGAAAGCCATAAGCCTAGCGTTTTGACCATGCATCTTGGCCATTTGAAGTTCTTTCCTGGCACGAGGATTTTCTCATGACCAGTCTTAGAGCCAATCCAAAGAGCTTCCGTTTTGCTATCGTTGAGCCTGAGGCCGGATATCTTACCGAAATCATCTAATAATTGCAGGGCTGAAACAAGCGAGTCCTTAGACCCGTTTAAGATAAGAGTAGTATCATCAGCATATTGACTTCTCTTAATTTCCGTGTTGTCTAGAGAGAAACCCATTATACTCCTACTGTTTCGGATTGACTTGGCCAGTATCTCCGCTGCCAGAATAAATAAATATGGTGAAAGGGGGCAGCCTTGCCTAACACCTCTTTGAGGCTGGAAAAATTTGCTTGACCAGCCATTGTTGAGAATACAGCTTTCAATTCTACAATAAAAAGTCCTTACCCAATTAATAATTGATCGACCAAAGCCAAAGAAGCATAGAGTATGAAAAATAAAATTTCTACATTTCCTCCTGTGGCCAGCAAGCTTCGACCTGTTCGGTTTCCGTATTCCCAGAGAAATTATACACTCCCATACTTCAGTTGGGAGTCGCGTCCGAGGCATAGAAGTTCTAATTGTCTTCAATTCACGGGGAGAATACGAAACACGACTCCGTCCTTAAACAACATGGCGGATCGGTTCCAACGCTAACTGAGATCCATTTGCGGTACAATGGCCATAAATGCTGGAGATACACAGAATCCAATTCCACCACAGTAAAGTTAAGCCTATTAGTTGTGATGTAGGCCACATTGTAGGGCTTGAAACTTGAATCACGAAATGTAAGTTGAAAATTACACGGAGCACATGATACAAATGGCTGCCGCCAGCTATGTTGGAGAGACTGAGGGTAATGCTGACACTGGAATTGTGAATTTTTTACAGCTACCAATCTCATCTGAGCGATCCTCACAATGTCCAAGTTTCTGGCTGTTAGAAATCAGCCAGGTTTCAGTTAGGCAGACGATATATGGATTATTGATAGAAACAACTGCCTGCAGCTCGTCGATCTTACTAGTGACTTAGCAAATGTTGGCGTAAATGACGGAAGGGATAGATGCAGGTGATCTTACATCTTGCTGTCCTTGTTGTGCCTCATTGCTCTGGTTGGAATTCTTAACATTCCAAGGACCACGGTTGATTGAATCCGCCTCAGATCGATTTCTACATTTTCTCCTGTGGCCAGCAAGCTTCGACCTGTTCGGTTTCCGTATTCCCAGAGAAATTATACACTCCCATAGTTCAGTTGGAGTCGCGTCCGAGGCATAGAAGTTCTAATTGTCTTCAATTCACGGGGAGAATACGAAACACGACTCCTACCTGAAACAACATGGCGGATCGGTTCCAACGCTAACTGAGGTCCATTTGTAGTACAATGGCCATAAATGCCGGAGATACACAGAATCCAATTCCACCACAGTAAAGTTAAGCCTATTAGTTGTGATGTAGGCCACATTGTAGGGCTTGAAACTTGAAACATGAAACGTAAGACGAAAATTACACGGAGCACATGATACAAATGGCTGCCGCCAGCTATGTTGGAGACACTGAGGGTAACGCTGACACTGGAATTGTGAGCTTTTACAGCAACCAATCTCATTTGAGCGATCCTCACAATCTCCAATTCCATCACATCTGAATTCATTTTCAATGCATTTGCTGTTGTTTCGGAAGCCTTGTTCGCTGTTAAAAGTAGAATGAGCACTGATGAAAAAAACTAACGAAAGGGAGTGGTTAAAGGGGGCGTAAGATGTGATTCAGGTCAGAAACTCTTAAAGCTGTCCATAAAATCACTAAAAATCAAGAGTTGTTTTGTTGGTTTTCTTCTACAAAACCTTTTATCTCTGCAAAGAGAAACTGCGCTTCTGGCTTTACAAATCCTCTGTAAACTTTATTGAAATCAACTTTTATGCTAGCCTGCGAGGAAGCTCTCCTATTTGGGGATATCGTGAAAAGTACACGCACGAGAGGCATGGGAGAGGAGACGCGACTGCAGGGAGCAGGGAAGAGAAAGGGAGAGCTTGCAATCATCTCTCATAAAATTTCATTTCCACCCCGGAAACCCCGGGACATTGTAAAGCATGAAAATTGTCACCACAGACATGCCGCAAATTAGAAAACTGTTAAGCGCCTGTCAAAGTTAGACAGCCGAGCGCGCGTAATTTATCTTCGGCTCAGACAAAATGGCGGACAATTTGAGTGTGTTGGATGATTGTATTTCTGATGTTTTGAAGAAGTTCCAGTTAGTCTCGGGCTTGCAGTTCAAACTCCGACAGGAACAAGTTATTGCTGTTAAAACTTTACTTTCTAATCGAGATGTTTTTGCAGTTCTTCTAACGGGTTATGGAAAAAGTTTGATATTTCAGTGTTTCGTTGTCGCAAAAGAACTGCTGGAAGCGAAGAATGGCCACGGCACTCCAACGTCTCCGTGTGCACTCGTTATTTGTTCTCTAACGAGTATAATCAAGGATCAAATGGCGGAGGCTATGTCGCTGGGTATAAGCTGTCATCGTCTCCAAGATATAAAGAATCTGAAAAAAGTGCTTTCCAACTTGTGTTCTCCTCAGCGGAACATGTTATGGAGAAAGATTTTAAGAACATGCTAAAGGATTCTTCGTCAACATTACACAATAATGTTTGCATCATTGTTGTGGACGAGAGCCACACAGTTGAAACGTGGACTGGCAAAAGGTTTGTTTTTGTGTTTGTTTTTTCTCCCCTCAATTCCTCACCTACCTGGGAATTATGATTGGTGATTATTTCGCGAGAGAGTCGACTATGGCTTAAATTGATTTGCTCAGTGCGCTAGATTTTATGCTGTTTGTATAATAGGCTTGAAAATTTCTTCTTTTTTGGGAACAGAGGCAAGAAAGTTAAAGGCTTTAGAGACGCATTTAGCCAGCTTTCTATTTTGCGATTGCTGTGCAAGCAAGGTAAGAAACTCCTCTCTCTCTCTCATGACATAGACTGTAGAGTAATAGAATAACTTCTGTGGTTTTTCCAGAAGATACAAAGTTCTACTTTACAAAGCTCGCGGTGTGCCACTTTCTGTTGACATTATGCTTTGTTTCCTGCTTCTGTGTCTTTTCCATATTTTAAAGTCACTGTTGTATATTTTTAAGTCACTATTATAGTACACCTATCTATTAATTTATCTATTTACTTTCCTCTACAATTTTGTTTTGTTTCAATAGCTCAGTGAATTTACTGCATTAGGGCAGCAACGCCTCTCCCTGAAAATTTAAATTTAATTACTACCATTGCTTTAATTTGTACCCCATGAAAGTGTTTTCTTTTGGTTTTGGTTAAATGTATTGATGTAGCTAGATTATGTCCAATAATGTCTTAATCTATAGATACATCAATGCTGGCTCTTCCTGGAACAGCAGAGAAGGGCACTTCTGCGGCCATTTCTTCTGGCCTGAGTTTAAAAAAGACAAGGTGGGATTGTTTGTGAGTCCAAACCGGGAAAACCTTCGGATCTCAGTAATCAAAACAAAGAAGAGTGATGCTTTTGAAAACCTTCACTGGGTGGTCAAAATGATTCGAGAGAATGGACTTGAATGCCCAAAGACGTTACTATTTTGTAACACAATGAAAGACAAAGCTGAAGTGGCAAATTATGTTTTGTTCAAATTGGGTAAAGATGCATATTATCCACATGATTCTAAGAAGATGGCAGAGTGCGTAATTGGTATTTATAACTCAATGACATGGCAACAATACAAAGAAAGGGTGGTGAGCTCTATGAAAGGCTCCGGGAAGAAACGTGTAATTATTGCTATCTCTGCATTAAGTATGGGGGTTAATTTCCCTGATGTACGATATGTTGTGCACTGGGACCCAGCACGTAATCTCCTGGACCATCATCAGCAGGCGGGAAGAGCTGGACGTGATGGCAACAGATCAGATATTGTAGTCATTTACCATGGACAACAATTAAGCCATTGTGAAGAGGATGTCAAATCATTTGTTCGGTCAGATGACTGTTTACGTGAAGCAAGCTATAGACCTTTTGATGGAAACGTAAAGCCGTTAAACCCTCACCACTTCTGTTGTAGTAACTATATAAAAATTTGTGCATGTGGTGACAATGGCTGTAGCTTACCACCCCCTCTATTTCTTTTGAAATCTGTAAGTCCCGAAAATAAAACTCCAGAAAGAAGCCGAATGTTAACACTTAAGGACAAGGATGAGTTAAGGGAGGCCCTTATTGAACTTAAAGAACAATTTGATGGCCCTAGTACTCTATTCGCTTGCACTGGGTTTTCAGAGGAGCTAATTGAAGATATTGTTGAGCAAAGCCAGTTCATCTTCACATTACGAGATTTGACCAAAACAAGTCCTGTTTTTTCATTAAGACATGCGATTGCTGTTATGGAGGTTTTTGCGGAAATGTTCCAAGACATATTGGGATTAGAAGATCTTGTTACATTGCTAGGTCAAGAATTTTTGCTTGAAGAAAGCCAACCTTCACATTTTTCAGGTATTTTTGATGATTTGTCTGATTCAGATTCTCTTATTGATGAACTGGACATTTTAATCTGACATTTGTGATAGTACATGTACAGTAACTTAATACAATTGCATAAGTAACTGTTACTAAATGAAAGGGGCCTTTTGAGGGGTTGGGTTATAGGTGATTAGAAATAAATTAATACTCTCTGGACTGATTTTGAGAGAAAAAAAATATTGCAAGGAAATACCTGAGCAAAAAAAATTCCTATGCTGAAAAAAAATATATTTCATGGCTTGTAATCCAGCCCGAAAAAACAATCTTATACTGTATGTCAGAGGAAAAAATGTTATCACCAGGGGTTTGGGGAAAAAAATTTGGCCCAACCCAAATCACCCATATCCCCCCTCCCCCCCCCCCCCCAAAATCAATTTGTTTACCTAGCCGGTTGCAGGATTAAGTCTGGCCAGAAATTCCTAACAAGTATGTTGTGTAAGTTCATACATATTTAAGGTTTCAGAAGCACTTATAAACAGTTTTATACATATCATAACACATAACAACCTTCAGTTTTGAATACAGGGCATGAAATTGGATTTATCACAGATACCAATTTGCCCTTCTTGGGAAAAGAGAAACCTCCAAATATTTAACATTAAAAGGCAGGTAACCTTGTAATTAGGTTTTTTAAAATGGTCATTCCCAGATTATGTTCATAAACTGTAAAAGGACAGCATCTTTGATTCCAGGTTCTGAGATGCAGTAGCATTTCCTGTTAGATAATCTGTATAAACTTAATAACATTCCTTTTTTGCACTTGAAAAAATCATTGACTGACTTTTGGAGCATTTTCCCATGACATTTCTTGTTGTCATTATTGTAATCATTTCCAACTTTGCATCATAATGTAACATTAAAAAGTATCAAATTAAGAATGCAAAACAAAATTGTGTCTTATACATCTTCAAAAATCGAAGCCCACAACCTTATCTTATCAGTCATCCAGTTGTGAAGTCCCCTGTAATCTAAAGAACTTAGGAGATTGCTAGGGAAATTTTCAAATGAGGGATATCTGCCCCTTCCTCCTGTGAAACTAAAGACACCACTTTGACTCAAATCATTTACAATTTGTTGCACTGTGTCGGCTGGTAATTTTGAGGATCTGTAACCCTTTCTTGCATTCAAGTCACTATCCACTGAATGTAGAATTCCTTTAAGACCCTCTAAGGAATGTGCTATGCGACCAGCATTCTCCTCATTAAGGTTGGAGCCAAGTGCCTTCCACATGGGCTTTATGACATGATGGTCGTGTTCTTTTCGTAAATCTAAAGGAATATTATTGCCCTTCCCTCCTCGTTCATTATGAAACCGGTTGTACGTAAGATCAAATGCCTCAGATTCTGATAGAAAGGCTTTCAATTTAACTAAATGCAGAAGAACAACATAAGCATATTTTGGGTGGTCATAATTGTGGAAAAAAAGAAGAGCTAGCTTATAGCAATCAAGCAGTCGCTCGCCATCTCCTTCTCTTATGGCATCATTTATTTCAGCCATGAAAAGGCCATATGCTAATCTAGCACAGTGGTAATTATAGACAGGATCTTTAGGGTCCTGATCTGCATCTTCTCCTGCAGATGCTGTGGCATCAGCAGTGTTTAATTGTGGATGACTGGTTCTCTCATGCCTAAAGAAAAAAAAATCATGAAAGTTGATGTACAACTTTTGCTTTCAACAACAAAACAAAGAGGAAACAGTAGTGTTGTAACCTCTTGCAGGGCTCATTAGCAGCACCCATTAATAAATATTCTGAGATTACCTTTATCGATATATTTAAAATAAAAGATATTTAATAAGATATTTGAAACCACTTCAGGACACCTTTGTTATGTATTCTTTGGAATGGTGAGATAAGGGTTTATTCAACTGCATCTCTTAAAACTCTCCTAAAAGCCTCCATTGTAATCCAACTGTACTGGCCCCCCAATTTTTAAAGGTTCAATTTAGTTTTAATTATTTTTGTTTCATTTTAAGCACTACTTTCTAAAAGCAAAGTGGCATCAGAACTAATGTACAATTACAATACCTCTTCCTTGATGCCTTGGTGCTAAAGACATTTCCAACAACCTGCCAAACAATAGAAGTAGCCATATTCATCTCTTTCCCCAACCACTGAATTGTAGTTTCTACCATGTTGCTCAACCTCGTGTCTATTGCAAAAAAAAAAAAAAGAAGCAAAAAGGAAGAATCAAAAAAGGTGAAGGTGCCACATTGGTCTTTACTGACCTCACAACATGCTAAGCATTGGCTGCACTGGTCTTTTTTAGAAACAACATGATAATTCATTGAATGTATGTGATAAAGTTATAGCAAAAACCTTAATTTGATTTACACTGTTCTGTCCACACTACTTCAGTGTTTTTTTACAGGTAATAAAATGTTTAGAATCAGATGTCTTGATTTGTTTTCATTACCTGACTTTCCCAGAATGGTAAACAAATTAATCTCTGCAACCCGCTCTACAAGTAAAAGGGCCTCCACTACATGACTGCAACTCCTGTGTCTGCTCCACAATTGCCTGAACATCAGTGCCATGAAAGACAAACCTCTCAACCAGTTGCTCACACAGATCTAAGAGGCACGTTTGTGCTGTGCTTTTAGATACATACTCAAGGTCTGGCAGGATATATTCTGGCTCATCTGTAAAGAACAAGTTCAGGATTAAATGTTAACACTAGAATACAAGCACCTGGCTTCAACTAACCCCCCCCCCCCCCCCCCATCCCCCAAAAAACGAAGGCCCAATTAACAATAATTGGAATTGAGTATAATGTACCACTAAGAGGCCAAGGAGAGGTTGCTAAGGGAGGTTACTAATGAATAAAAAATGGCATAGTTACCATCCATTGTGACCATCCCCGACATTTCCATAAATGCTGCACAGATGTGTGCTTCAGTCTCCCTGTCGCTAAAATCTTTGTATTCATTGTAATTGTTATGGACCCCCTTTGCTGCGTTTGTCTTTCCCGTCCGATTCATGCTGGCTTTTGATGTTCCAGCTTCACTGAAAGAGTCCTTGATAAATAACTCAAACTGAACCTGCAATTTTATAAGTCATAAAAAAACAGGTACATAACTTCATTACATGGCATTGCTTACAGCTGTACAATCCACCAGATTAGGTTTTAGCGTCCAAGTCATGTTAATACATAGTCCTTCAAGTGTGATGGTTGTCGCCTTTCCCGTCTGGGTCTTGTCATTGCTGGCTTGTTCTCTTGCTGATCCTGCTCTGTTCCTTGGTCTGGTCCAGTTTCTTGTTCTGGTATTATCTCTGCACTGGGTGACTCCTGTGGCTTCTCTGAAATTGCTGTTGCGTCTGGTGGGTCAGGTGGTATATTGGGCAGAGTCACTTTTTCCAGGATCTTAGGGTCTGGAACTGTCTGTGGTGCTTTTGCTTCCTCACTCCTCTCTGGTTCATCAGTGGTGTTGATTACTGCATTTGCTAGCTTGAACTGGCTGGCATCTCGACAAACTGTTCGTCCGTCTGTCACGCGTCTGGCTGTTATTTGTGAACCACGAATGCTGCACACTACATAGAAGACAGGTTCAAAGGGTGTACTCCACTTGTTCTTCTTGGGTTGCTTGACAAGTACATAATCTCCTAGTAGCAGATTATTCTCTCTGGTCTTTCTACCTTCTCTCTGGTGCTTCATTTTCTGCTTGTACTCTGCGTCTCTGCGGTCTATGACGTCATCTTCCTCGTTTCTCTGCGGTTCAGGTTCAATGTAATCCAGCTTCGTTCTCGCCGATGTTCCTTTAAGGGCTTCATAAGGTGCAACTCCTGTAGCTGGATGTGGTGTTGATCTGTAGGCGGTAAGCATGTCTTGAACCGCGTTTCTTCTCTCAAGACGGTTTTTGCCTTGTAGACTTGCAATTTGTTCGGTCTTGTTCAGGGTTTGCATGAATCTCTCTACTTCTCCATTCGCTCGGGGTGGAGGGGTGTCACTCTGTGATGCTGAAAGCCTTCTTGTTCAGCAAACTCATTGAACTCTTTAGAATTGAATGGTGGCCCGTTGTCACTTTCAATCCTCCTCGGTGTTCCGTAGGTGGCGAAGATGTGCTTTAATCTCTCCTTGTTGGTCTGGAAGTCTGTTGACGATACTGTCTCTACCACTGGATATCTGGTTCTTTTGTCGATAAGGACGAGGTTGTAGTGCCCGTCTGGATACGGTCCACTGTGGTCGATCGATACCACGTCCCACGGACGGTTTGGTATGCTGGTCACCTTGATAGGCTCCTCTCGGTTGCCTTTGGTAGCCACTTGACACTCATAACACTGATCGATGGCTGTGTCGATCAGTTGTTCATCAGTGGGAACCAATACTTGTCCCTCAGCATCTGTTTTGTCTTGGTCTTCCCAAGGTGTCCCAGGCTGTGACCGATCTTTACCACTTTCTTCTGAAGCGCTTGTGGTAGGACAATTCGGTTTTCTCTGAAGATGAGTCCACCTGCAATGGATAGCTCTTGTCTGACGTGCTGAAAGGGTTCCAGGTCCTTGTCTCTTTTGTGCTTCTCCCAGTCGCCTTTAGTGATTCTCTTTGCTAATCGCTGCATGACCTCATCTTTCTGAGTTTCCTCTCTGATTCGTGTAATCACCACGGCGTGCTCTGCATTCATGTTCCATCTGATTATCTTCTCGGTTCTGTCATCTCCTGTCTCGGGCAGAGGGTGTCTGGAGAGGAAGTCTAAAGGGTCTGCTTCGTCCTTTCCTGGCTCGTACACTAATTCATAGTCTACGTCTTGCATTTCCATGATCCACTTCTCTATTCTTGGTGGTACTTTGGCCTTTACTTTGTTGAACAAAGGTACCAGTGGCTTGTGGGCGGTCACGATTCTGAATCTTGGTGCTCCGAGCAGGTAAATTCTCAGTCTCTCCTTGGCCCATTTGATTGCCAAGGCATCTTTCTCAGTTTGACTGTACCTCTTCTCGGTTTCTGTCATTGTTCGGCTGATGAAGTGCACCGGTTGTATGCCTCTGTCTGTCTTTTGGAGCAGGGCTGCTGATAGGCCTTCATTGAAGCTTGCCTCTGTACGGAGGATTATGGGTTTGCTTGGGTCAAAGAATGCCATGGTCTTGTCACTTGAGATCTCTTCTTGTATCTTCCTGAATGCTCCCTCCTCTTGTTTGCCCCAGTGGAACTTGGTTTCTTTCCTGGTTAGCTGGTAGAGTGGTGCTGCTATGGCTGCATAGTTCTTGATGAAGTTGTCCAGGTAACCTGCCATTCCAAGGAAGCTTCGCACTGCCTCTTTGCTTTCAGGTACTCCACTCTCTTTGATTGCTCTCACTTTGTCAGGTGATGGCCTCAGTCCATCTTTGGTGAAGACATGTCCAAAGAACTCAATCTCTTCCTTTCCGAATTGGCACTTTTCTCTGTTAAACGTGATTCCACGGTCTCTTGCTCGCTTGAGGACGGTCTCCAGTACTTCATTGTGTTCTGTCTGGTCTCTTCCACCCAGGAGAATGTCATCTCTTTGGTTTGAGCAATGCGGGATGTCTCCGAAGATTCTGAACATGGCCTCATCGAAGACGTCTTGTGATGATTTCGCTCCGAACACCAGTCGTTGGGGTCTGTAGTTTCCCCAAGGCGTACTGAATGTTGCTACTTGTCTTGTGGAAGGGTCTAAAGCAAGCTGGTGGTAACCTTGCCTGAGGTCTAGTTTTGTGAAGATTTTGCAGTCGTGTAGGCGGTAGATGAAGTCTTCTACTCTTGGTGACTGAACACATCGGCTTCGCCTCATGGACTGGTTTGGAATCCTCATGTCGATGCTTGCTCTGATCATGTGGGATGCTAATTCTTCATTCTTTACATCTGTGAACTTTGGTTTGGGTTGGACCACGAGTGGTGAACACCATGTGATTGCTTCTCCGTCTGGAACTTTCTCAAATATCTCCTCCTTCACTCCTTGGTCGAGCCAATCTCTAAGTGGTTTCTGGAGGTGGTATGGTACAGGGCGTGGTTTCTGAGCTACAGGTACTGCGTCTGGTTCCATTTCTAGCTTGACTTCAATCTTCTTGCCTGTGCTCTTCTCACGGAAACAACCGATCCCCTGAAATACGTCGCTGTATTCACTCACTAGCGCTTCAATGCTGTCATCTGATGTCTTTGCAGTTTTGACTCTCAGTTCATTTGCTTCTTTGAGTTTCCCTTCTGGGTCGATTTTGAGCATGCCGAGCTCTAACAATGTTCCCTTGCTAAGAAGTGGCGGAGAGTCCATCTTCCCTTCGATGACAAGAAACTTGCTCTGTGCACCTCGATTCTGGTTCCGCAGTGTTGCTGTAAACTCGCCTTTAACTCTCAGGTCTGATTGTAGTGTCTTGAGTGTGTCCCTGCTTGGTTCTAGTTCCTTAATCTCCTTTGATCTGTGTTTGAGGGCATTGAATTGGTATTCATCCATTACATTTGCACTTGCCCCGCTGTCAGGTTCAACAAAGGCGTCAATGTCTCCAATACGGATTAGCACAGTGTCTTGATTTGGACCTGACCTTATCTTCTTCACTCGGTGTAGGTGTTGTGCTGTCTCCTGAAGGTAGATGTAATCGTCATCCGATTCACTGCTTGATTCTTCAGCCTCTGTTGTTTTCTTGATTCGCCCTCTTCTAGTTTCTTTAGATTCTTCTTGAATTTGGGTACTGACTCTGCAACACGATGCAAAATGATTGTACTTGCCACATTTTAAACACTGTTTCCCGTATGCTGGGCAGTTTCGACCTGGAGGGTGTGCTCCTGTCTTCCCACAGTAGCCACAGCCTTTGCCTCTCTCTTCTTTCTTGTCTCGTGGCTTCCTGGGGAGTGGTGGCGGTTTCTTCGGTTTTCTTTTCCCGTCCCACTTTCCATTCTTCTGAAAATCTCTTGGTCGGCGCTCAACTTTCGATATCTTGAAATCTTCTTTCATATCCTTGACTTGCTGGTTGATATCTTGGCGCTGGCTAGCTTCTTCTAGAAATCGGTCGAGATTCCATTTCTTCTGAATACTTCTCTTCACAAGGTCGTTGTCTTTGACGGTTTGTATCAAGTGTTCCAGGATTCTGTCATCGGTTTGTTCGCCAAATTCGCAATCCTTTGATTTTTCGCGTAACCGCGCCGCGTATGTGACGACACTCTCCCCTTCAGCTGGTCTTTGTTTGCTGAATGTGTATCTCCCGTGGTGTTTGTTTTTCTTCGGCAGGAAATAATTATCCAATTTTCTTTTGAGTCGCTTGTATTCATCGTCCCCAACCACCGGTGCGGTGTCAGGCAGGTTGCGAGCGAGTTTCTTGATCTCCTTGCCGCCGTAGATTTTCAGGGCGCTCACGCGGTCGGTTATCTCAACGATTTCAAAGTACGACGTTTCATCTTCGAAATCTTCCAGCCATTCTTGCCACGCTCTCCCAATCTCCAATGGGTTCTCTGGGATCTTGAATGGTTCAATTTTAAGTGATTTTCCCACATTGAATACTCTTATTTGTGTCGGATTGTTCGCGTTTCCTTCACCTCCACCTTGGTTTGCCTCGTCCGGCGGTGGCATATTTCTGATCGGCGCGTGGTCGCGAAGTTTTCTTCTGTTTTCTTGCTTTCTTCTTATTGTCTTCTTTTAAATTTTCGGTCTCTTAGTACTTGGGTTCGGTCTCTTGGATTTGGCCGATTTTCTCTTTCAAGTTTTCGGTTTTCTTCTCAATAATCCGCGAATCCTCGTCGCCAATGTACAAACTCAACAAGACACACACACGCCATATTGGAAGAACTGATTTATTTGGGTCACGTGATACAATGTAGGTCCGCACTGCGTGCGTGCGTAGGTATGGATACTACAACAATTATGCAGTGGATTAATTCCCCAGAGTTGTGTAGTGAGGGTCATCGTATTACTTGCATTCAAGGCTAGTGTTAGATTACTGATAATAATTATTATTAATTTTTAATAATTATAAGTGAAATAGGAACGTTTCTGTTATCACTGGTGTAAAAAAATTATGGGTCAATGAGAAGCATCTGATCACTTCTTAAATACTGCCTAATATAATACCTTGTACAAAGTCACTTTAGCATGCCAGTCTGCAAATTCGGTGCGCAACCCCTTCAACTGATCATACACTGTGTCACCATCACGAAATGTCCACTGAACATTTCTTGCCCTTTCTTCGAAAAGTTGATCCCCATGCAAGGCTATTGGCATGATCACATCCTTTTGACCACCAGATGAGACACAAGGAACATACTTTTCATGATTGAATGGTATCACCTCAGCCATTTCACCAGCAATGTTGGGGTTTTTATAGAGAAGGTCAAGACAGCACTAAAATGAAACAGTACAAACACACTTTGTATAGAGATAAGAGGAATAATGGACCATGTGTGGGGACAAATAATGAACAACAACAATCATTGATTGAAAGTAACAAAATATTCTTTACACCTGTTGTGAAAATGTTAGGAACACTCTTATTGACTTATATGGTTAACCTATTTCGAACATTTCTGTTATCTCTAAACTTTATAACATGTTTCCCTGAAAAATTTGAACCATTCAGAATTCTTCAAGCATTATAATGAACTAAAACCCCAATCTGTGAAAAAATAATTCTAATAATTTAAATGTTATTGATCATCTAATTGGTCATCTTAAGTGTCACTTACAGATTTTGATTTTTGAGCCATTTCATCACTGAACTGATGAGGGATGTGGTGAATAACAAGTGACTGAAATTGCTTGAATGAGCCAAGGTACTTGCAAATTACTCGACTTATGAGGACAGCCCAGGTCTTTTTAAACTTTGCTTGAACTTCTTTGGATGGCAAAAGCTCTATTAGTTGTAAGTCTGCAGCAGACTTTTGTGGCCCACCGGAAGCCAGATTTGGCCTCTGTGCCCTTCCCAATTCAGCAAACTGGTGAGTCCAGTGGATAGACTTATTCTTGTGCTCTTTCGTTTGTATGCGAGCCTGTTTCTCAAGGTCAACATTGTCTCCAACAATTCTGCACAATTGACATTACACAACTTAAATATTGAGACATGTTCTTACCTGGCTACTTAATTATTTAAAGATCTTAACACCAGTATTTATATCCACTGCGTAACAGCCCTTAGGCCCTGTTTACAAGGACGGAGGGTAACCCTGGAGCTAGGGTTACCCTATATAGCAAGAGGGTTACCCTAGCACTTGCACATTTCTTTTAATTATCCAATTCCTGAGCTAAATTATAAACGTCTGAACAATATAAACTATTTTCTGTATTCGATGATAATATTTTCCCATTTATTTGTGAATAGGGTAACCCTCTCTCCTTGTAAACAGGCCCTTAGTCATAACTACATAGCCTGAATATTATCCTGCCAGAGGCAACAAGTATGGAAATTCATTATGGAAAGATGTCTCTCTAAAATGTTTAAGATCTCGTGTAGAGATCTAGGTATGTTACAGAGAGTTAATTAATGAATAGTTGTAGGGATCGTGCTATAATTTTGTTGACAGCTAAAAATATAATAAAACAGGTCTTTCAGGTCTTTATTGTGGCCACTCACATGTGTATAAATCTCTCTATTATAAGTAACAAAAAGGGGATAAAATAAATAATTAAAAACCTTCAGAAAACACAAGCAGTGTTTACTGAAAATACTATCCGATTTTATGAATAGTCTGCATGCATTAAAATGGCCATAACCACATCACTAAGTCCATGATAAATAAATAAATTATAACAGCAATACAATAACAATAATAAACTTATAAAAACAACACTAACTTGAAAACCGGTAGTTTCTGAGACCGCAAGTGAGTCAAGGCACTGATCAAATTGGCGTTGGTAGTAGCCTCTGGCAAATGAGGGTTCTGAGCAGTCAGCAGCTTTGCCACATGTTTTCCTGTCTCTTTGTTGTAGGTAGGGTAATTCTCTAGTTTGTGCTGCGTAATATCGACGCATGTTCCCTCGGGCGCACTGTCAGGGACTTGATCGTTCTTGATCTCTTCGATGAGTTGAATAGATGCCTAATTTTGCTCAATTTCTTTCTTTCACAGCAGGGCTTGGCTGTCGAAGTTTCCTCCCATCTTCCTCTGTAGAGCCACGGTCCTGCTTGCCGACATGCATGCACTGACCTGGTTTAATCATTGAAAATCAGCGTGCCTGGCAGCACTGTGGTACAGAATCATTGATATGCGATATGCTATCGCTGACATAAGGGCATTTCGACATCGTGCAACAACAGATGTGGCAAGTGCGATGTGATTTGTCGCATCTTTTCCTTGGCCACAGGCACCACTTACACTTGCATTCCAGAGTGGGCAAAATATTGCGACTTCGTGCAAAACCAAACATAATAATAATATAATATAATAATAACTTTATTTAAAGAGGGAAGCGCAATAACCTATCACAGTTTTCTAACTTACAGCCCTCGAAATCAAATCAACTCTAAATAAATCAAATCAAATCAAATGTTGGTTTTTGTGGAGAGGGGAAAACCGGAGTACCCGGAGAAAAACCTCTCGGAGCAGAGTAGAGAACCAACAAACTCAGCCCACTTATGACGCCGAGTCCGGGAATCGAACCCTGGCCACATTGGTGGAAGGCGAGCGCTCTCACCACTGCACCAACCCTGCTCCCCCGATTGCTGAAAGCAGATAACTGTTCTGGATCACAACCCTTTAAAACAGAGTTGGTTTTACAATACTCTTTAAACTCTGTGGAAACGCGGCGCTTCAAGGCCATCGGTAACTCTTCCTTCAATTCTTCTACATCGAAAATCGCATTCGCAACAGCTTCCCACTGCTTCAGCGCAGTGTTTTTGACCAATGATATGTTTTTTTTATTTTCTGGAGAGCGGACTTCAACGTGTTCGCTCAGATAAGAAATCAATACCTTGATTTTAGTTTCTTTTGCATTTGAAAACTCGTCCACATTCAGAAGACTAAGGTCGTCGTCGCTGAAATCGACAATATTCTCTTTGTCCGTTCCAGAAATGGAGAACAGTGTTTTCCTGGACTTAGCTCTTTTTCGGTTTACTCTTGTTTCTCCCTCTTCTTTGCCTTGTTCTTCTTGGCGGTCAACTGCTATTTCTTGGTCAGCTACTCTGCCATGAACTTGTTTTTGAATTTTCCTGCTCAGTGGACTTCGATTGGGCTAGGAAACCGACGTTGGAAGGCAGCGCTTGAATCTCTCTTTGCTCGAATCAATGTTCTCGTTGTCGGAATTAATCAAGGCGCTTGAAACAAAGGAAAACAACTGATGAAGGTTTCTGATCTTCCTTCCACAGGAACTACACACTCGCTCCGACTTATCCTCGCAATATTTTACTGGCAAGCCAACATTTTCACACAGCTTTGCCAGAATAACACCAAATAAGCCCTTCTGCTTTGAGGGCTGAAACAAGTTCTCGGTTCCAATATGACCGGCCTGAGATCCAAATTTGACTTTAAATGAACAACCACACAGACGACAGTTGTCTCTCACAGAAGGAGAAAGCGATTTTCTTCCTCTGCCGGTTTTCTTTTTGGGGTGAGCTCTGCGATCGTCGACATAACATGCGTTTTTGGCGAAAAGAGCATTGTGTTTCTACATTTCCCGCGAAAATTTAGGGCAGGCCGGCTATCAACTTTAATTTCCGGAACGTCGTTTTTCAGCCAATGGTATTTCCCTTAGTCTAGGCGAAGTACAAAAGAAAATTTGAAAGGGATGGTTGCAAGCTCTCCTTTCGCCGGCCCCTCGCAGCTTCGGCCCCTCGTGGCTTCGCCACTTGCTCGCGCATTTGCGTGCAGCTCGCTTCGCTTTGCTCACCCAATTAGGAGAGCTTGCTCGCATGCTACTTTTATGCTTGCTCCTGAAATTAAGAAAGGATTTGGAAGGTCAGATATCATGCAATGTCTTTTCATTGCAATTTTTTGATAAAGTTCCTTTCCAATTTCACTGACAGATTCCAATGTGTTTTCATCCTAATATTGAGTCCCTTTAAGAGAGAATATCCCCGAAGACCGCGTGAAATGACAAAAATCTGGCACATGCTTGAAAATTTGATTTCCCTCATCTTTCGCCCAGAGATACCCCAGGATGAGTTAATAAACACGGTATATTTGTTTGGTTCAGATCTACTTTTGTTTGCCAGAAAATTCGCAAAAACTGTACAGGATGCTAACCGCTACAAAATGGCGGGCATCAAGTGCGCCGAGTAACAACACAAGAACTTCACTCCTCAAACGTACAAGAGCAAGTTCGCTTATTTTCAATTTGTATATTTGTGTGGGAGGTATTGACAAATTATTTAAGCCAAAAACCAGGTCTAGTTTTGAATTCACGGCGCGTCTTTAAAAATCAGCAAAATTTTATGATCATAAAATCTAATTTTGGAGCACTTTTTCGAGATACATTTTACCTATGCGGTATAACTCCGAATCACTTGAGATTACGGTTGTGATTAGCGGAAATGTTCTTCTTTTTAAGGATATAAAGATTAGTTTGGGGCTTTTAATTACTGCACGAAAAATTCACGCTCTAATTCGGGAAAATCGCCACCTTGAGGTGTCAACAACTGCAAATAATCGAATTAGAGTCTCTGTTGTCGAACCCAAATTCGACGCAAATCTTAGTACTTAGTGATCCTATTAACTAAAAAATCAATATCATAAGCCTACCTGGTAAATCCAGTGGCCGTAGGTGGGGTTTTAACCCTATTTTCTGTTCAAAATTGTCATCTTCTGAATCTTCCGTTCAACAGCGTTTACCGAACGAATAACAGATCTGAAGAATACCTGGAGGGCTCTTGTAGAAACATCGCATTCTTGACAGTCTCAAGCATGTTCTAGCGTCTATCCTTCTACAACGTACAAGTGAGCTTGTAAACAGGTAAATTCAAACCACCTTAGAGGCCGAAACGAGCAAAATTACCGAGTCCTGTGCTAACATGTTCGAAAGATGCCTTGCTTGTATTGCACGTCACGCAATGACATGTCACACGCCTTTTAAGGAACACCCGCATGAATGGACACGTGGGAACTTTGAGGGATGTTATATTTTGCGGATAAGCAAATAGTTTGGTTTTGTCAAAAAAAACATACTACTTTTGATCTAGAGTACTTAAAGCAAATGCTCGGCAGAACGACTGAAAGGAAAGAGGAAGGATTATTATTTTGGAGCATTTTTTCAAGACACGTTTTACCGATTCGGTGTAACTCCAAAGGACTTGAGATTAAGGTTGTGATTAGTTGAAATGCTCATCTTTTCAAGGATATAAAGATTAGTTTGGGGTTTTTAATTACTGCACGAAAAATGCACGCTTTATATCGGGAAAATCGCCAC
>JAEMWC010000981.1:162500-167500 GCA_016490735.1 Pachyseris speciosa | reverse complement strand
GTCAGACAGCCACCTACACCTGAAAAACGAAAACAAAATTCCATTAATATTGACAAATATCACTCGAAATGTGTCCACCGTGTTCTGAAGAGACTATAGAGGATGTGTGACTTCTGCATGACACAAATTCAAACGACACCAAGTACAGTCAAACCTCTATTAGAGGGGTAGTATCATGGGAGTTATCCCTGTTATTTTCACCAAAAACTTACTAAGTTAATTTTCAGTGACTTTTTCATCCATGAATTGTTTCTGGATTACCAGTGAAATAACATCAAGTAACTTTTATAACAAAAAATGAGCCACAGTAGCGAAGGAAATTAATAGCAATTAAACTATAATGGGCCTTACATTCACATCGAAACTAAGCTTACTTTGCATTCACGCCATTACCTAGTTTGAAAGAACCGAGTAGCTTTAAGTTCAACCAATTAAAGCATGGCTGTATGAAAACACGTAGCCACTAAAATGTTGTGTTTTTGACAAACTTTTTCTTCGTTCACTTAGCGATAACATCCGCATCAACGACAAAACGTACTTTGCACAACAACAGGGTATCACCAAAAATTACTATACCATTTGAGAGATTCACCTCTGATAGAAATCCGTCAACTAGTTTCTTGGCGATAAGCTAGATCTACATAACTCTAAAAAAATCAGCTACGCTAGCCCGAACTGCAAGCGACACATAATTGCTGAAAACGGCTGCGTTGTTTGACTATTGCAACATCGTTGCACAACATTGTCGAAATAATTGGAACTTAGACTACTGCTCAGTCATCACTTCAGAGGATTCCCTTGACAACACATCAATAACATAACGAAGACTGTTTTTACAAAAGACCTCTAAAATACGAAAATCAAACTACGAATTGTTTCCTATTGATAGTGATTCTGTGGATATTCACTTCTTTAAAGCCATCGCTACACAAACGATCTTTTGCTCACGTTGGTGATGTGATTTTCTCAAATTTGCTCGCTTCGCCACCGCGCCCAGGGTAGCTACACAAGTAACAAATTGAAGATCGCGAGTTACGTGGCCAACAATCTCTGCAATTTTGTCCCAAAAGTTTCAACTCTGGCGACTTTTCTCTTGCGATTTTTTCGGCTGTCGCATTACCTGAGCGAGGGTAGCTACACTTGCAATTTTCGTAACGCGCTGCCAACCTGACAAAAGTTAAAAAGGGCATCACTGGCGCGAGCAAAAAATCGCTCATGTAGCCGCAGCTTAAGTCAAACCATAAAAACAAAAGCCGAGTTCGGGTTTCTGGCAATGACCAACTGTCCATGAAGCTTGACACTGGCACTTCGATTTGTTTAATAATTTCAGAGAAAGCAAAAAATTTAGTATAAATCTGCGTCTAGATCCGTTGACCAATTTCTCGACGATAACCGATATAAGCTACCTTAAAACAACGCAACGCAATCAAAAGTCCTGTGTTGTTCATTTGACTTCCGGTATTGCACCATCACTTGTTTGTCTTCAAAACCGTTTCAAAGGCAACGATCAAATAAATTCATTTGCTATAACACGTACATTGGAGTAAATCAATTCTGACTAAACATTTCTTTTAGAAAGGCTTTCACGATTTCTCACTCTGACCCCCCTATTATATGGCCATCAAAATCTACAAGTTCGGTTTAAAAACATTTACGGTCTTCCAAATAGCTTTAGTTAATATCGGAAAAATTCTGAATTTCTACAAAAATATCGGACTCCCAATGATCAGTGTTCTGAAATAATGCTCAAAACAAACGCTCTCAAAGAAATATCCTTTGTTATGAAATGTACATTGGAGTAATTCAATTCTCACAACACTTTTCTTTTCTCTGTAATCCTTGGGCATTGAAACGGATTTTAAAGAGACGATGCGTGACCCACAAGATATGTCTCATTAGCGCAATCGGATAAGGGACCGAGGTTGGGATCTGAAGGTCGCGAGTTCAAGTCCAGGCACCGCTAGTAGAAACTTGTTTCTTTACTTATGTCATTGTTTCTTCCTCTGGCCGAGAGGGGCATGGGCCTCTCAACAGACACCATGAGAAAAAAACTACAAAAAAAGGGTATTACTAGAAGCGGCTCGTCGCTAAGCGACGGTCACTTAATTATGTTTTCACTTCAGGGAGGTGAACTAAAAGAAATTAAATTCCTATGACTTGCACTTGTGTTTAGCTGAACTTAGGATGTTTGCAACTGCATGTGTTCATAAATATCTACTTTATCATGAAACTGGCTTGTTTCATAATTTCTTGAAATTACAAAGGCAGGCAGTTATGGTTCAAGGTGCTTTGACTTTTGGTGGAAGGGGCCTGTCGCACTAGCCAGATTTTTTCTTGTTTCCTTTGCAAAAAATTCTGTCACCACGTACTGTAGATGACCAGTGCGACCGGTGTGTTTCACGTTGACAAAATTTTGTCCAACTCTACCAAACTTCAAAAAAAAAAAAAAAATCGGCGAGCCCTTGGAGCAGGCCAATGTTTTAGCCAGTGATGATATCACACATTGTGTTTGTTAGTGTCACAAATCCATTAACACCTTCCATACTCCATTAACGTGCCTACATGTATCATGTTCATTTCAAAAGCATGCCAAACTGAAGAGTACTTGCATCAAGCATTGACATAGATAATTTTGCTCAGTTTCCTTAGCAAAGTGTCAGTTGTACTGAAAGATTTCAGCGGTTACAAGGAGCAACTGGTGTTGGACCGTGCATGGCATTACTGACGGATGAGCAGGAAGAGAGAGAGAATACACCTACTTTTTCCACTGCCGATGCCTCTGCAGCTGCTACACAGAAGAAAAAAACAGTGCGAAACATTAAAGAAGAGGAGAAGTACTTAGTGAATTTGTGGGTGGAATACTACGATCGTCTGGAAAGTAAAGACTCCAGATAATACTGGGACATTTTTACCCAAGAGCTGAACGAAAAGTTTGGGAAAAATCAAGCTGTACACAAGTGTCAACGGAAAATAAAGTACCTGGTGGAGAGATATAATGAAAAGAAAAACTGGAACAGAAAGCAGTCTGGTGGATCCCTGTGGAAATCACGTTATTACAATGAGCTATGTTAGGATCCCGGAACATTGTGACGTTCCAGCATGTGGCTCAGACAGTCTCTGTCTGCTGAATCCAGCTCTTCTCCAGCTGTTAACACTTCAAATCCACCCAGCTCTGCTGAAGACTCTCCCCCCTTGAAAGAAAGAAATTCAAAAGCAAACAACGATGAAAATGTTGCGGTTGCTAAGAAGAGAGCATAAGAAAAGACGCACTCTAACTGCAGAACAGTAAGGGCAAGAGCTCGACAAAGAACGTGGAATGCAAGCCAAGATGCTTAAGTCAGTCACTGAACAGGGTGCGTGAATAACAGAAGTGATCGAGAAGATGCAAGATTTACAAAATCAACAAATGGAGATGATGACAAAATTTATGGGGGGCCATGATCAAAATGATGAAGAACAATGCCACTAACCAACTAGGTCATTTTTTACAAGCCTTAGCTCTCTAGCCTTGCGTGACATTACTTTCTTTATAGGAGGGAACTTGAATGGATGTTTGTTACAGTTTTTGTAATTTTCAAAACAAAAAATGAGCTATGATTCCTGATTTTTGAATGCAAAGTGGCTAATACATTTTTAATTAAAATCACTTTATACTGTCATTTTGACATTCGAAGTGTACCGTAGTGATTCAAAGCACAATATTGCCAGACATTTTGAAAATAATCTTTGAAAACTATAAACTATAGCTATATCATTATTTAATAAGTTACAATAAAGGCCGAGGGATTTTAAACAGATCTTTGTAGTCCTGTAAGTAAAATGTATTATTTTAGTTACCATATTAAATGGAACTCAATAGGCCTTTAGAATTTCTCTGATGTGGTCCCCATCTCTAAGACTTTCATCATTATCTCCTTGATCATGATCATTGTTTTCATCGTTTTCCTCCCACTCATCTCCTAATAATATACAAAAGTCAGGTAGAACTGCACATGCCAATATGATCTTCTAAATTAGCTAAACTCTGGACTCTTCCATACCCATGAGAATTCTCCATCTACTCTTCAAAATTCCAAATGCACACTCGACTTGCACGTGCGCTGATGATAGTTCTGGTTAAACAGGATCTCATCCAGATCTCTGGTACCTTCAGGAAAGGGTTTATGAAGCCACAGAGAAAGAGGATAGGCGCTATCACCCACTAAATAAGGTTGTATTTCACTTCCATCGACTCTATGAGTTGATCCTACAGCAAGAATGTCTCCATGCTCTGCTTTCTCGTAAATTATGCTATTTCTAAGAACTCGAGCATCATGCATGCTTCCCGGGAACCCAGCTGCAACATCTATGAAAGCCCTTTTTCTGTTGACAACAGCCTGCACAACAACATCGTGTTGTTGGTAGCAGCTAAAATAATAGACTGCACTATCCTTTGGTGCTTTGATTTTGATGTGGGTGCCGTCCATTACGCCAGCTATATTCGGAAGGTTGGAAAGGCGTGTGAATGTTGCTATAGATGCTGCTGTTTCTGCCACTGTAGTGGGAAACTTATTAATATAATATAGTCGTTTCTTAGTTCATACAGCCCATCCAAGACGTCCATGAATGCTTCAATTGCTGTTGTTTTTCCAACATTCATGGCAACACTGGCGTTTTCAAATGAACCTCCAAGTGCTAAGTGATAAATTCCCCAACTGCAAGAACTTTCTCTGGTGTGACAGTTTCTAAATCTTGTATCTTCCCTTTGAAGAAAAGGGCGTAAGATTGCCAAGAGGTGATCGAATGTGTTTCGTTTCATTCTTAATTGACGATAAAAAAAAGTTATCTAGTATAATCCTGTGGTTGAAATGAATCTTGAACCAAGATTCAACTGGTCGCGGAAGCACCCAGTGTGGATGAAATCGACGGCGATGTTGTAATGCATTTCTATGATTCATCTGTAGCATTAAAAGACCTCCATTGTAAGAAGATGAATTCTCCAGTAGTAAAGCAACGTTAGA
>JAEMWC010000981.1:152500-160000 GCA_016490735.1 Pachyseris speciosa | reverse complement strand
GATATAATTAAAAAGTCCCGGAACTTGAACAGCACAAATACAAAGGGGTAAGGGTGCATAAGGTTCATAAGCAGAGAAACGTGGGCTATCCGCACTGCAAGAAAAGTTAATTGTCTCCTGCTCTACTGGGTACCAAAGGATTTTT
The DNA here is from genome assembly GCA_016490735.1 of Pachyseris speciosa. NCBI lineage: Eukaryota > Metazoa > Cnidaria > Anthozoa > Scleractinia > Pachyseridae > Pachyseris > Pachyseris speciosa. The sequence continues at coordinate 159,855 of JAEMWC010000981.1, read as the reverse complement.
CTCGTACCATGGACAGAAATACTTTGGGGCATGAGCGGCAAAGGCCACTCGGGTCACAATAGAGACATGACCGACACCAGAAAACCTCAGACACCCAGGGTACCTGCTATAGGAACTATTTCTTTGCTACAGCGTGTTAAATCTGTCAACAATTGCATTTAGTGTTGACATTAAATTCAGTTATAGTAATTTTTGGGAAGGAAATGTAGCTACCCATTCAGTTTTCGCCTGCTGCAAAATTTTGTTTGCGATGCCTTTCCCGCCGTGAATGTCGTGAATAATTCTCTTAAAGAGTTGACAAACCATTAATTTGCATTTATTCAACGTTTGTGTGGATAGGCCCAAGGCTATAAAAAAAGAATTGGTTGTGAACAGGCTACAGGCGAGAATCGTTTTACATAATAGTTGACATTTGTCGTGAAATCTCCATTATTTCTGGAGTAAAATAATACCAAATGTATTCAGAGTCTTTTAAGAAGAACAAATACCTTGTTCAACTTTGCAGAAATTGTTGCCACAAGTAAGCGATCACGTGGAGAGCGGAAGGAAATTGATCAATGTGGACTTCAATAACATCAACAGCTCTGGTGACGGGGCAGATGATAACAATGAAGGTGACCAAAATAATAGTAGTGACAATGTCCCAGACGAGGGCGATGGTGTCAAATCAAACGTGAAACTTGTGAAGGGTATATTTATAACCTTTGCACCCATTAAGTCTAAGGCTATTTGACCTGAATCACTTCTATTGAAAAATTTTCATTAATTTTATGACAGATCTATATTTCAAAGAAACAATAGTTAACTAACTGCGATGGCATATGTGCTGGTTTTCAGAACATTAAATGTTAATGATCTATATCACTAAATCCATGTTTCCATATTGCGCAAACTGGCCAATACCCTTGTCCCCACATCCTGAAGGTAAGTTTTGTACAGAAAGGTTACGTTCTGCCCCTGAATTCAGACTCTAACCTTTTATGAAACTCATGCAGTTTGTATTATCATAACCAACAAAGGATTAAACAAATCAACAACACTTGGCAACAAAATCGTGTTATCAGGCGCAATACGAGTTCAAATCAACAGTAATTTAAAAATGATCCCATCAATATATCATTCTAGTAGTGTATATTGTGGAGGTTTATATAGGATCCCTCTGTAAGAACAGAAACTTCTTTCGGCTAAACCAGAATATTTCATTTTAGGGAAACTTAAAAGCGATCAAGTTGACAAGACCGATGGCACCAGGGACACGGAGGACACCAACGGCACCAGTGACACCGATGACAGCGCTTGAGAACATGAAAAGAAGAAAAGAACAAAAGAAGCACGGACACAAAAGAAAAAGAAAAATGAAAAGTGTGTTAAAGGTAAGAGAAGAGAAAACGTTTAGGCTTAGTGAAGACAGGGTTTGGCTTTTTTTTTTTTAACCCTTTTTCATGTGTTACCTCACAGTGAGGTTACGTTCTGCCCCTAAATCCAGATCCTAACCTTTTATGAAACTTAGTTTGTATTATATCATAACCAACAAATGAAACAAATCAACAACACTTGCCAACAAAAGCTCGTTATCACGCGCAATACGAGTTCAAATCAACAGTAATTTTAAAATGATCCCATCAATATCAGTATCTTGAGTTACATTCTAGTAGTGTATGTTGTTGGGGGTGTATTAGTACATATAGGATCCCTCTGTAAGAACAGAAACTTCTTTCGGCTAAACCAGAATATTTCATTTTAGGGAAACTTACAAGCGATCAATTTGGTCAATTCAGACCACAAAGAATTGAAATCCATTTTTGCTGCCTTCGGATTAAAACAGCTCATTAAAGATCACACGAGAGTTACACAGGATTCAAGGTCTGTGATTGACGTCATCTAGACCAACGAGCCATGGAATATTTATTCTGTCAAAGTGATCCCTGCTGGTTTGAGTGATCATATGATTTAGTCGGCTGTATTCGAAAGATTCACAACTTCAAATATCAACCCAAGTTGATAACATGCAGAAACTATGCGAATTATGATCCTGTGGCTTTTTGTTGTTGAAGGAAAGAAAACGGAGAGACAAGAACAAAATGTCTCTCAGGCCATCTAGAGAGAAAGGTTAGATGCTGAAATGCTTGTTTGAATCTCGGATATCTCCTCGCATTGTTATATATAGTTACGTAGAAGTTCGAATGCCTATTTTGTATCCTTGCTTTATCGTTCTTTAGTTCTGAAGCGCTAAAGTTCTAGAATTGAGAATATATAAGCTTATAATCATAAGCTTTTGGTTTTTAAAGACTAGAAGTCCGAACTTATGAATCATTTGTTCATACACATTTTATGGTAACCTGTCATACATTGTCAAGCCCAGAATATCTTTTTCTTTGTCTTTGATTTCTTTGAATGAGAACTTTCGATTGCAACAAGCTTCTTTCAAAACGTTTCTATGCAATTTCTGTGAGAATTTTTGTGAAAATTATTTTTTTAGGAAGACTATTAAGACTATAACTCAAGTACTAAGACTTAACTGTATTTTTTGTTATATTTACACGAATATGTTGCTATTATTAATAAATTGATGGCTTAAATTCAAAACTGGTATAGTATTCATTTGCTAATGTAAACTGGGTGGAATGGAGGACAGTGACCACACTTGGATATCTCACCTGGATGATTCTGGCAAGATTGGTGGGATCACACCTGGGTTGGATGCACGATCCCACCAATGATCTCTGGTGGGATCACATCTGGTACTAAGGTGGGATCGCGCCTACTTGAGAAAGCATCCCAGGTGGGATCCCACCTATTTGAGGCGAGATCCCACCTGGGAGTAAACCGGGATCCCAGGTGGGATTGGCAGGATCCCGCCTCATATTTTTACCTGGGAGGCTCTTGATTTAGGGTCAGGTAATAAATAGAGTATTAATAAATAGGGTAAGGGTTTTGGGAAGCGGGCCGCAAACCCCTGCCCAATTTTTCTTGAAGTAGCCATCTCAGATGTCTCACAACTGTGAACATCAATATTAACATTACAACTAATTCATTGTGGAATTTAGTCGTATGGAAAAGTTGTATACCAAGCACGACATGAGTCGGAGATCACACAGTAGTCTATATAATAAAGGGCTCTTGGATACTTTCCAGCTTGGAATTCATTTAGTGAAACTCTCTTTTGTCAATGTTAATTTCAAAAGTTATTTAAGGAACCTCAACTTAGAACGAAGTCCGTCAAGGAACTTCATACATTTATCAGAAGTTATGAAATTTTGATTGTTGGGTACAGTGTGCCAGCTATGAAAGGGCCATATTCGTGAGCCCCGTTTGATTACAACTAATTGTTGATTACCTTTTCACATTAAGATTATTCTGAAACAAAAGGCCAGATACCGCTTTTATTTCCAAAATAACGACTACACAAAACTTATGCATCATCGTCTTTTACCTTCCTTTTTGATGTCTAAGGGGCCGTCTTCAGAGGATGACTGTCGTCACCTCCTTGTATTCTGTAGTCCTTTTCTGGTGTTTTGGACGCCATATACCCCGCTGGCCAAACTGGAATTAAGGCAGTCACATCGCTAAACAGAGTCACCGCAAAATGTACACTTGTAAGGGCAGTTGATCAGAGTATGACCATCTGTCAATCCACAGATCATACATATCTTCTTTTGGGTTGAAGTCATAGTAAAAAGATAGCTTAGTGAACTAGTGTCTTATGAGCGTTTCTCATGAAGCATGTAGTTGATTCCAACTAAAGCTTTTATAAATACGTTTATTCCAATGCCACCTGATGGGTAACATGATAGACAATATACAGGCAAACAGAAAGTTGCAGAAGATACGAGAAATTGTCACTGGTTAGTATCGATGTTCATTAAATTAAAAATAAGAAACGGAAGTGTCAAAAACCTAAAACAAACAAGGTGTGGTATTTCTCCTTTAGATAACAAGCTGCGAAAATATTCTCTTTCCATGTACAGGAAAGCCTCACTAGGAAGATATAAATGTGTTCTGAGAAAATTCGTGAACACCGCACAGGTGTCAGGATAAATTGTTTCAGTTATTTTAACTTTCAGGTGTGGATACATTCATCACATCATTTTAGAATGCAAGTATAAGCAACATGTCATGGAACATTTCACATTTTGCCCCTCGAAAGCAAATACTTAAAAACTTGAAAACATATCTTGCAAAAGAAATGAGCATAAGCACATGACAAACGACACAAGTGTCATGCAGATAACAGCGGATTGGTTCTTTCACAACAAAGGCTAACTGCCAGCGAACAGAAGTGACTGAAAGTGAGAGGCTGAGGAAAACAATACGCCAAACTTTTCCCTGGTAATTTCTCTATTTCCACGGAAAGTGATACAAGTAGCCGCTTTATTCAGGATCCCTAAAAATACTCGCTCGGCTTGGTTCGTGATATGGTTCTGTCATTCAGCACATTGCGGAAATCTGGAAAGCATTAACGATACTAACCGGCCGATTACACACACCTTCTGCCCGAGGTTTCCCAGTGGGTAATCTGCTTGGTTTGGGATCAGCATGAGTTTCCGGTCAGGTCATATTTTCTGGTTGCACTGCAGATAGTCCAAATAGTTACCCAAGATCAACTTTGGACCTGGCAGTGTTTATTTATCGGGGAATTTAATTCATCATTGAAATCGCAAACTGTAAAACGTAAGGTTTGCTTGCAGTCGTTATTTCTGGCTGATTTAGCGATCTAAAACTTCAATTTAAGAAGAATGTGTAGAAGACGTCTAAGATTACGATTTAATAATAGGGATACAGAGCGTATGGCATGATAACTCTCTTGCTCTTGATTATCGCTGGAATAAGTAGCCGTTGTTTTTTTGATTCTTCTGGTCTAAAGTACAGTTGCTGTGAAAAAAAAAACGGATTAAAAACTGGCACCACTGCAAGTAATCAAGTAATCACAGTTCACCGCAAAAGTTGGCCATATTTGGTGCCGTGTCTCTCAAACATCTGGTACCTGTCGGGTTATTTGGCGCAATTTCATCGCAGCACCCAAAAAATGTGCCCAGCGTGAGCTGTGTTTTCCTGTTTTTACCATTTACTTCCACCTTATTGGTTAAACAACTCTTGTGGCTAGATAAACCATAGATAAACCCTATGACTTGGTTCTGGGAATGTCACGGGTAATTTTTTTCTTCTCTTTGATGCATCCATAGTGATTTCCCATGGGCAGTTTTCACTGTGGGAATAAAAGTCACATACAGAACGCAGACTTCCCTTGGGTAAAGTCCCTTACCGTGGGTAAAAGGTCTAGTGGCACCGCAACTAGTAAACTAGTAACAGTTTCACAATGGAAACTGAGAATGACAACTCAATTCCCTTCCTTGATACGCTGATCATCAAGGATTCGAATGGATACCTCTCTACCAGTGTTTACAGAAAGCCTACACACACTGACCAGTACCTAACGTATGATTCACACCACCTGCAATCTGTAAAACGTGGTATTGTCAAGTGCCTGAAAAAATTATTTAAACACCTCATAACAAGACCATCAGTTATCTCTCATGAAATGAAACACCTCTCATCGGTCCTTGTTTCCAACGGTTATCCGTTTTCATTAGTAAAAAATCTTACGAAAACCAAGGGACGGACAACCACTAAAGAACCTGAACCCGGACTTAAATCTACTGTGGTTCTGCCATCTGCGATCCACATCTTTTTGACTCAATCGTGAGACAAAAGATTAACTCAGCTATCATTTGAAACCATGATGAAGAACACCTTTCATAATATTTGTACATGTTATTTCTGGTGGAGGCTCTTCGCCGTTGCCTACAACAACAAGGCATACGGACTGTTTTCAGATCTGACACAACTCTTAGATCACACCTAGTGCAACCTAAGGACATTGTCGATCCAGTAAAACAAGACGGAGTAGTCTACAAGATTCCCTGCGAATGTGGTAAGGTTTATATTGGAGAGATGGGAAGATCTATGCATGAACGGATTAAGGAACACAATAGAGACATACGGCTTACTCGAACCCAATCCTCCGCCGTTTCAGAACATAGCAATGCGACTGGACATAATCTGTTCCATTATGTCCCTGGAGACACTGAGTGAAGATATATGGACAAGTTCTTTCCTTCTTGCTTTCATTGTTGCTGGAATGCTGCGATAACTCTAGCAATTTTCATTGCTTGGCTTACGAATGAACGAAGGAATGAAAAAATTAGGAAATGCCGAAGAAATGTAACTAACAAATCAATGCTGAAAAAGCAATCACAGTTGACAGCTGAGGCAACGACTGCTAAACACCTACCGTAAACTTGCAAAAGAAAAGACCCCCGAAAGTATCGTCAAAAAATTGTGGCCGCAATTAAATCCCGAAAGTAGTGACCCCCCGAAAATAACAGGCCCTCTGAAAGTAGCGGGCCCACTCTCAACAACCCCATCCCAACCGAAAATAGAGACCCAGGTTCTATGGCATATTTATTTTCCAATGATCAATATTCAGGTGAATTACGTATGATAATTAACAAATAAAGAAGCCTAAGCCCTATATTACCCTGTGATAAAACACGACAGGCATTTGAGAACAGGAGAGAAATGTAAAAAACACGAGTCACAGGTGAGTGTTTACTACATTTCTCGAGTGCTTTTTCTGTCTTTTTTTTTCTTTTCTGTATATTGCTTATGCCACGAAGAGTTGTGAAATATCACAGGGTCTAGGAATGAAAAACCCATCCATGTGGCAGGAAGAGAGCTCAGTCGTACCAACTTTTTATATCAATCAATCAATCAATCAATACTTTATTTGATAAAGCAGGTCAATAAAATTGGCAACTATACAGCTGATGTGGACCTGCTAAGTAGCTAAGAACAATACAAAGAAATATCTACAATGAATTAGCTAAATATACATCATCTAAGAATTACATGAATAGTAGGACTTACTTAGAATTTTTAAAAACCTATAACTGACTAAAAAATAAATTGTTAAAAATACCTAAAATCTGTATCTTTATAGTAAATTACAGAGTACTCTTTACAGAAATTGATCTCCCTTAATAGATTTTTAATCGCTAGAAGTTTCCTTTGAAAGGTCTTAGGGTTTTGGGGAGCAGGGATGGCGCAGTGGTGAGAGCATTCGCATTCCACCAATGTGGCCCGGGTTCAATTCCCAGACTCGACGTCATATGTGGGTTGAGTTTGTTGTTGGTTCACTTCTCTGCTCCGAGAGGTTTTTCTCCGGGTTCTCCGGTTTTCCCCTCTCCACGAAAACCAACATTTCCAAATTCCAATTTGGTTGCTTGTAAAACGCATTTGATCATATACTCATGGAAAATGCGCTATATAAGTTTTAAATTATTATTATTATTATT
>JAEMWC010000981.1:145000-147500 GCA_016490735.1 Pachyseris speciosa | reverse complement strand
AAAGAAAAACAGGACAAGGAATTGCTGGATCAAAAACCGCAGAGGAAGTTCAGCAGAAAGCGTTCGAATCTCTGGGACAAACGAAAAAGCGGCACATGGAGGAAAAAGATGATTGCCAAAGACCGAAAAAGCCACAAAAAAGTGGAACTGAAACCATGATGTACCTGCAAAACAAAGCAGTACCTGCAAAACAAAGCAGAAAGAGAATTCGACTTGAGGAAAGAAGAGATGCAACTAAAACGGCAAGAAATGGAATTTCAAAAAGAAATGCAGCTTGAAGCTATTCGAAAGCAAAATTCAACCACTCAGAATCTTGAAAAATTGTATGAGCATTTTCAAACACAGCAGCTTAACTTGCAGCAGCAGCTGATGCAACAACAGCAGCAGTACCAGCAGATGCAGATGAAACAAGCACAGCAACAACAAAAGATGATGTAGCAGCAGTCACAACTTGTATTCAATCTACTGGAGAAGATATCTAAGAACTAAGTTCCTGGCTTACGTATATTTTGAAATGTTATATGTAACCTGTTCATTGTCAAGCCCACCTTTATTCTGGGGAAGGCTTCAGTGCTTGAAAGTTGAATGTATTTTATAACTTGCAGTTGTTGTTAACCAAAGGCCAAGGTATTTCACTCTTTTGTAGGCAGACTTGTTGTTATAAGCATGAATTTATCAGAATTTGTTTGTTTGATGTGTGTTATAACTTTTAAGTTATTGTTTACAACACCGGAAGGCAGAAAGGATTCATAAATAAAATAATGTCTTTAACAGTTGCCATATCAATTCAAGTTTTGTGTGTGTGTGTGTGGGGGGGGGGGGGGGAGGGGTATAAATCATCCACCCCCCACCTATATCCTTCACATTCAGTTTGCAATCCTGTAGTGCACCACTTGACGAAACATGTGCACACATAGAGATGTCAAAGGGCTACGTCAACTTTTCTTTCTGTAATACAGCAAGTTTGCAAAGGGTATACAATAGCTTGCATTCAGTTTAAATAAAAAAAATGTCTTTTCTCTCAGAACATGACTTTTATCTTTTCTCCACAGTCACATACTCTCACCTAAAGCCACACAACCACTGACTTATACTTTGTATCTTTTGGAAATGCAGTTTAATAAAACAATAAAACATTTTTTTATCTGCTAAATAAAATGATGTCAAAAGTGATGGGTGTTGAAAATACAACAACAACACTTGATTTCATTAGTAGCTTACAATATAAACAAACTCCAGAGAATGTTCAAAATATTCAAGCTTAAACTCGATGCCTCTTATTTAGCAAATGCATACTCTGCCTGGTTTCAGTACCAGCTCACAAAGCATATGTCTGGCCATCTGCCTAACTCGATTAACTTGGCAAATAAATTCCATTGCATACAGTTCAGAATTAACAATATTTTTTGATGGGTTATGTGCAGGTAACTAACGATTTGCTACAGGGTTGACTATTCAAGTAAATATAAGTGAAAGAAACTATTTATTTGTGTCAATTTGCCTAGAGTAGTGAACTCTCAAATTGCAGCCTGTAAGGATAAATTGGGTTAGCCTGGCTATCCTATTTACATTTTCATTATGAAAAGTAATCTTGCAGTGAGGGAGGGTCTAAGTTGAAATAACTGCCAGTGGTCGAAGAATATAAAGAGGTGCGAACATTAGTTAACAGGGCACAAACAATGTACATTTTGCCTACTGCACTTAAACCAACCTTTAAGTTCTTTTTATAATCAAGAAAATAAAGTAATTTATAATGTCCCCAAACACCCATTCTACACTGGCTCTAACTTTACTCATTCATGAATTAAAATCCTGCTGCAGCGGAGTTAGGTGCAATCCCCTGAAGGGTGCTTGTAGTTGTGGCCATAAGGGATATGCCAAATCACCACAAATACTCAATGGGTCTCCATGTGGTGAATGAGAATATAGGTGTAACTGTGTTAAAAGATCTGAATCACGAAGCATACCACTATCATGGCGTCGCCCTTCAACAGGACCAAACAGGTTTGCAATTAGGCTATTTGGAGCAACCACTCACTGAAACTTTATGGCATGCACTCGTTTGTGCCCATTGTATAAAAGCCTTTGCAAAGTCCCGGGTTTACAAACAGGTCTGACTGTACCATCTACAAAGCCCCAGTAGTTAGTTGGTGAAGGGAGCTCCAGCATTATGAATTACGTCAGCATAGTTCTGAAGACTTGCAGGAAAAGCCAGTTCTGCTGCAAACTTGTCAGGCGGTAGCTGTGCTGGTTGTATACCAAATTCGTCATTTCTGATGTAATCATACTAAGCTGTGGAATAGGTCTTGCAAATCTTGGCGCATATCACTGTATCTAATAGGGTACGCAAATCTTTTTAACAAAATACAAAGTGCCTCAACCCCACTAACAACCAATCTATTATAGCAGATTATCTCATCAGGTAATTGCGTGACTTCTTTCAGCAGGTAAATATTGTTTTTCCAAAAACAAAATTCAGCTTTGCATTCTTCATCGGATA
>JAEMWC010000981.1:107500-140000 GCA_016490735.1 Pachyseris speciosa | reverse complement strand
CATTGTCAGTCTCTTATTGCTATCCAATTTACGAGGGATAATAACAGGAATTTTGCGAGCTATTGATCTTAACTTATCCCGAACCTTTTTACCTGCTCTGGTGCCTCTGTATTTTCGCTTAGCCACACAATGATGAGAACCTTGGGGCTGTACGTGCGGTGTTGATTGGAGAGGAAAAGGGTTGAGAAGAAGAAGCTCTTGTCTCGAATAAACAAAACGTCTCGCTGTACATGGACGAAGCGAATTTGCATAATGTGCTTCGCTTGTCGTGATCTCCGAAATCAACGAAGAAAATGAAATTTGGCTTTGGTTGTTAGGGCTTAGTTCGTCTAGAGACCAGTTAGGTCCTGGGTTCCACGTCCATGGCGATTGTTAAATCCATGAAGAAAGGACGACACAAGTAGACATGGCCGCGTTTGTGCCATGTGCTGATCGAACGCGACGAACTTGTTGAAAGTCTGGACTTGTGTAGCGTTAAATAGCTTCCTGGAGCTCCTCTCAGAATACAGCAGCATCTTAAGTTGTGAAAATCACAGATATCATTGCAGTTATGCAGAGTTCCAATAAATAAGACGATAAGAAACACTAGAGCATTCGTACACGTGGCCGCCATCTTGGCGCCTGACACATGGTACGTTTTCTGATTGTAATGTTTGACACATGATTTGTGATTTAAGGGAAGGAGATTGACATTTGCAGTTTTTATCAAAAACAGCTAAGAAAACAAAATTGATAGATAATGCGATTTTCTTAACAATCGAAAGTTTAAGTTTTGGATTTGTAATTACTAGTTGATCTTGCAACAAGCAAAAGGGAAAAGATTGGCAAAAGTAGTAATTAGTAGCGGGTTTGGTAAAAAAAAGACAGCGAAATGAATTTAAGAGGTCTAAATGAGAGACCTGACCTGTACAAAAACTAAGAAGGTTTTGAGAAATAACATTAGAACACAACACGATAAAGTGGTTCAATGATTTGCGTTCGGTAACAACACTGTAGAAAAAAACAGACGAGCTCCTACTAGCAGCTTCATGTTTGAGACAATAAATAAATTATAATAAATTATATAAAATTGTAGTTATGCAGAGGTTAGCATTGTTCTTATAAATATAGTAAACATTTTAGAGGACCTGTTCATCCTCATTCGAGGTGGTGAAGCTCAACTCGATACTTCTGTAGCATCCTGGTAACTGCTTCCTTCTGTACTTGGTGCCTTATGTTGGAGGAGGTTGTAACCACTATTTTCGAATTTCATAGTGGAAATAATGCTTTGCTTCTGTTAGGTTTGCTGAGATGGTGAACGCCACAAAATTCATACGTTGGACTTCTTCATTTGCTATTTCGAGCTTTTCTATCAGGATAGATCGAAGAACTGCAGTGCAGTCTTCGTCAGAGGATTCTTGAATCTGGTAGAAAATTAAATTCCACTGCCGGCTGTAAATATCTTGCTTTGTTATTTCGTTCCATTTGGGTGGACTGCTCGCTTTCACATTGTGTACATAACACGTTCAACAAGATATTCCTGCTTGGTTTGTGTAAACTCTATGGATTTGTTTGTTTGGGTTGCGAATGTTTTTATCTCGCCAAGCTTCAGTTTTAAGTTGTGAACCTCTGCTTGAGCTTCGTCTAGGCGAGCTTCAAAATTTAATATTCTTGTATCTCTTTCTTTGGCCTGATCTTCAATTACAGTCAGCTTTCTGAGCAGGTCTCGATATTCCTTCACCATCATTTTGATGCAGGCACCATCTTGCTCTTGGTCCTCACTCATGTTCTCGGCACTGGAGCTACTTACTCTTTCTTTTTTCTCTTTATCTTTGCTGCTCATCGGAGCCGCAGAGGTAGCTTCTGTAGATAGATTTAGCTTATTTTTTACTTGTTTGTGCACACTTGTCTCTAGGTTTTCACGTTTTTAGAGGAGCTCGTTAAGACATGTCTACTCACAATGATTCATCCCCAGTCTCCAGGGGTTAGTTTGTGATGACTTTGTGACGTCTGATGGCTTCTATTGCATTTGCCTGTTATCACACATACATTTAGCTTACCACTCTGCTTTTTGTAGCTCTCACATTATGATTGATCAGAGTAAATGAAAGTTGTCATAAACTAGTAAAAAATTAGTGTGGTGCTTATGGTACAGTCAGTGTTAGCGTTCCTTAATATTCAGTGAATAAGTCCTTGGCTATTTCAAACAACTTTTTTAGTCCATGGGCCAACCATGATTTTGGTACCAAATCGAGGGATAAAGGATGACTGCTGCAAATTGTCAATACACTTTGTGCAGTTTAAAAATTTGTATGATAACCTTTCTGTAGGAGTAGCTTTCAAGGTGTTTTTTTAATGTAAAAACGCCAAAAACGGTAATAGAGCATAAAAGCGAGGCTAGATATAAATTATTACGAAATGTGGGCTAAATAGACATTTTTGTAGTTTAATTTATGTTTGGAGACATAACCGACTTTTATTTTGTTGTTAACGTCAAAATATCTCCACATTTGAAATGAACGAACGAAAATAGAGGGAAAAATTGAAATGTAGCATGCGCATTGCATTATGGGTAAAATCAAAATGGCGGCTACTGTTGCAGGTGAGTGTGGTTTTGATTTGCTGATTTATTAGCTGTTTTATCATGCCAAACGCAAAAAGTTCTTTGCAATTTAAGCAAAAGCATCTGGCTAATAAGTAGATTAAACTTTTTGCAGGCAAAATTATTTGAATCTTTGACTTAATACGCCAATATTTTAAGGAACTTACAGATATTGTAGAATGCTCAGTTTGATAATCTGATAGAAATTTAATGTGCATAAAGTCTAGCTTTTACTGGTAATCCTTTTCTAAATTTAAAAATAGAATCTAATTCTAACTTATTTTTAGCATGATTGATTTGTTGCAGACAATATTATGTGAATATGTTAATGTCTTTTTACAAGCAAAATTTAACATGAGACGCCACGTTGCTCTCCTTTTTTCATACCCTTCATAATTTAATGCAAGATTCTTCCCCTTGTGCCGCGCGAGTTAGTTGTTGCAGAGGCTTGTTATCACAGGACATGCTACAGGAGCTACACCAGACCATATGCATTGAGCAGCAATGTAAATCCTGATGAAAGTTGCGAATCTCTACGAGATGATGAGTATGCCCGTCTAGAGTCTGATGCTTACCATATGCTTTTTGACTACATCAGATCAGATGTAATAGAAAATGGGGAAGTCGTAAAGCTGAGATAACTCAACTAGTTGTAGTTTCTTATGTCATTAGGAGTTAAGGAATGTAAGCCATCGACAAAGAAGCATATCAGAAGGAACACAGAAACAGAGTTTAGTGAGTTGCTTAATTTTGAAAACTTGCTAGATAGCACGCGTGTGCTCCTAATTCCAGCCAGCCTGATGCCAGTGCAAATCACCAGAAATATGGTAACTATCATTAAGGCAGGTAATGAAAGCAGAAGCGCAATGACAAAGATGTCCAATATTCAGAAAGCGGCAGCTGACATCTGTGAAGCCATTCGGAACAAGAAAAGTAAAATGTCATGCACCGCGCCCTTCAGAGCTGAATGACAGCGCAATAGATATTCCTGAAGAGCACGATTCTTTGAAGAAATCAAAGCTGCAGACATTCTCTGAGCTTACATGAAAGTGAAGGTCAAGAGCAAAACAGGGAAGGAGATCATGCTAAAAGCTGATAGAGCTCTATTTGGCCAGATGGTTATAATAGCAGAAAACAGACAGCTTCATATGAAAGATGTCCTTTGTCATCCAATGTGACCCCTTCCTTGGGCGTTATCCTCAGTAGATGGGTCATTGTGGAAGACCAGCAAGCTAGCACTGGCTAAGTAACTGCAAAAGAATGTACCTGCTGCAGAGGAAATTCCCCAGCCAGCTGCATGCGTCATAGATGGTATGGTACTAGTGCAAAAGTTCAAAGGTGACCATAAGAAGTTTTCAGATCTTGCTGACTCCTTGTTGGAATGGTTCTACACGAGGGAACATCCTCCAAGAGAATTGATGTTCTCTTCAATGTGTATAGAGAGAATTCAATTAAGAATGCAGAAAGACAACAAAGAGGGGCTGAATATGGAAATGAATTTAGAAATATTCAAGCCGACCATAAAGTGCAGCAGCAGCTAAATCCACAGAAAAAGAAAGCTTTAACAGTGTTGGTGTCCAAAGAATGGAAACAAGACAAGTATCAGAGAAAGTTGACTGACAGGGTCCTCTCTGTAGCTTAACTCTACACAAGAAGAAGCTGATACAAGGATTCTACGTCATCTCTCCCATGCAGCGAGATCCGGTTACAGCACTCTGATTGTGACCGCAGAAGATACAGATGTCTTTATACTCTGTGTGTCATTCCAGCGCTTAATTCCGTCGTCAATATTTTTCAAGTGTGGAACACAGACAAGAGGTAGATACATCAGCATCACAAGTATAGTGCAAGCCATAGGTCACAATATGTGCGGCAGTCTCCTTGGCATGCATGCTTATACCGGTTGCAATACAATGAGTGCTTTTGCTGGTCGGGGAAAGATTGGAGCATTTCGAATAGTCGAAGAGCACAGATCCTTTCAGGAAATGTTTGACCTCTTGGGAGTGGAATGGGACCTCTCCAATGATTTATTTCAGAAGCTTCAGGATTTTACTTGTCATATGTACAGTTCTCGACCAGGAACAAACAGCATCAATGAGCTAAGATACAGAATGTTCTGTTCAAGGAGAGGCAACATCGAGTCTGACAAACTGCTGCCTTGTGCTGATTGCCTGTATAAATATGCATGCCGAGCAAATTATCAAACAGCAATCTGGAGGCGAAGTCTTGAAAACCGCCCAGAAATTCCAAGTCCCGTAAGACATGGCTAGAGGCAAGATGAGAACAAGCTGCTGCTGCAGTTTTAGAGCTACTCTCTTGTTCATACACCAGATCTTGTAAGCTCCCGAACTGTAGCTGCCTTTCAAATATACTTAAGTGCACAGACAAGTGCAGGCTCCCTGAGTGCAACAACAGGCGAGAAGAAGCTGTCGTGGTTGATGTGGATACTGAAGATGACAACACTGACGAGGACTATAATATGAGGTTCCGAATATTTTTTTTTGTCCTCAGAAGAATTGCTTGTAATTGCAAAATTTAAACACAATAACGTGGCAAATGTATAGCCGGAATAACAGTGATATATGTTTTGCATAGATGTCGACCTCACAAATTCAAAGAGCTTAGTGGAGATCATGGGAAATTATAATTAAAATTTATTATTGAAAAATCTACTGCAAAATGTAAGAGAGTTAGCAGGCGGCGATGGCGGATCCAAAATGGCCACCAAAAAGGTGATGCCGGCGACATTAAGGTACCTATAGCAGCTGAACCTAGCTAGTATCTAGTTATCATCTAGAACTATCGTTTTACAGTCTTTGAGGTCAATCCATCTCTGTTGCCGTAGTTTATATCGATTCTCTGGTCCAATAAGATACTTTTCCACGTTACCATGGTAAGGAAAGTCAAACTTTCTTTAATTTTGGTAAGAAAAGCCTTAAAAATCGCTTGAAATACATTAGTACTATGTAATCGCCTAAGCATAGCTCAAAACCACTAGTGAAAACGTTTTAAAACTTACTTTTAAACAATATATGAAAATTTATTCAATCTTTTAGAAAGCTGAGTGACGTCACCTCATCACATGATAAACCCTGTAAAGCTACTTATTTGACGTGGTTGTCATACATTAAAACAAACTAGGGGATTTATAGTTTTAAAAAATGCAGTTCACTCTTTGTCCCTCTTTTTGGTACCAATTCGTCATTTTTGGGGTCCTGGCCCATGGACTATTTGGGGAGCTTGCCTTCTTGAGGGCTTATATTTGGAGACAGGTTCTTACTGAAGCTAATTTTTTTCCATTTCAAAATGCATCAGGCTTGACTGGCCATGATTCAGAAGGAGGGGGTGTTGTATTTGGAAGGGACTTTCAGAGGAGAACTTGGTGTCTTTTATTATACTTGGTATTTTGAAGTCAATGTTCTCAACTAAACAGTCTTGAATTGTAGATTGGAAAGAGCTGAAGCATGTACCTCTCATTCCAGCATCAAATAACTTTCTACATAGATGACAGAAAAAGGAAAATAGAGGTTCCATGTAGGGAGTGACTCCACAACACGTCCATTCATGAGGAACTTTGCTCAGTATTTATTTCATTAAATGGTTACCTTTTCACATGTATCTAACCAATTTTTAGCATCCTGTGGGTGTTTCTAAAAATAATAAATTATTCTTTGTTTCAGTTTCTGACTAATTTCTGTAGTGTTGCCCCCTCCAAGGCAAGGAAAGGTGCACTCCATTGTGGTCTCTCTTGTCGAAATTGAGAGTTTATCTTGAATCTGAATGCCATTTTGTACTCGGCTATGGTGCAGCTTTAAAAGTAGGCATCGTATCCTGTTTGTCCTGCGTAGAAAACCCCTCGGTAGTGCGGGAAGCCATACCCGTTTCCTTGTCTTGGTCATGTTAAAAGGAAACCGTTATACAACTATATGATGGCACGATTATTAATATTCATCATTGACCATATTTAAGCTTAAGCTTATGACTTTTGTGCTTTGTTGCATTCCACCAATAATAGGAGAAGTCGAACATATGCCATATCTAAAATATCTGTACAAAAGATCAAGATATGACTGTGTACTAACCTTCAATCTACAATTCACTGAAAGAACTGTCCAAATCACCCACATGGTCTTACTGTGAATGTTCACGCAAAGAAGCCATTACAGCTTGACGAGGTCACCACCCAACAAAACAGAAAACATTCTTTTGACAAACAATTTAGTTTGTTAAATAACTAAACTAGAACTCGAATTTGAATTTTGACTATAAGAAATGTCCAAAATAACTAACTTTCTGGAAAGAGAGCACTGCACGGTCCACGCACGGTTGCACGGATCTGTCTAATGAAACCTGCAGTTACTATTTTTCCTTCGCCTCTTCCCATGACACCCCCATGCACGTCAATCCATCTTCGTATCCAATCTTCTCTCCCCACAAAACATGTAAATATCGACTGAGTAGAAAAGGGTCTGCCTTTGCCACGTGATGTTCAAGTCGACTTGCACATGCGTTAATGACCTCACGGCCTTCCTGGGAACTAGCTTGTTCAAATTCAACATGGTGCACTGAAGTGTTCGATTGCGGAAAACAATAATTCGGAAAAGAAGAGGTTCCCTGAAGAAACACATGGTTTATATAAGAGAGGAAACATTTTTGTGTGGTTTTATCACCTAAAAATGGTCCAAGTGAAAGAAAAACTACTATAACGGTCAAATCTGAAATGAGCAAGAATCCCTTCACTTGTTGCTTCTTCACTCTGTCACTTCATCAAGCTTTCGTCTTTGCAAACAAAACGGTGTTTAGAGGAACTTTTCAAGGAGTTACCATTTACAACAGGATCAGCCAACAAACTTTGCAAGTTTCTTGTTTGCCAGTGGAAGCAATGGATGAAATATTTGCTTGAAGCAAAACAAACATGGCAAACAAACATTTAGCGAGTGTTCTATGTGAGTTGCACAAAAAGGTTACAGTGCAAATAAATGCTCTAATATCTACAAACCTGTTTATTTCTTTTCCCTAAAGTATTTTAAACGACCGTCCTCAACATTCTTTTATGACTTGGGATCTTTCAAACAGTGCAGTAACTTATGTTTATTTTTTGTATACCTAGTAGCTTGCCTAGCTCATCCTAAGTAAGTTTAAGCTTATGGATTTTTCTGCCAACCTTGCCTGAAAGGGAAACAAACAAAGGCACCCTGTCAATTTCTATGAAGACTCGGTTGAGTAGAACAAATTTCAATCTGAACAAATGAAGCATTCAGTAGTTAACACCTTGGAATGGAAACTTGAGGTTAAATTCACACATCAAATGAGTCAATAGTTACAATATGCCTAGGCGTTCAGGTTGATGAAACTCTCTCATGGGAGGCTCACATCTTCGAAGTCGTCCATAAAGTTGCTAGAGTACTTGCTGCCCTGAGGAGGCTAAGACCGATATGTCCCCAGAGTACCTTAGTCACAATTTACAAGTCATTGATTCTTCTGCATCTCAATTATTGCAGCGCTGTCCGGGGCTGCATCGGTAATGGCCTCAGCCAGAAACTAGAGAAACTGCAAAACAGGGCTGCACGCATAATAGCAGGGTCTAGTTGGGATGCCAGATCTGTCCAGATTCTTCATGCCCTTAAATGGAAAAGCTTCGCTGACAGACGTGCAAAGCAACTGAAATCTTTAATGTTCAAAACTGTAAATAACCTTGTACCGAATACTTGTCTGATAAATTCGCCAGCGTTAATACCATCCACAGACATAATCTTCGAGGTGTGCAACATAACCTATTTTTTCCTCGGCTGAACACTAGAGAATGTTAGCATTGACAACGAGTACGACTTCGAGTACTGGGGTTTTGATTGCTGCGCATCCATACTGCACAGCTCCACGTGCTCAACTCGTCCTGCCAAGTCAGTCTGGGACGACTTTGCAGCGAAAATTCATAGCGGTGAGTATGAGTTTGTCAAAAGGAAATTGCGTTTGATTTAGAACTATTTCTTTTAGTTTAAAGCAGTAATAATCATATACTAACAATCCTCAAGTGTTGGGTAAATAATTTGGGGGATTTCAACTTGAAAAGCAGCTTAAAATGTTGATATTTTGCCAAAGAATTGGTGTGGTTTTTAGCTCAGTTGAGTTCAACACTTTTCATAAGGTCTTTCTTTGCAATCTGATCAACTATCATATCATTTCCTTTTTTATCTTAACACGCAGTTTCCACCAAGATGGAACTTACAGGAACGTAAGTATACTTTTGTTGAACGATTCATTCAACTTTGATGAAATTTAGTAACGATTTGTTGTGAAAATTTAGTTTTCGCGAACGCTTAGTGTTGTTCTTTGAAGTGACCTGGGAAACAAGACTCAGTGCTAAGCTTATCAGGCTCAATACATGATCCTATGAAATACTTAATTCCTACATAAACTTATTTCTCGTTGAAAAAGGGAACAGCAATCTCCAAAACAGCTTATTAAGCTAGCACTTTACTTTCTGCTGGATGATGCCATTCATACTCAGTGACAGGATATGAAATATACTTATATATACACTTTATTTCAACTCGAATTATCAGAGTAGCTCTATTGAGCTAACATTTGATTACCAGTATTATGACTACTATACAAAACTGAGGGGAAAGTTTTCTTAGAAGCTTTCTAGTATATTTTCATATTCTTGATAATGCCAGGGATTGATTTTTTTTCCTTCCAATTAGGAAGAGAAAATTATTCATTTGGAAAAGTCAGCATGACTTATGCCTTCTTAAAGAAGTGCTGAATGTTGAGCCATATAGTAAAAGTTAGTCAGAAAGAGGCACAGCCTGGAGAACAGTTGCAGCTAACCTAAATTCCAATACAGAAGAGCAGTTTAGAGTTTCTGATCGGGCTTGTAGAGATCACTATCATAAAATAATGCAAGAATTTGAGAGACGAGCACAAGGCCACAGGCATCGATGTAGAATATGATGAGCTTGCACATTTGTCAGGATATAAAAGGTAGAACGGAGGAAGTGACAAGCCAAGTAGAGGCTGAAACTGCCAAAAAGCAACAAGAGGCAGAGCAGGCATCAGACATGAGATAGAAGGCCATGGAAACTATGGGAGGCACCAAGAAGAGGAACAGCTCTAGCACTGATGAAAAGCAACCTCAGCGCAGAAGGAGCTCAGATACAATGAACTTTTTACAGGAGAGTATGCAGCAGAGAGCAGAGCAAATGAAGGCAGAGAGAGAGCTTAAGACCAGAGAGCTCGAAATGAAACAACAACAGCAGGTCATGATGCAAATGCTTCATAATCAGCAGCTTATGTTCCAGCAGCTAGCTGGCAAATTCAAGAGCACATGAACACTAAACTTATCATAAACTTTTGTTGTTGTTCTGACAAAATTGTGAACGAATCATGTTGGGCAAGGGTTCTACAATTGTTTTCCTGGAAATTATTCAGATATTTATTTAATTAGCGACATTTGTTACATTTGTTTATTTCTTTGCTCCCTCCCCCCAGCTGCTCCCTTTCCCCAGCTGTAAATAAAAATACTCTGTTAGGTCATAAACAAGGGATGACTGACTGATTAGACCCCTGAGATACTTTCATTTGATGTAGCATCCCCTCTGTTTTTGTGCAGGATTTTGGATTTTTCTTGGATTACTGTTAGGGGATCCCATTCATTTTTTGTTTATTAAGTCCCAAGCGATATTAAACCCTGAAATGAGGCAAGGGTGGTGGGGGTGGAGGGGGAGAGAATAAATTTCATTTGACAGTTGAGACATTCCATTAGAATAGCAGTTTTATTGATACACAACTCCAGTTATTCTGGAGTTGTTACTCAGTTGAGTTTCTGCACATTAAATATAAAAATAATCAAATTACATGTGGTAATTTTTTTTTACATATGGTAAATATAACTCGCAGAATGAATGATAGCATGTTCAGGGTTCATACCCTTTTTTGAACAAAAAATTCAAGGATTTTTAAGGACTTTCAAGGACACATTTCCCATTTTTTCAAGGACTTCATTCAGTGCAAAAAAGAGCCACAATTAGAAGTCTATGTCTTTTTTAGCTCCTGCGTTACATTTATTTTCATGTTAGGCACTTGAGAATCTGGGTTGGATAAAGTTAGCACCAACATTCAAGGACTGTACAACACCAACAGCAATTTTCAAGGACTTTCAAGGCCTTTAATTTTTATTTTAGATTTTAAGGACTTTCAAGGGCTTTCAAGGTGCGTGTGAACCCTGCATGTTTTCCTGCCCCAGATTCCCCCATGCCCCCCGTTATATTGTAGGTCTGTTTAGTGGAAGAGTCGCAAAACATGAGCTAGATAAGGTATATCTAGTCGAGTGAAGCGAAAACTGCTCAAAAATTCTTCCACGCAAACTTGCTCAAGTTGAAATCTAAGAATCCTTGTTCATAATTGAGCAATAGACTGTCCTGGACTCTTTTCAGAGACATTTCGCCGTTTACTGTAAAGGACTTCCACGAGGAAAAGTGGAAACACCAGAAACTCATTCAAAACTGGCGCCGAGATGTGAACTTCATCCAATAATAGTATTTTGTGCAGACTGGAACTCGTATTATACGCTTACCTAAATACGTGCAGCACGACTTCGAAAAAACGAGTACAAGTTGTACTTGTTCTCGTACTCGCACTCGTTACCAATGCTAACATTCTCTACTGATGCCCTCAAGAAGAGTTTTCGTTATAGGGGCGCAGTAACATGGAACAGTCTGTCAGCGGAGGCTAAGCAGGCCACTACTTTAAATAGTTTTTATCTGCTGTTGTATATTAGAAATTTCTGAGATTTCTTAAATACCATTTAAAATTAGCAAAATAAATAATATATACAATTTTCAATTAAAAACAAAAATAATTGTTTGAAAATTTCGACTAATTATACTTGATACTCGAGGCCATCATAAAAGTGTTCTTAAAACAGTCTGTCTTAAACTTGGGAATCTTGCAGTACCTATTGCGTCTAAGCGAAAAAGCTGAGTGGTTTAGCGCTGGTACTAAGCTACTTAACTTGTTATCCTTGTCATTAATAATATTAAAAAATGTCATACTGCAAATGGCTTCACAACAGGAATCGACCTTAGGGATATTTGCATGCTCTAAGGCATCGCTGTACGATATCCCAGGATAGATAATTCACAAAGCCCTTTTCTGTATCTTTTCTATTTCATACTTGAGATACAAGGGCAGAACTTTATAAAATACTGGTACAGCATGCGTCAAGACAGATCTTATACAAGTGCAATAAAACAATAATAAATCGTGATTAGGTAACTTTGCTCTTTTGAGCTGCACCAAAAACTACAAGCGCTTAGCTGCTTTTTTCACAATCTCATTAACATGGTTATTCCATCTTAGATCACTTGATACTGTGACCCCAAGGAGTTTATTGGACTGGACGCATTCAAGAGCCTTACCATTTACAACTATGGGGTCAAATTCTGCCTCCTGCTTTGCATTTATCATTGTTAAGAACTACACGATTTTCAGTCGACCATTGAACTACATGGTCTGCAATGCACTGAGCTCTACTTTCATTGCCCTTAGCAACGATCTCCGAAGCAGTTGTGTCATCAACATACTTCCTAACTGTGCATCTATGTTTAAGTCTAAGTCATTTATTAACACGAGGAAAAGCCATAAGTACTTATAGGATTTTTCAACAATGTTTGTAATTTTAAAGTCTCAGCTTTTAAGTACTAGGTTTAATGTGCACGGCTCTTTAGAAGACCACTTTTTAGTGAGAAGGATCCCGTGGGTAAAACAACTTATTATTATTATTATTATTATTATTATTATTATTAGATGTTTACAAATAGGGCACAATTATTATGTGCATGCTTTTACTGTTGGAAACTCTTTGCTCTCAGAATATTAGTATTTACCTGATTGACACAAAAAAGGAAAACGCACCATGTAGAAAATATCTTATTAATTACTAATAAGGATAAAAAACTTGTGAAGAAATTGCATGAGGCCCCCTCTCGCCAGTCTGTTCTTGTCTTTCCCGCTCACTGCAACAACTTTCATTATGGCAATAACCTTTGCTGCTCGCCACAATCTCAACACCTGGAACAGGCTTCCTCTTAGTTAAAAATCTGGTCACGGCCAGCTAAGGTCAGTAAAACCTCTCTTGACAAGTAGTATCAGCTGGCCAAGTAAAGGCAGGGCCGGTCCAGGCCAGCAGAATTCTCCATAGACCCAAGTTTGACTGGCCTGGCTGAGTCAAGCATTGTTTCATCCATTTATTGGATCAGGTCGGCCAGGGAAGGCCAAGGCTGGCCCAGGCAGGACTTATTTTTGCTAGGCGGGATCCCGGCAATCCCGCATGGGATCCCAGGTGGGAATGGTGGGATCCCGCCTTTCCCACCTGGGATGAAAATTTGATCCCACCTGGGATCCCGCATGAAATGCGGGATTCCAGCATCCCATCCAGGATCTTAGGTGGGATTTTTACATCCCACTCAGGATCTTAGTGGGACTTATGCATCCCACCCGGGAGTCTGGGTGGACGTTGTGCATCCCACCTGGGATCCTAGAAAGGATTCGCAAGAGTCATATCCCACCTGGGATCCTAAATATCCTACCAAGAAACATACTCTTGCTCGTGATCTTGGAAGCTTCCATGCAAAAAGTGATGACTGTAGAATTTGCCACCCAAAGTATCCATTTCAAACATCCATAGACATATGTCATGAATTCCATCAGCCAGTAATCAATCAAATGTCAATCAAACGTTCCACAAAAAGTTGACAACGTGCTTGTGTTAGTAATTCCTTTTCAAGCAAGGTTGTCAGGAAAATAACAGGTAAATACACGTATACCAAAAATAAATACAACTAAGTGCACTGTTTGAAGGATTCCAAGTCACACAAGAATGTTGAGGACACGCAGTCGATGAAGTTACTATAAGGACAAGAAAATACACGTTTTGTAGATATTAAAGCATTTATTTGCACTGTACTGTAACCTGTTTCTTCAACTCATATTAAGCACGTACTAGCATCACTAAATGTTCGTAGTGCTTTTTGATCGAGAAAATAATTCATCCGCCGCTTCCACTCCCAAACAAAAAAACAACTTACGGAGTTTGTTGTAAATGAAATCCTCTTCAAAAGCTCCTCTTTTCACTGTTTTGTTTCTAAAGACGCAACTTTGATCAAACTGACAGCAAAGCAGCAACAAGTGAAGTGTCATGCTCATTTTCGGACTTGACTGTTGTAGTAACATTTTTTTTTTTCACCTGGTCCACTTTAAGTTTATGAAAACATATTCAAAGGTTTCCTTTCGCCTTTGAGTGCATATAAAGGTGGAAATAAGCGAACCATGTCTCCAAGGATCCTGTTGTTTTCTCGATGAATCGATCGAAGTTGAATACTCCAGTCCGCCATTTTGAATTTTGAGCAAGCTAGTTCCCAGGCAAGCCGTGAGATCAGTAACACATTCGCAACTCAACTTCAACGTCACATGGTGCTTGAAGACAAAGTGTGAGTTTTGCTTCTAACGCGTGGGTTTGAACAGATACAGAGGAGTGTTATGAAGTTTGTTACGCTGTTCTGCTAAAATACTTTGATTCCCCAGCTTTTGCAACTGAAATATATCAGTTGAAGGAAAGAAACCGGACCGACGTATACTGTAAACGTCTGTGTATAAGCTGCATCGGTAGATAAGCCGCACCCCCAATTTAGAAGCGCAGATTTTGGAAAAAAATAAAAACAATAAAGTATGAAGTTCCAGCAGAGTTGTCTTGCTATAAACAATCAAGGATTGACAAACAATCAAGGTTTGATTGTTTGATTCAGAAGTTGTTGCCATCTTTCACATTCAAGTCTAAAGAAAGCGAAATTTCATTTGTCGTACCTTCTGTTTCACTTGAATTTATGACATCTTCAACTTAAAATGCTCTTTTGATCCGATTTTTCAAGATTATCACTTCAGTGTCACTTCAAAACGCCATAATATTGAAACAAAACGAACGAGTGCTTAGTACCCAAGCTTTAAATGTGGGGAGGAGTCTGGGACAGCCTGGGCGTCCTCTGGGCATCTTGGGCATCATGCATAACATTTACCTCGCGAGTACTCGCGAACTTTGTGGTATTTTATCGCACGTGGCGGAAAGATATGAGTGGAAGTAACTGGCTGTAGACGTCACTGCAAACAGCTGTGTGGAGGAATGGAGATTCCTTGTAGGTTGGTGTTTAGTTGTTCGAGTAAAGTGAAAATTAATCGCTTGAAAGAACTCCTGTAGAGCAAGATTCGCCAATAAACACGCGAAGACACAAACGGCTCCTTTAGGAGCCACCACTCACGAAAAAGTCAATGAACAACAGCAACACACTCTCAGTTTCTTTTATGTTTATTTCTTGACAACTTAAGAAGTTTATGAATATTAATTAGGATGTTTGAGAACTCCAAACACAGATGTATCCGTGGATAAGCCGCACCCTTGATTTTGGATTTTTTTATGCGGCTTATACATGGACGTTTACGGTAGTTCAAGAACAAAATGTCTCTCAGGAATGTCAGTGGATTCGCCCCACATTAACCGAGTTCGCCCCACACTTAACCAAGTTCGCCTCCAAAGTAGATTGAGTTCGACCCCACGACCGAGCAATCTTGTTGTAATATCGGGAGAGTGCACTTTGTACTCTCCCCAGGTTTCGCCCGCTTGAGAAACCAAAATGGCAGACCACTAAACTCGAAAATTGAAGACTGTGAAAAGCCACTAGCGATAGTATATAAAGGGATGGGTATATCGGGTATTTGATAAATATTGTTGGTTATAGCTTTTATTAGATTTGGTGGCTCCTCAAGGAGCCGTTTTGGTGTAGTACCTACAGAGTGCAATATCAAGCGCCAGGCTCAACCTGCAGGATTTTTACTCTTGTGGGCCATAAAGATAGGCACATGCCTTCAGGAGCTGGTTTGCTGTCTTCTCCTCTTTTAAGTACACGTCCCAAAGGTTGAAGATCTTGGACTGGAGGTCTCTGTACACTCTTCTCTGGTGCCGCTGCAACTTCTTCTCTGACACAAGCCTGATCTGCAGGGATGCAAGCCTCGCTTCGTCATGAAGCAGCTGTACCATCAGGTAAAATACCAAGTTGGACTTCCCTTGGGCGCGTCTGTTCAGACCATTGTGCCAGCCTTCGACGTCATTGTTCGTCCGCACAGACTGGCTAAACACACACCAGCTGGACAGAGGCCACGTTGAGCTAGTTATCCACGTGCTGTTGACGTATTCTGAAAACCATTGTAGGAACTCGGTTGTGGCGTGCTGCTGCAACTGATTGAACGTAGGTACAATCTCATCTTCTGGCAGGAACGGGAGGGCCATGAACTTTCGGAGCAGTGAATAATTTCCTTGGTCGGTAGTGTACGCTGCCTGCAGGCCATATTCTTGTATCTATAAGTAAGTAGAGACCAAAAATAAGTAAACTTGTTTAATTAACTATTTATCCAGAAAAAGGCTGTTTCATTCTTAATTCCAATGTTTATATAATGTGAAATTATAAATCAACGCTGAAATTTCGCGCCAAAATTATGGAGTAATTTTTCCAATTTTCTCACCCATGATATTATGTAATCTTCAGTAATATTTGAACGGAAAATAGGGTATAAGAAAGATTGCTAACATACCTTTCTCCATAGTGCTTGCGTCCAGTGGAACACGCACCCCACAATGTTGGCATTCGGCATCAAATCTTGGAGAGTTTTCCACACTGCTATTTCATAGTCTAGGGTGATCTTCTTCACAGCTGGCGGGACAGGAAGCATCTCCAGTACTGCTTTTATGACGGCTCTGTAGTCCTTGGTCTTTTTCTCCGACATTAGGGCAAAGACTAAAGGGACTTGCTTGGTGTAATCATCAGTCTTCACGAAGGCGTTGATGGTGACAAGTTGGCTAAATGGCTGACGAACCAACTTAAACGTGCCATCGATGTACCAGGTTTTTGCTCTGCTGAGGACATCAAGTTGTTGGTCTGTAGCAAAGACAAGGTGATGGGAATTCGGGTTACGGCGATGACGGACCTAAACACAAAAATAGTTAACATTACTTAAAGAACTACAAATATGTTGTCATCAAAAAATCGAAAGGGGTTTGGGGAATTTGAGAGAGTTACGCATAATATTTACATATATACATGTATACTAACCGTGATGTCTTTTCGAAGGAAATTATCTGGGACATGATCAGGATCTATCTGGAAATCCAGGTCTTTGGGATCTCAGGGCCGAAGATGTTGCCTCAAGTAGTTTGCAGCTAGCGCCAGGTGTTCTGGTTTGGGAAGACTGGGGCAGGGTGCATCTGTTAACTCCTCTAGAAGGACTTGGTTGACTATCGCAGTCGCAGGTTTAAATAGGTTGTTCACTGCCTCTTTTTTTGTTTTCCCCGTGATTTTAGCTGCTAAAGCTGCCCCCACTTGGCCTGTGTGGTTTTGTTGCTGTCTCCCAAGTATGAATTCGCCGTTCTCTCACTGCGTAACTGTTTCTCCACATGGATTGGCCTTAGTATGACAAATTAAAAATCAGAAAGTTAAATTTTGTTTCACTGGGTATTTTGTATTTGTAAGACGGTGCTAATGTGAACACATTGTTAGGTCTTTTAAGGCCCAAGTCATAAAGTATTTTTAGATCCATTTGCATAAACGTGCTCATTTCCCTACTAAAACTTTTATTAAAACAAAAAAACAACATACCTTAGGTCGGACAGTGCACTGCCAGTCAGTGTTGTTTCCCCACCGTCTCTTGACATTGTAACTGAAACCACGGTTGTCTACAAGTTTCGGTTTACCCCTCTTCGTGGAGTCCTCCACAATCTCGAACTCCAGGTGGAAACTGTCCTCCCGTGGGCGGGGAGCAGGTTCAGCGATGGACGATTTATCAGCAGCAATGGCTTCAGAAGGTAAGGAGAGGCCTGGCGACTCCTGAGAAAAAAAAACAAAGGCTTTAGTTACATTTTCTAGTCATTAAGAACATTTTTGAAGGTTAGAGTTTATCCATGAAATAAAACTTACCAAAGTTGTTATGTTACGTTATGTTAACACAATACTTGCCTAATGAGCTTTTTTTTTCTCACCTCAGTTCCTCTTTAATAACAAAGTTACAAGACTCGCGTGTCAGCTAAATATTTGGTTCTACTGAACTTTATCGTAGAGTTTGGGTAGTTAATGTCACGCAAAGACTTGACTGGAATGATTCGAAAGAAAAACTTACACCCAACTTCACAACAAGTGAACTTGGAACTTGGAACTTGGAACTTATACTCCCAAATAGCAAGGCTAACACTGGGAGATATAAAATAACGAATTCAAATAAAAACAATAATCCACAATGAAAATATAAAGACCAAAAGAAACAGCGAAAGCAAATAGTTCAAAGTCTTTTCAGGTGGTTCGGGGTCTTCATGTTCTGAATGTCCCACATGGCTAGTGACTTAAAAGAAGTGATTGTCTTAGCTTGGACTGTTTGAGTTGACAGTTTGTTCCATACCCGAACAGTTCATACAAACGGAGAATAACTGTACGCCAAAACACTTGGGTTGGGCTGGAGCATACCATGTTGGATCCTTGGTCTAGGAGCTGGTAGGATAGAAGATGGGAATTCGAGATCTATGAGATTGTTTTTGATTTTGAAGAGAAGAGTCACTTGGGCCAGCAAACGTCTAGATTCCAAGGAGTCCTAACCAAGTTGATTTACAAGATCTTGTGAGTTTGTAGATCTCTTGTAATCATGCGCAACAAAACGAGCAGCCCGCCGCTGGACTTTTTCGATAGTTTCAGTGTCCCTGTTTGTGTGCGGATTCCAGGCAGCACTTGCATATTCTAGTAAAGGTCGAATAAGTGCTTTGTAGGCTCTTTCCTTGACTTCAGGATTACACGGTTTTAAGGTCCGCTTAACCAGTCCAAGAGACCTATTGGCTTTGTTGGAAATTCTATCACAGTGTTCTTTCCAATTTAACTTGCTCGTTAATCTAACACCCAGATAATCATAGGAGGTTACATGTTCCAAGGCCTGACCATGCATGTAATGTGGTAGCATGACAATAGCTCGCTTGTTGGTCAAGGAAATGTGGTAGCATTTCTTCACATTAAACTCCATCTGCCAAAGACAGGCCCATGAAGTTAGTCTGTCGAGGTCTTGTTGAAGAATAAGGTGATCCGCAGGCGATACAACCTGTCGGTACATAATGGTGTCATCAGCAAAGAGCCTAATATTGGACTTGATATCACCCACGATGTCATTTATATACATCAAGAAAAGCGTGGGGCCTAAGACAGACCCTTGTGGAACACCTGAGATGACCTTGCATGGGGTAGAGTTCACACCATTTACACTGACAATTTGGGAGCGGTTGCATAAGAAACCCTTAATCCACAATAAGGTTTGACCTTGAATACCATAGTAACTTAACTTATGTAAGAGCTTTGAATGGGATACTTTGTCGAAGGCCTTGCTGAAGTCCAATTGGATAACATCAGCTTGGCCCTTGATGTTAAGAATGGAAGCCCACTCATGAATGGCTGAGACCAGTTGCGTTTCACAAGACAGTCTAGACCAAAAGCCATGTTGGTGTTTGCAAAGGATGTTATTTGTGGACAGGTGCTTGTGAACGTGGCTAAGTACTATGTGCTCCATAATCTTGCAACATATGCAAGTCAAAGAAATGGGCCTGTAATTTTTGGATCTTGCTTGCCACCCTTCTATACTGGTGTAATCCAGGCCTTTGACCAGTCGTCAGGTAGTCTACCGGAATTATAACTTTGTTGGAAAAGAAAGGTGAGTACAGGAGACAAATCATCAGCTAATAACCTCAGTATACGAGGTGACAGGTTATCTGGGCCACATGCTTTGTTTGGATTGAGATTGCAAATTTGCTTCTTGACACCATTTACATCAAATGACAGATTTGGAATTGGCGGGTAATTAGATAAACCAATTTCAGGTAGAATACCTTCGTCATCCACGAAAACAGATTCAAAGTGGTTGTTTAGGACTTGTGCTTTATCCTTACTGGAGACATAGAGGTTATTATTGCTCTGAAGTGTTGGAACCCCCATGGATTCAGATCTACAAGACTTGACATAATTCCAAAACCGTTTTGGGTTTGAATCCAAGCTCCCTCCAATCTCATTGTTGACATAGTCAGAATGTGAGGACCGAAGCATATCCACAACTTTATTTCGCTGTTTTCTGTATGATGCTTTAATCGAAGGGTTGTTCGAGTGAGTGGCTAGCGAATGTCATTTATCCCTTTTTCTCATTTGACGTTTGATGGCCTTTGTCACCCAAGGTAAGAAGGATTTAGCTTTGGTCATCTTCCATGGAATAAAAGTGTCAACAGCTGTGGCCAGAGAAGTTTTAAAAATCACCCAGTTTTCATTTACAGAGCGGGCATCTGGATTAGAATTGAAGAATTCTTGGTTGATACTTTCAGCTGCACCCTTTAAGCCCTCAAGGTTCATACGGTTA
Source organism: Pachyseris speciosa (assembly GCA_016490735.1). Classification (NCBI taxonomy): domain Eukaryota; kingdom Metazoa; phylum Cnidaria; class Anthozoa; order Scleractinia; family Pachyseridae; genus Pachyseris; species Pachyseris speciosa. The sequence goes on along the minus strand of JAEMWC010000981.1, from coordinate 119,947 downwards.
TAAAGATGGACCTTATGTGGCGGTTTATTTTCACGAGATGGTTTAGTGTTGATTGTAAAGATTACTACATCATGGTTGCTTATGCCGGAATGGATCTGCACATCTCACACCAATGAAGGTGCCGAAGACAAGACCAGGTCTAGAGTCTTGCCAGAAGCTGGGCGAGAGACTTGTGTCACACACTGAGTATTAGAGTAGTCATCTAAGAAGTTTAATAGATATTCAGCATCCGCCGTTGAAGGTGAAGTATTCAACAGTGTAGGTGGATCAGTGGACCAATTTATATCACCAACATTGAAATCCCCAGAGACCACAACAGACGGACAGCTACAACTTGTTCTCTGGTAAAGATCAGCAAGAATATCTGCAATATAATCAATGCGTGATACTGGGGCACTTGGTGGTTTGTAGAAAGAACACAAATGCAGGAGTTTATTTCCACGTAATTTGATTGAGGCCCATACACTTTCATTACCATCGTCAGAACAGAACTCTGGATGGCCTATAGAAGTTAAATTATCTGCAACAGCGAGGAAAACGCTGCCACCGCTTCCAAATTCACGTTCCTTACGATAAATTGTATAACCTTGGGGGAAGCAGGCACCGGTTGGTGTATCAGGTAATAGTTTAGATTCGCATCCAAAAATAATATCAGGAAAATGATGTTCGACTGTAGCTTTGAAGAGTGCTGCTCTTTCTGGGCTCAGAATACTGTTACAGTTTATTTCCATGCACTTGAGCCTGTTTTTAGGTTTCGATTTTGGCCTTAAAGGTGTAGAATGGTGTGGAGGCGAGGAAGATGGTGAGACTGCGGGAGGGCTAGGTGACTCTGATACATGAACTTCTGTCCCAAGAGGCGAGAATTGGTTTGGCGACTGTGGGCTCGATGCTGAGCTTACAAGAGAAGTAGAGTAGTTTGGCAAACCACACTCTGGACATCCCCAAACACAGGAGGTATTTGCAAGAGCATTGTAAGTTATATTGTCAATATTTAAACAGCGAGTATGAAACCAATAATCACAGAAGTCACATTGTATTCCTTTTTTATTTGACTTTACGGCTTTGGAGCATATGCCACATGGATATTTTACAGGTCCAGGGTTCAGCTTAATATCGCCACAAAGAATAATAGGGTAATAAAGGATCGTGCTAGTTTCTTGCTTCTGTTTCTGTGGGAAGTGTTGAGTACCGAACTGAAGCAGCGAGTTTTGAGGAGGCCCACAAATCCAGCACTTGTTGGTCGATTGGGAGCAAAACTCAAGCCATAATAGCATCCAGCTGGTAAATGACCACTTAAGGGAACATCCATATGCATTGTTGATGAAAGATGAGCGAAAAATAAGCCAAGAAAAAGGATTTGGAACGGAGCTATAAATTTCACGTCCGCCATCTTGGCTGACCGCTGACCGCGGTGAAGTGATGGAGAAAAAGGTTTATGTCACCTTTTCATTAGTTATCTCAAAAACAATAACACACTTGCCTAATAAAAAAGCTACAAGACTTGCGTGTCAGCTAAATATTTGGTTCTATTGCATGAACTTTATTATAGAGTATATTATAGTAGTTAATGTCACTACTAAAATGCACTTTGTTTGGACTTCTCGAACTCCCGCATCTGAGTGTCAGCGGTAAACATCGGTGAACGTTCATGTTCAGCCCTGATGATGGTGCTTTGGAAAGACACCACAGTTAGTATACAAATATTATGTTTAATAATTTTGTGGGGTGAGCTCGTTTTATGTGGGGCGAACTCGATTTACTTGGGAGGCGAACTAGATTAGTTACGGGGCTAACTAGATGAGGCTAACTCGCAACGGGGCGAAACCACTGGTTTAGATGCTGAAATGCTTGTTTGAATCTCGGATATCTCATCGCATTGTTATATAGTTACGTAGCTAGACGTTCGAATTTTGCATCTCTGATCTTTATCGCCTATTTTGTATCTTTGCTTTATCGTTCTTTAGTTCTGAAGCACTAAAGTTCTAGAATTGAGAATATATAAGCTTTTGGTTTTTAAAGAATAGAAGTCCGAACTTATAAATCATTTGTTCATACACATTTTATGGTAACCTGTCATACAATGTCAAGCCCAGAATATCTTTTTCTTTGTCTTTGATTTCTTTGAATGAGAACTTTCGATTGCAACAAGCTTCTATGCAATTTCTGTGAGAATTTGTGAAAATTAATTTAGGAAGACTATTAAGACTATAACTCAAGTACTAAGACTAAACTGTATGTTTTTGTTATATTTACACGAATATGTTGCTATTATTAATAAATTGATGGCTTAAATTCAAAGCTGGTATAGTATTAATTTGCTCATGTAAACTGGGTGGAATGGAGGACAGTGACCACACTTGGTAAGTAGGATATCTCACCAGAACCTGGCCCACCTACAATCCTCGACAAAATTGTTGGCACACTTAGCCATTCTCCAAACTTTTCACACGTTATTTCGGATTTTGCCCCCCTCCCCCCATTTCAATGTTGGCTACCGTGTCCAAGTTGCCTTTGTTCGCTTCCAGCATTGTCTGGGGGGAAGGGAGTTCTCTGTTCTAGTGATGTTATTATGCATTGGTCCCTAAATAGGTCGTTAATGCAGTTACATGTTATCTGATCAAGACGTGCCAAGGACTTTTGTCGAACATTGTCTTTGCGTGATTATTGTATGTTCATTGGGAAAATTCTTTAAAGGGCTTCGTATTTTCTCTTTCTTTGTGATGTAATTGCCTTTGGCAATTACATTTGTAATTGCGTTTCTGTTATATGATTTGGGTATTTTCTGAGGTTGTACGTGCATATCATTTTCTCGCGATTTCGATTTCGCAGTATTGAATGAGAAAGGCTTTTAAGGTTCTTTGTCATTTTGTATTATGTTTTTAACGGTGCTGTAAAACCGATGTTAAGAAACAGAAAGGACGAATTCCCAACAAAGAGATGTAATTTACTATAACAATTACAACTAGAAAACTGGAATAAATATTACAAGCAAACCGGAAGTTTCCTTTCATTGTGCAACTGTTTACATTTCTTGCAGGTTCTCGTGTTTTTTGATAGTCAATTTAGAGCTATTCCCCTGGTTTCACTAACTGAAATTCATCTACATGACATTTACAAACTTTCAAACATTTCAGCGCCGTATATTACTGTACATTTACTAACTTCTGAACAGTACTCATTGATAACTGGGAGAGAGATTAATTAGTGAGTAATAACTTTTCCAATTTTTTGCCGAGTACTGTTGAAACATTCCTTAAAGCTTTGAAATTTTGCTTGAATACACTTAAAAACGTTAAAGATCACTACTTGAAACCTATATGTTCGGTTTCATGGCAACGCTTAATAATATTACGGCAAAACATCAATTTAATCAGCTGAGTACTGTGGACGCATAGTGTTCATGCGACAACTGGCCAAACCAAAGTTAACTTCCGGTTAAGCGGAAATTAATGCGATGTTCAAAATGAATTTTGCGAAACAAGAGCCACATGGAATTAAATTCTGTTGCTCTCTCTGAGGCAACTGACGCCAGAAATGGAACATTCGCCATCGGACATCCATCATTTGCGTGTTTGGACCGTCTATTGGATTGCCCTTTACTAGTACAAGAGGTGCGTCCGAGGTAGCAAAGAATGGCGTATCTTTATTTAACTCGAAGTCCTGCTTACATAATTTGCCATTGAAGTTACTCTAGAAAGAAAACAAAAACATGAAAGAGACGCTGAGCTTTCTAGATGGACTCCTTTGGTTTTATTGCTTTCCCCCATCCTTCCCCACTCCTCCCCCCCCCCCCCCATGTTACTTTGATATGCCCAAGCTTTCCCCCATAGTAAATATCGCTCTGCCCCCATTATTCTGGACATTAACCTAACTATGCAAAGTACTACAATCATTGAAACACCAACACTTCCTCTTATTATAAGAGAATAGACTCATAAGTTCGTCTGTAAGAACTTTGCTGTAAATACAATCCTCGACAAAATTGTTGGCACACTTAGCCATTCTCCAAACTTTTCACACGTTATTTCGGATTTTGCCCCCTCCCCCCATTTCAATGTTGGCTACCGTGTCCAAGTTGCCTTTGTTCACTTCCAACATTGTCTGAGGGAAGGGGGTTCTCTGTTCTAGTGATGTTATTACGCATTGGTCCCTTAATAGGTCGTTAATGCAGTTACATGTTATCTGATCAAGACGTGCCAAGGACGTTTGTGGGATGTTTCATAATCTTGGGTGGGATCCCGCCTACTTGAGAAAGGAGCCCAGGTGGGATCCTGGTGGGATCCCGCCTGGGACGTTCCATAATCTTGGGTGGGATCCCGCCTACTTGAGAAAGGATCCCAGGTGAGGATCCCGCCTGGGACGTTCCATAATCCCGGGTGGGATCCCACCTATTTGAGGTAGGATCCCGCCTCATATTTTTACCTGGAAGATGCTGCTTACATGTAACAATACAATCACGCTTCTGCAAACACTGTTGCAAATCATGTCATGCAAAATCCAAAACCAAATCAGTGAGTTATGAAACTTCTTTGCAAAACAGTGACTAAACTAATGGTTTCATGTAAAGTAGATTTTGATGCTGTGTCAATCAATACTATTTGGAAACGGTTGTTTTCAAAAGTTTCTCTCGCTGGTGAAACATCAAGGATAACAACTTCGAAGTGATTATGTATACATTGTGCACACTAAAAAATGTAACATGAATTATTTAGTGAATTGACATATCAACTGAAACAAGAAGAGCTGTACACAGAGCTGTACAATTGTAAATTTAAGCTTTTAAATAGCTCGATTTGAAGTCTCTTGAGTGGGGACATCAGTCGGGTCCCTCCAAAAAAAGAAACGGAATAGAACATGAACCGTGTTTGGCCCAGGTGTGTTTTAAAATAACGGACAGATTCATTTTTCAAAGTAAAAAATTGGTTTGTTGTAAAGGTGCAAGGAAAGGTGATTACTTGGTGAATATGTTCTTTGTAATTAAATGTATTATGCATCCATTTTCCTGCAAGGAATTGAATTCAAATAAATGTATTAACTGCATTGCCATAGGCAACAACGGTTGAAATGTCCGTCGCGTTTCTCTGTTTGCTGTGTCGGAAATCGGAACATTCACGCAATAGGGTCTTTCCTGTCACTCCCCTGTTAAGTATGGTCTTTTCCTGAGTGTCTTCTGGAGCTATATTTGGTAGTAGAAAGTTGTAGATTTTACCTGATAGATACAGTGGTAGCGTATAAATAATTTTTTTTTTATTGTTTCCAAATCTTTGACTGGTGTTATTACATGAGGCTTACAAGAAATATTCCTCATCAACTGGTGATGAAAGAGAAGAATCAGAAGATGAATGTCAAGATGGAGTGGTGATTGACCCATGGTCTGGTCGGTTTGACATCACCAGTGATAATTGAAATGCTTTGATGCTGTCGTACGGACAGCTCAGTGAAGTTTTAATGAATATGTATCACCAGAAATGAACAAATTTCCTGCTCTGTGCTCTGTAGACAGGAAAAGAATCAGAGATGACACTTAAGACCTGTTCATGGGTAATGTGTATGCACAAGTCAACAGGTTGTGTCTTGGAGAACACACTGCTTCAAGGTCATTATGTGGTTGCCGTAATTCAACACTTCCAACACAAGTTTGGTAACAAACAGTGCACTTTTGCTTATTTGCATGTTTTTGACAATGTAAAGCCAGATTTATCCTAACAGCTTCATTTTATCATGCAGTACGGATCATTTTAACATTGGTTTAGCTCTAGCAAACTGCCACTGGTTTCAGCAGTTGATGAAGATGACAAGACTATCTTGTGGATATTGAACTTTAAACCTGCGTATGGCTACGTTTAATTCCATTTCTTCATGGAGATCTGGTGTAGACTACCTCACCAAGAGTCTCTCGTAGCTCAGTGGTTCGAGTGCCAGACCAGTATCTGGGAGGTCATGGGTTCGAATATCCTATAGGAGACTCAGACTTTTTCTTTGTCCCACGCTCATGACAAAATGAAAAACTTGTTGTATATATGAAATGCGACAATGTGTTGGATGTATATTTTCATGTTTCTTGGTGAAAGAAGAGACTCCAAGTACACAAATAAACCTCCTTTTATAGAACTTACACATAATTATACATTGAATTGTCCATGAAAGTTTTTTTAATGATCATATGTACATACATGTACGTGTGCATTTGACACTTGCAATAATTATTGTTGAAAACTGAATCATTGGATAATGCAATTCAAGTGTTTTGATTGGTTTAGCCATCATGGTATATCCGCAATTATATACTTTGTGCTCTACAAATATGGTAAGCGTACGTACTTGTCAGCTCAAAATTAAAAGGGAGCTTAAAGATGGTATAAGTATCTCATAAGTATCTCATAAGTATCTCAGTGAACTTTATAGCACTTCCTCACACTGAGTATTTATTTCACAGCATGTTCATAGGGCTATGACGTTTTCAATTTTAAAACTTCATAACCTAGCTGTTTCATAGCTTTGAGCAACTTCATATTCCCTTTATAACTATTTCATAGACAATCCAGATAGTAGTATGTGGCAGGTTCATCAGGGGTGTCATCGAGCTGTAGGATTAAACAAATTGGTTCTGGGTTACAAGATACAAGCTAGGAATAGGAAATGACTTAAACCTGGTGTTTGCATCGAAAAGCGTTTGAACTGACTAGTGTTGAAAACAACTGCAGTTTAGAACAACAAAGTTGTTATAAAACCCTCGCAAAAGGGAAACAGACACTCACCAATTTTTGTTTCGCTTTTGCCTTTCTTGGCGCCAACTTGCTCTACTGATTGCCACACTGAACAGCGTGCTCCAAAGGATAGCAGCCAACGACGACTGTTTATTCCTTTCTACTCTTTACCCATTCACCTTCACTTTCTGTACCTGCTTCAGTGGAGATGGATCGATAATGGCTGACCAAAACACATCCGAGTATTGGCCAAGATTCCAGTTAACTCATGGTATTGAAAAAGGGAAGCTGTACTTATTCACTTGCAATTCTGTTTTTGAATGTAAAAATATCAGCTCACATTTGCCGCCCAAAATCGATACTGGTATAATTGAAATTGAAAAAGCAAAAAACGGTCATTTTATTCATAAGAACTGAAGGTTCAGCTCTCCAAATTTAAATGTGGCGTGTACTAAAATTTTAACTGGAGTCCTACAGACCCTGTGCGTGACAGAACATGGAATGTAAAGAAACCGAAACAAATGTAATTAAACCAAAGAAAGTCGCACATAAATTATTTACATCTCATGGAATCGCATGGCGTTAACAAAACATTTTATCTAAGTAAGCCTTTCTAGTTGACAAGCTAATAAAGCAAAGTTATCTGTTGAATAATCTGAAACAATCTGGGAAAACAGCCGAAAGTTAACACGTGGTAATCATTATTCTGTGTTGTTTCCAAGACCCATCTTAAGCCAGAGATGCTGGACGCTATTGTAAGCATACCCGGCTACAACATATTTAGACGAGATAGGAACTGTTCAGGCCTGGATAGCAGATGTAAAGGTGGAATCGCTATATTTGCAAGGAGTAACTTGGACGTGATTGATTGTTATAGGTCAGAGCTATATGAACTTTTATGTTTGACTTTTAAATTACCCTCGGGACATTTACTATTAGTGTGTGGAGTGTATCACCCGCCCCAGCCAACATACAGGCCTTCGGACTTTCTACAATACCTTGTTTATTTAGTGGACAATGCTTTAGATCAACAAGCTGGATTAACCATTGTTTTCGGTGGTGATACTAACCAACTGGATGTAAATGAACTTTGTCAATTGACAGGATGGAAATCCCTGGTGGACTTTCCAACTAGGGGTGTTGCGTATTTGGATAATATCCTGACAAATAGACCGGACTTGTTTGGGAAATGTGTTCCTTTTTCTATATCAATAAAAACGGATCATACAGCGGTCATTTTACCAGCAGGATCAAAACTCAAACCTGTTCGCCAAAAAATTCACATCCGGAATTGCAGGAAACACCGAAAGGAGGCATTATACTTGGAACTTGTGGCAGAGACCTGGGATAGTGTCTTGGGAGCAAACGATGTGGATGAGGCTGTGAATAACCTGGAAACTCTTACACTGTATTCACAGACACATGGGCAAATGCATGCCATTCAGAACAGTTTGCATTTCATCGCATGATCTGGCGTGGGTGACACTCCTTCTCAAGTCCTTGTTGAGGTCTAAATCGAGGATTGGTCAAGACAGGGGGATCGGCTTTGGGAGATTAACAGGAGAATAAGTGAAGTTATTAGTGAGAACAGGAGAAATCTCCTTCAAGCACCGGTGTTCCTTGGCTAAGGTTACATTGGACGTGCAATCGCTGGCTGAGCTGAATGATTATTTTGCTGAATTGTGTTGTGACAGTGTGTATAAACAGCCTACACCTGCCCAAGTTGAGAGTGGAGTCCACGTTCCTGAGATTTCAGAAAGACAGGTATGGTACTGTTTGCAGGACCTGAAGAAAACCACCACAAGACCAGACCTCATACCGTTTTGGGTGTGGAGAGACCACGTGGAAATTTTTACACCTTTAAGATCTGGAACTTGTCCCTGAAGTTTAGTACCTGGCCTTATCGTAGAAAAGAGCTCACGTGACCCCCCTCCCCAAGGTTGACGTTCCCAAGGGAAAGACAGACTACAGACGAATCAACATCACCCCTGTAATTGCACCATGCCCTTCCACCATGTTGCTTTTCCTTTGTTAGCAAAACTTCCTGTGATGTCTGCACCATTCAGAGCATGAAGAGCGGGTAGTGCCGCAATCTTCACATTGCCAAGGGCTCGTGCAATTGGCTGCAACGTGATAAACTTGTAGCAAACTGCACACCAGGGCGGAGTTCTGGGTATCTCTTAAGGCAAGTATGAAGACATCTGTGTCTGACGAGTGTATGCAGATTCTTGTGGCTCCACCGGTGACAGCATGTATAGCATGCAGGATTAGCTTAGTGTCTTCCTGGGAGATTTTTAGTTTAGTACTATCTCGGTGAATTGCATGGCAGTTCCCCCATGCCACGACTAAACTTTTCCACTGTGGTCTGTTTGTTGAAAAGAATTCACAGCAAGGCACTCTGTCAGATGCATTTTCGTTCTTGAGTGAGATAGCAGACGCTTCATGGGTACCTTGGCAATGTAGGTGGAGTCTGTTAGGAGACTGGATGTTTGTCACCTCTTCTTTCATGTGTAGCAGACTTTAAAGAGAGAGGAATATATATCTGTTGAACACCAGGTGTGACTCATCACAGTCGCTGTGCTTCTGGAAAAGTGTCTGAAAAGTGGCCAGCAAGGTGAGCACAAGTTGTTGTTATTGTTATTATTGTTTTTCAGGCTTCTTTTTGCAATTGCATAAATTGCATTCACAACTGCGAGGATCATTCTTCATTTGATTTCATTTCTGCAGTTCATATATGACTCATGTCATATATCATAGACACTCATTTCTTTCACGGGAACATATGAACCCACAATTGACCTGCTCCCAACGTCAGTGCTTCATAGCTCAGTTGGTTAGAGCATCGCACTGGTAAATTGCGAGGTCACGGGTTCAAACCCCGTTGAAGTCCTGAATTTTTTTCAGGCTTCTTTTCGCAATTGCATAAATTGCGTTCACAACTGCGAGGATCATTCTTCATTTGATTTCATTTCCGCAGTTCATATATGACTCATTTCATATATCATTGACACTCACTTCTTTCACGGGAACATATGAACCCACAATTGACCTGCTCCCAACGTCAGTGGCTTCATAGCTCAGTTGGTTAGAGCATCGCACCGGTAAATTGCGAGGTCACAGGTTCGAACCCCGTTGAAGTCCTGAAAATTTTTTCAGGCTTCTTTTCGCAATTGCATAAATTGCGTTCACAACTGCGAGGATCATTCTTCATTTGACAAGTTGTTATGTTGGCTGGTTTCTCAAGGGATTGTAGTACTTGCCATCCCGTCTACAACGTCCAACTTGTTCTGCCTATCTGGTGCTGCTGTTGGTTGATCACAGTATGTGGATTATGGTGCCTCCTTTTCAATCAAGGCCATCAGCACACTTTTGTTGGAGCAACGCAACATCGCATCATCTCAAGCGAAAAATGTCCTTCGTACCACTGAGAACTTGTGTAGGCCAATCGTTTCCTGGGCGTTGATCTCAGGCCGAGATACGCAAACCATCATCATCAAAGCAAACAAACTGTGATCTTCTTGTAACTCAACGATCTTCTTCCATCTCAAGGAAGAAACGTTATAGTTGGTTTTCTATCAGAGCCTCATTTTCATGTTTAAAAATTTACGTCATTTCTTTAATCCTCTATATAATTGCTCAGTGCAGGTTACAGAAGTGCCACCAAACTTTCTCATGTTCTATTAGGTCCCCTTCACAAATTTAGATGGATGGATTGCTTCCACCCTAAAATTCCAATGGGATTACACTTGTTCCCAGACTATGAGGTGAGGCTGTTAATTTAGTGAAGCACATAGTACCTTTTCGTTTCGTGTCAATAGGCTTGTTTGCACCTTTGAAAACAAACAGTAGAATATTTGGATCTTAGAATAGTGCATGTACGAGATACTTTGTGAAAGACAACTATGCATTATGATAAAGCAAATGCTTTGTTTCCTAGTAAATTTTGTATCTTGTATGATCTCGTAAAAAATGTTTCATGTAACTTTAACCTATACCTTTATCTGTCGGCTCCTGATGGGTAGCGACCTCTCTCCTTCAAGCCATCCATTTCATCCAGTTTGTTGTCGAATTCCTGTTCCGAAGTGCACCAATCCTTAGTACTTCATTGTTCCCTCTTCTTTACCAAAGATTTCATCAATGAATTACTTCTTTTCACCCATTGGAAACCTCTATTGCCAAGCTTTATCCTTCATTGGATATTTATGGGCTGTACCTCTATTGTTTTAGGGCTAGGTTCGATTCTTTTTAGTTTTTAGTTTGATTTTTGAACCAATTTCAGATATTGCAAATGGTGCCTCTTTTCCGTTTGACTGGAAATTACATGAAGTAAAACATATTTCAAACTTAGCTTGTAAAAGAAGGAAACCTCATTAGAATCGCCACCTCTTTAAGAAGTATAAAGTGTGCCTGTAAAGACACAAGGCTCGCAGATCAGTAGTCCAAAATAAGCAAGAAAGACGAAATGCTTAGCAGATCTTTCCTTCTCTCTTTTGTTTTGTTTTGTTTTTTGTTTTTGTTTTTGTTTTATTGTCTAGGCTCATACGTACATTGCTCCTGGCCAGTTCACGTCTTTTCCTTCTCAGTTGCTATGTGGTTTTTATTATGTTCGGTTGTTCGAACTAAATAGTCTCAAATTACGAAGGTAGTGCTCAGAATTTCCTTCTTGAAGATACCAAAACCTTCAGTTACTAACCCTTACCTCACTATAATTCATTCACTGTGGTTTCCATAGTGTAGTGGTTATCACGTCCCCCTGACAATCCTGGCCGGAAACACATTTTCTTTTTTTCGTAATTGTTACTTTCTTCAATTCAGTTCTGGGTTTTCTTCTACGGGCTCACCTCAACCAACTGACTCTAAGAAGGTAAACTGACGCTTTGTGACACGCTACCTTCTGTTACATTTAAGAGTCTTGTGAGCTACAAAAGGACAGAAGACGAAATGCGTCTCTTGCCACCAATGGGTCACTGAAGTTTGGTTATACATTTCGATACTGCACATGCCTCAATGGAAAATGAAAATGATAACGATGATGATAACATTAATAACAACGACGATTGCAATAATGATGCTTATGATGATGAGAACGAACATGACAATTGGGATGTTTTAATGGAAGCCAAGAAAAGCATAAAAAATTAAATTTCTGAAAACTGCTGTCAAGTTGAAAACGATGTATTTGTGGCCAATAAAACAAGATTTTAAGTTTCGGATCTTGTGGTTTTCGCTTGTTTGGCCAAGATACTAGGCTTGATTAAAACCTTCTGTCAGCCTTCAAGTCGGTTTGTTCGGCTGATTGTGGGAATAAAGTTAAAACAAAGGAAAACAGAATCCAAATTTGTTTCCGGCCAGACTTGAACTGGCGACCTTCCACGTGTAAAGCGGACGTGATAACCACTACACTACAGAAAGATTGCTAGTAAATGTCTCTGCACAACTTTGAAACTGACTGAATTGCCATATTGGCTTAAAGGACGTTGGCCTTTTTTTTTTCCAACGAGGCATGCAACATGTGTTACTTGTTTGACCAACAGTCCAACACTTTAATTGTTTGAGCTGCACTGGTCATATTCCAGCGGAGCTTATCAATCAAAATTGTTACATTATTTACGAAAAGTGCCAAAACGATGCTACAACCACACAACTGAACAAAGAAAACTGCTCCCTTTCTTGCTTGGAGAAGAAGTTAAACTTCATTTGTGTGTGAAACAAAATGAACCAATGTGCATCCTGTAATATG
>JAEMWC010000981.1:102500-105000 GCA_016490735.1 Pachyseris speciosa | reverse complement strand
TCTACAGAAAGTTCTTGCCCAGCCGGTGTCCCGCAAGGGTCTGTAATTTCACCGTTATTATTTAATATATTTATTGATGACATCGATGATGCCATACCTGCTAACCTCTGTGATCGAGTCCGTGTTTGCAAATACGCGGACGACTGTACCTTCTATGAGTCTATCTCTAAAAATGACGAGCCTTCTATGCAAGTTGTACTTAATAGTATACGTGAGTGGACAACATCCAACCACATGCGAATTTTATTTTATTTTATTAGCTTCGCCATTATGATACTAAAACAAAAACAAAACAAAACAAAACAAAACAAAAAAACAAAAAAAAAACGTTACAATCAATACGTTTGGCAGGGACATCGCAACAGCTAAGTAGCCAATTACTGCGGGCCCAGAAATAAAATATATATAAAAAGAAAGAAGAAAGAAAAACACATTACATGCAGCACATTATTGGTAAGTCTAGAAATCTTGTGTAGTTACATTTTAAGCAGATGGATTTAAACGTTCGAGGATTATCCGGATCGTAGTTCATTCTAACAGCACCAGAGTAGTAGTCATAGAGAAGAGATTTGAAACTAGTAAGAGTAGCATTAGCCAAGTCCATTCTGTCAGTGAGTAAGTTCCAGATTCTGGCTGTTCTAATAAAAAAAGATTTCTGGTATGTTGTAGTTCTACATTTCTTGGGGACAAAGATAGGAGAGCTAGTAGCGGATGCTCGAGTCCTTCTAGCGCTTTTGCGCACAACGGGAACAACAGAAGGACTAAGGTGGACTAGATTATGCGTAGCCCTATAAAAAAATACCATGTCTAGGAGCTGATGCCAATAACAAACAGGAAGTAGATCTAAAGATATTAACCTTTCCTTATAAGATATTTCTGTGATAAAAGGTAAATGGAGAATAAATTTGGTTGCACGTCTTTGAATTTTTTCGAGTTTGGAAATTAATTCAATTGCCTGAGGCGCCCAGACCTGAGTTGCGTACGCTAGGTGCGCACGCACTAGGCCAAGGTACAAGGTGCGCCTTGTGGAGGTACTTTGAATGTACCTGGCATTCCTCCTAATGTATCCCAACGACTTGTTAGCAGTGCAGCTTGATGACAGACTTGGGCGCGCCAGGTCAGGTCACAGGCAACTAACACGCCGAGGTCACGCTCTTCCTCACAGGACTGGATGGTACGGCCGTTGACCTCGTAGCTTGTGGGGATAGGCTTGCGCTTCCTTGTAATGGATTGCAGTTTGCATTTCTTTTCGTTGAAGGTTAAACCAGAGGCAGCGGACCATGAAGAGAGACTATGAAGGTCTTGTTGTATAGCGGCGCCATCATCCTGAGACTTCACTTCCTTATAAACCTTTGTGTCGTCGGCGAACATCACCACTTGACTCTTGGTGATCACGTCAGGAAGGTTGTTTACATATAACAGGAAGAGAGCGGGACCGAGAATTGAACCCTGGGGAACGCCCGATGTGACAGGGAGGTCACGTGAAGTCGCCCCCAGTACGGTGACATGTTGGCGCCTATTACAAAGGTACGCGTGGAACCAATCAAGCAACTTCGCTCCAAAGCCAGCGTCCCGCAGTTTGTTTATGAGCAGGTCATGCCTAACCTTGTCAAAGGCTTTGGACATGTCTAAATACACACAATCGACTTGACCGGCCCTATCAAGAGTGGCTCCAATATCATCTAGGGTCTCGAGTAGGTTAGTGACGCATGATCGCCAGCACCGAAACCCATGCTGACAATCCACAAACAGTTCTTCTAATCGCTCTTTGATGCGGCTTAAGACGCAACTTCGAGGACTTTGGAAATGATACAAAGGAGGGAGATTGGCCTGTAGTTTTCTACGTGGTCTTTTTCGTCCTTTTTTGTCCTTTTTGTGGACGGGCACTACATTGGCCAATTTCCACTCCCTGGGTATGTAACCCTCCTCCAGAGACCTGTTGAACAACATACACAATGATGGAGCGATAGTAGCAGCGGTTTCCTTCAGGATTCTCGCCGGAATCTCGTCCGGACCTGTGGCTTTGGTGGGATCTAGTGACTTGAGAACAGCCTCAACCTCGCTGACATGCAACACGATGTCGTTACTGACAGGTTGTATAGATGGCCGTTGTTCGAGGCCACTCTCTTCCTCTTCCGATTGGCAGGTGGAAAACATCGAAGTGAAATAGTTATTAAACATATCTGCGATCTGGTCCGGGGTGTCAGCGGTTATGTGCAAGTTATCGGTTGCCATGGAGACACTCTGAGGTATGTTGCGTGATTTGGAGCTAGTTTTTAGCACTGACCAGAGGCGCTTGGGGTTAGTCTTAAAATCGATGTTAGCAGTGTCGAAGAACGCGTCTCTGCTTCTTCTTATCGCACGCTTTACTTGTGAACGCAGAGTCTGAAATTTAGTTTTAAGTGACTCCGACGGGTACGATTTCAGTTTCCTGCGGACAGTTTCCTTTTTGTTGATAAGGTTCATTATGGCACCTTTGAGCCAGGGCACAGGATTCCTC
>JAEMWC010000981.1:67500-95000 GCA_016490735.1 Pachyseris speciosa | reverse complement strand
TAAGGCCTTCTTGTGTAAACAAGTGTCCGTGGAAGTCGATGGACGCTTTGCCAAATTCGCACTTTTCACGTCTCAGGGTCAGGTTGTGATCTTCCAGTCTCTGTAGCAGTTGTGCAAGAGATTTGTTGTGCTCATCCCAGTCTCTACCACCGATCATGATGTCGTCACGGTTATTGAGAACCTTGGGGGTGCCTGATATAACCTTGCTGATCTCTGCGTCAAATAGGTCTTGACTGTTGACTCCTCCGAACGCCAGGCGTTTGTATCGGTAGTTTCCCCATGGAGTGGAGAAGGTCATAGTCTTGCGTGATTCGGGATCAAGGCAGAATTGGTGGTAACCGTGTTTAAGGTCTAGTTTGCTAAAGACCTTACAGTCTCTAAATTCGGTTACAAAATCTTCTGTTATTGGGGCTTGGACGTTTAGTGTGCGGAGCATTGATTTGTTTAGGAGGCGGAGGTCCAGGCTGACTCTGATGTCTTTAGGGTTCTTGGGCTTTCGTTGCACGACGATTGGTGAACACCAGGTGATCGCTTTGTGGTCAGGGACTTTCTCCATGATGTCTTTCGCGATAAACTCTTCAATTCTGTCCTGGAGTGGTTCAATGAGATGGTATGGGACACGTCTAGGTTTCTGGGCGATTGGTATGGCGTCTTCTTTCATAGGCAGATGAATTTGTATCTCTTGACCGTTTCTTGTGGCCTTGCCAACTCCGTGAAAAAGATTCTTGTACCAATCGAGGGTTTTCTCTAGCTCAGGATTCTCATTTTCGATTTTCTTCACTGCTTTGTTGGGCTCTTTTAATCCGCCAGTTTCATCAATCTTTAGCATGCCAAGTTCGTGTAAGCTTGGTCTTCCGAGTAAAGGTAGAGAGTCAATCTTTCCTTTTACGACCACGATGGCGGTGGTGATTGCTCTCGTTTGGTTTTCAAGTTTCACGGTACATTCTCCCATGATTGGCAGGTCGTGGTTGAGTGCTTTTAGCTTTATCGTTGATTCTTGAAGTGCCATTTCCGGTCTTTCTGTTTGTAGTTTTCGGAATTGATATTCATCAAGGATGTTTGTGTCTGCGCCGGTATCTGGCTCAACTGTGGTTTCAATGCCGTTTATGAAGATGGTACAGGTCTTTTGAATGCCTTGACTTGTCGCTTTGTGGATCTTAAGGTGGTGGATGAAACGTTCATCGCCCGATGTGTCGCTGGAATCGGACTTCCGGTCAATTTCCTTGTGACCTGACACTTGGTGGACTTTCCCATTGCGCTTGTTTGGTCTATGGGAATTTCTCCCTCCTCGCTGATCGCGTCTTATTCGGGAGTCGTTTGAATAATGAGTTTTGTCTTGCTGTGAACGATATCCTTTCTTGTCTTGTGGTTTACTTCGGCAGACGTTTGCGTAATGGTTTCGTTTGCCACATGCGGTGCAAGTGGCGCCGAATGCCGGGCATTTTTGTGTGTGTTTACGCCCACATCGACCACATGCTTTTGAAGATGGGTTTTCTTCCACGCGTTTGACAATTTTTTCTTCGTGAGGAATCTTCTTTTCCATTTCGGTCGCTTGCTGGTTGGTCTCTTCATCGATAGCGGCCTCATCGAGGATTTCTTGAAGAGTCCAGCCTTGTCGAATGGCTTTAACTCGAATTCTTCTATTACGCATTGTCTTAATCAAGTGGTCTCGGATGGCGTCGTTCTCATCGTGATATTCGCATTTCTTGGCGATTTCTCGTACCCGAGCGAAGTATTTGGCGAGTGATTCGTCTTCTTCTTGCAGATTACCAAGTTTAAATCTCGCGTAGTCTTTGTTTTTCTTGGGAAGAAAGTGCTTGTCCAGCTTTCGGATGAATTTGGTGTATTCGTCAGCGGGTGGGACTGTGCTTTCGACATCTGGTAGGGAGTCTTCGAGATCGGCGATATCGCGGCCGCCGTAGATGATTAGACCATCTTTTTTCAACTCCGGTTCATGAATGCCGAAAAAACGGAATTGACGTTCAATATCTTTCTTCCATTTATCCCATCTGTTGGTGGTGTTAGTGGGATCGCGGTCGATGACGAAAGTCATCTGACGAGAAGGCAAGATTTAAGAATCTTTTGAAGTAAGGATTGCTTTGGCCTTATAAGAGTCAATCTTTTCAATTCTAATTCTTAGCAATTTAGGCCAAGGTAAATATCTCCTTTAAAAGGAATCAGAGGCGACGATAAGTTATTCTGTGGGTTAGAAACAAGTAAAATAATGTATCCCATAGAATTTCTGATCTTGAGGTGGCTTCTCTGTTTTGTTCTGTTCTTTTTATTATCTTTGCTCATACGTAGATTGCTGCTGGCCAGCTCACATCTTTTCTTTGTCAGTTGCTATGTGGTTTTTATTATGTTCGGTTGTCAGAACTGAATAGTCTCAAGCTATGAAGGTGGTTCTCAGAATCTCCTGCTTGAAGATAAGAAAACCTTCAGTTACTAACCCTTACCTCACTATGAGTCATTCACTGTGGTTTCAGTAGTGTAGTGGTTATCACGTCCGCCAAACACGTGGAAGGTCGCCAGTTCAATCCTGGCCGGAAACACAATTTCTTTTTTCTTCTTACTTTCTTCAGTTCAGTTCTGGTTTTTCTTCTACAGGGCCACATCAACCAACTAACTCTAAGAAGGTAAACTGACGCTTTGTGACACACTACCTCCTGTTACGTTTGAGAGTTTTGTGAGCTACAAAAGGACATAAGACCAATGGTTCACTGAAGATTGGTTATACATTTAGGTACTGCGCATGCGTTAACGGAAAATGAAAATGGTAACGATGATGATGATCTTTTTTTCTTCTTACTTTCTTCAGTTCAGTTCTGGTTGTTCTGCTACGGGGCCACATGAACCAACTAACTCTAAGAAGGTAAACTGACGCTTTGTGACACACTACCTCCTGTTACGTTTAAGAGTTTTGTGAGCTACAAAAGGACATAAGACCAATGGTTCACTAAAGATTGGTTATACATTTAGGTACTGCGCATGCGTTAACGGAAAATGAAAATGGTAACAATGATGATAACATTAATGACGTCGACGATTGAAGTGATGATGCTAATGATGATGAGAACCATCATGATAATTGAGATGTTTTAATGGCAGTCAAGAAAAGCATAAAAATTAAACTTCTGAAAACTGCTGCAGTCAAGTTGAACATGACGTATTTGTGGCTAATAAAACGAGATTTTAAGTTTGGGATCTAGTGGTTTTCGCTTGTTTGGTTGATACTGAGCTTGATTAAAACCTACAGTCGGCCTTAAAGTTGGTTTGTTCGGCTGATTCTGGGAATAACGTTAAAAGAAGAGAAAACAGAATCCAAATTTGTTTCCAGCCAGGATTGAACTGGTGACATTCCGCGTGTAAAGCAGACGTGAACCCAACCTTGCTACCAAATGTCTCTACACAACTTTGAAACAGACTGGATTGGCATATTGGTCTTAAAAACATGTGGCTGACTTGGGTACTTTAAGGGCACTTTCAGCTCTGACATGAGTTAATTTCACTCCAGCATTTGTTTGACAAATGGTTTTGTTCTTTTCATTTCCCACTTCGATTCAAACTATAACATTAAACAAAATACTGTTACTTGGTAGACTTAGGTAAAGCATTGTAGAATTCCTATGATTAGAAGCTTATATGAAAAATGTATAGTCGAAATGGAGCAAGTTTTTGTAATTGTCTTCACTTCGGCTTCTCACAGGTGAAGTAAACTACTGACTGCAGATAATCTGGAAAGCTTGAATTGTACTACTGTCAGGACCTCTGATATTAGTTTACCTTGCCAGGCTGCGGGCTGAAGCTCGTCCAGTTCATTATTTATTTCTCGTACAAAAAGGCAGAATTGCAATTTGTATTCTTATAAGAATAATGGCCTTGCAGAGGGAAAAAAGGCAGGAAAAAGGAATCCAATCCATTCAGGGAAGCTTTTGGCAGAGTTAAAGACTTGCGTTCAGTCTTACCAGATCAGTCCTGGGCGGAAACACAATTTCTTTTTTTCTTCTTACTTTCTTCAGTTCAGTTCTGGTTTTTCTTCTACAGGCCACATCAACCAACCGACTCTAAGAAGGTAAACTGACGCTTTGTGACACACTACCTCCTGTTATGTTTGAGAGTTTTGTGAGCTACAAAAGGACAGAAGACCAATGGTTCACTGAAGATTGGTTATACATTTAGGTACTGCGCATGCGCTAACGGAAAATGAAAATGGTAACGATGATAACATTAATGACGTCGACGATTGAAGTGATAATGCTAATGATGATGAGAACGATCATGATAATTAAGCGGCTGTCGCTATGGCGTCGAGCCGCTTCTTGCATTACCCTTTTTTCTTTTTCTTGTTGTTTTGTCTGTCACTTGCCCCGTGCCCCACTCGGCCAGAGGAAGAAATAAAGAAAGAAATCTCCATCACCGGCGCTGGGGCTTGAACGAGTGACCCTTCAGGTTGCATATTTCAAAGACTACTCGTTATCCGATTGCACCATGCACGCAGCTGTTACGTTAATAAGAGAACTTTGTGATAATTAAAGTCACTTGGCCAATCACGCATGTCTGTTTATCCGTCTCCCACTAGTCAGAAATTTCTATAGAATTTCTACGAAATGCCTCATTCTAACTCGCTGAAAGTATAGTATTTTCATTGAGAATTGTCAAGCGATTATGGAAAGAAAGTTGGCTTTGTGGCTGAGCATTTTTGCGAGCTTGAGCATAGTATGAAATTGGCATATTCTCAACACTTGGAGAAATTGTGGCTTTGGAATGTAGGTTAAATGCCCGGTAGTCTGATTGATCTCTTAGTTTTTTATGCTGGTGTCGTTCTTTCTAAACTGCGCGTAATAATGCAAAGAATATAAACTTTAATTGACTAAAGGCAATTTATTACATGTAGAGAAACGAAAAGATTTCACATTGAAGAAAGATTTATTTTTATTTCTCGGAAATACGCGTGGATGTTAGAAATTTTTACTAAACCGGATTCCACACAGTTCGGTTGAGCTGCCTGTGTTTACTTGAGCATAAATTAATTTTGTCAACTTTGTCTGTTGCGTGAAGACTCGTATCTCTCGTTATATTCAATAGTTGACAATGATTTTTATTTCTTTGGAAAGCTAAGAATATGAGCTATTCGAATTTGCAAAGCAGTTTGCAGTAACTGAGAAGAAAAACTTGAAATATTTTTGCTTGCGCAAAACTACAAATAACTGGGTAAATGTTCATGGTGACTTAAACTGGTACAATTTCTTGCCTTTGTAAAAGTAAGACTTTTGTAGCTAGCATTTTACCGGGCGTTGTGTAATAATTTTTGTCTCTGCAGGAAGCTAGAAACATATGCTATTTAAATTCCGAAACTATAATTATTCTTTTAAAAAGAAAATAAAACTACCATTTGCGTACGGTTACTGCTAAGTTTGAGAAACCGGAAAGTGCCTAACGTCGCTTCCGGTAGAAAAGTATGCAATCTTTAAAGAAAACTCTCCCTCTGTATAATATGACCTATAAGTCTAGTTTTACACCAAAAGAAACAAAAAACAATGTAGTTTACAAATGAAGGGCTCGGAGCATAACCATCCTATGTCGAATTTTGAGTCGTTTTTCGATTTTGCTTGGATTTGTCTGAATTTCTGCATGTGAACTGCAATTCGATGGAAACACATTGTATGGTATTTTTTTGACTGATTCATCCAGAATCCAGAAATGCATTTTTTCTTACGTACACCAAGAAACCAACCTTCCATGGGAGTGGTTTGCAAGTTGCATTACATCTTCTTAGTAAGAAAAAATGCATTTCTGGATTCTGGATGAATCAGTCAAAAAAATACCATACAATGTGTTTCCATCGAATTGTAGTTCACATGCAGAAATTCAGACAAATCCAAGCAAAATCGAAAAACAACCCAAAATTCGACATAGGATGGTTATGCTCCGAGGCCTTCAATTGAAGTGAAGCTCATTTGCATGCGTACCGTATTAATATTCATACGTGAATTATGTGAACATTTGTGAGGAGTACAACTAAAACTGGAGGTGAAATGATTGACGGGTAGAAAGGATTGTTTGATAGTGTGACGTGGACTATAAATTTGGCGGTTAAAACATCGATTAAGCTCATCGCATACGAAACTTACGTGAGTGCTGGAGCTGCGGATCGCTACGTATTAACTGCATTATCGGTTTGCCTTCCCGCTTGGTGATCGAAAGACGTCATGAAAAGTCTGGAGATCCGCAAGTTCTTAACGCTTCTGAAAGAATCCAGTTAGCGTTTTCTCTGTGCTTACCAAATCACGATGAGATATTAGCGTTTTGGGGTACAGAGTAGAAGCCAGGCGGAAAAAGTCTGAAAACAACTCTCGCCTCAAAAGCGGCGCGTCGTTGCTAGTCTTGTTCCATTTCTGAAAGGTTGCGGTGCTAAAAGCTGGGAAAGCGAGAGTGGTTTTTGGACTTAAGGGCGAAAAGTGTATGTTTGAAGAGTTGTTGTTCTTCGCACTTGGTGCAGACAATGATCCCAGAATTCATTGCGGTCAAACAGGGCGCTGTCTGAAGTCAAAACCTCTCGGGGGGACGGTGGGTTGGGGCAGATTATTACTTGTTTTCAGTAAAAACTCTACCTTATAAAATAACTTTGAAAACTGTCTAGCTGCTGCACCGAGGTTTCCATTGTTCATTAATTTTGAAGAGCGCATTTTTTGAAACCAATCGTGACATGAAATCGCAGCTTGCTTTTACTGTTAGCCGTGGAATAGTTAGTCGAACTTCGGAAACGCTACCGAAAATTCATTCGGCTCGAAGTGAAGTCTGCCCGTTTTCGATGAGTATCTTGAACACAATCCATGGAAAAGAGTTGCATTGGCGCGCACGGCAAACATTCAAAGCAATATTAAGCGGTACTCCTCGCGATTCGTCTGTGTGAATCAGATGTACGTAAACAACGGATTATAACGTGAACGATCGCCGCAGTTAGGAACACAACTTAAGCAGTAGTGAAACCAAAAAAAAAAAACAAACAAACAAAAACAAAACAAAACAAAACGAAAAAAAAAAAAACCGCTTGTACAGGATTCGAACCAACAACCTCTGCGAAACCGGTGAATTGCCGTAACATCCGCGCTTGTTAGTTCGTGATATATCCGTGACTGATGAACAAGTGAGAATGAATATTTGGTAAACACGCTGCCGAATTTTAACACAGAAATCACTTTTGCGTTGATCGCCTCGGTTTTTTGCTTCTATGGAGGCTAATAAACTACAGCAAAAAGTATTCTCACGCGAGATAAACATTTGTGCGCGACTACAGTCATTGTGATGAGACAATCCATCACGCGTGATAAAGGGATTGAATTTCATGCAAATTTTTTTACGTTTTGGAGCCAAGTTAATTTCACAAAAGAGTTAAGTATTTCTGTCAAATTCTTTCACTGTCGTCATTTACGTTAATTTTAATAAGATTTTCATTCCATTGTTTTCCACTTGACGATGAAAATGAATCCATCAAAAACGTTTCAACTGACGAAACCACGCGCAAGTTTTAATTTACTACGCAACACAACGTTCTGAGTAAACGAAACATGACGGAAAACAGCGTACTCTTAGGACTCTTAATTTTTGCTCTAGGACATCTGATTAACTCAAATTTTTGCTGTAGGTCACCAATAGGAGTTGTCTTGGCAAAAAGTTTCTTCAAGTCAAAACAGCCGTCTTTAATATTTTGTGATTTTTCAGCCGTCGGCAAGCTTTTTGCGCACTGATTTAGAATCAACCGAGGTTTTTGTACGCTGGATTTAAGATGTACGCTGTATTTAAGACAAACAACCGACTTGAGCGCTGTGTTATATCGGCCAAAGCCTTTCCGAAAGAACTTAGAGTCAACCAAGGCAACTAGGCGCTGTTTTCGACTCGGACGAACCCTTAAGTCAAGCTGATTCGGACTAAAACAACCGCGCTTTAACGCTGGCGTTGACGTTAACATCAACACTAACCCTAACCATGTCCCTAACCCTAACCCTATCCCTAACCCTATCCCTAGCCCTAGCCGACGCTCTAGCCCTAATTTTAAGTCCAACCTAAACCCAACAATAACCCTGAATCTCTTCGGAGTGAGTGCTGTTTTCAGGTCGGACAAAATCTTTGCGCGCTGACCTGAGATTAACCAAGGCTGCTGTGTGCTGTTTTTTTAAGTCAACCACGAATATTGTGCACTGTTTTCGTGCCAAGCGAGCTTGTCGAGTGTTATGATTAAGCAAAAACGACACATTGCGCATTACGTCTAACTGAACAGAAACGTTCTGTGTTCTCTTAAATCGGTTACGAGCATTTGGCGCTTAGTCTTTCACGCAAAGAATACCCTTGGGCATTGTTAATTAGCATACTCCACCAGAGATATGAAGGGCTCGGAGCATAACCATCCTATGTCGAATTTTGAGTCGTTTTTCGATTTTGCTTGGATTTGTCTGAATTTCTGCATGTGAACTGCAATTCGATGGAAACACATTGTATGGTATTTTTTTGACTGATTCATCCAGAATCCAGAAATGCATTTTTTCTTACGTACACCAAGAAACCAACCTTCCATGGGAGTGGTTTGCAAGTTGCATTACATCTTCTTAGTAAGAAAAAATGCATTTCTGGATTCTGGATGAATCAGTCAAAAAAATACCATACAATGTGTTTCCATCGAATTGTAGTTCACATGCAGAAATTCAGACAAATCCAAGCAAAATCGAAAAACAACCCAAAATTCGACATAGGATGGTTATGCTCCGAGGCCTTCAATTGAAGTGAAGCTCATTTGCATGCGTACCGTATTAATATTCATACGTGAATTATGTGAACATTTGTGAGGAGTACAACTAAAACTGGAGGTGAAATGATTGACGGGTAGAAAGGATTGTTTGATAGTGTGACGTGGACTATAAATTTGGCGGTTAAAACATCGATTAAGCTCATCGCATACGAAACTTACGTGAGTGCTGGAGCTGCGGATCGCTACGTATTAACTGCATTATCGGTTTGCCTTCCCGCTTGGTGATCGAAAGACGTCATGAAAAGTCTGGAGATCCGCAAGTTCTTAACGCTTCTGAAAGAATCCAGTTAGCGTTTTCTCTGTGCTTACCAAATCACGATGAGATATTAGCGTTTTGGGGTACAGAGTAGAAGCCAGGCGGAAAAAGTCTGAAAACAACTCTCGCCTCAAAAGCGGCGCGTCGTTGCTAGTCTTGTTCCATTTCTGAAAGGTTGCGGTGCTAAAAGCTGGGAAAGCGAGAGTGGTTTTTGGACTTAAGGGCGAAAAGTGTATGTTTGAAGAGTTGTTGTTCTTCGCACTTGGTGCAGACAATGATCCCAGAATTCATTGCGGTCAAACAGGGCGCTGTCTGAAGTCAAAACCTCTCGCGGGGGGACGGTGGGTTGGGGCAGATTATTACTTGTTTTCAGTAAAAACTCTACCTTATAAAATAACTTTGAAAACTGTCTAGCTGCTGCACCGAGGTTTCCATTGTTCATTAATTTTGAAGAGCGCATTTTTTGAAACCAATCGTGACATGAAATCGCAGCTTGCTTTTACTGTTAGCCGTGGAATAGTTAGTCGAACTTCGGAAACGCTACCGAAAATTCATTCGGCTCGAAGTGAAGTCTGCCCGTTTTCGATGAGTATCTTGAACACAATCCATGGAAAAGAGTTGCATTGGCGCGCACGGCAAACATTCAAAGCAATATTAAGCGGTACTCCTCGCGATTCGTCTGTGTGAATCAGATGTACGTAAACAACGGATTATAACGTGAACGATCGCCGCAGTTAGGAACACAACTTAAGCAGTAGTGAAACCAAAAAAAAAAAACAAACAAACAAAAACAAAACAAAAAAAAAAAAAAAAAAAAAACCGCTTGTACGGGATTCGAACCAACAACCTCTGCGAAACCGGTGAATTGCCGTAACATCCGCGCTTGTTAGTTCGTGATATATCCGTGACTGATGAACAAGTGAGAATGAATATTTGGTAAACACGCTGCCGAATTTTAACACAGAAATCACTTTTGCGTTGATCGCCTCGGTTTTTTGCTTCTATGGAGGCTAATAAACTACAGCAAAAAGTATTCTCACGCGAGATAAACATTTGTGCGCGACTACAGTCATTGTGATGAGACAATCCATCACGCGTGATAAAGGGATTGAATTTCATGCAAATTTTTTTACGTTTTGGAGCCAAGTTAATTTCACAAAAGAGTTAAGTATTTCTGTCAAATTCTTTCACTGTCGTCATTTACGTTAATTTTAATAAGATTTTCATTCCATTGTTTTCCACTTGACGATGAAAATGAATCCATCAAAAACGTTTCAACTGACGAAACCACGCGCAAGTTTTAATTTACTACGCAACACAACGTTCTGAGTAAACGAAACATGACGGAAAACAGCGTACTCTTAGGACTCTTAATTTTTGCTCTAGGACATCTGATTAACTCAAATTTTTGCTGTAGGTCACCAATAGGAGTTGTCTTGGCAAAAAGTTTCTTCAAGTCAAAACAGCCGTCTTTAATATTTTGTGATTTTTCAGCCGTCGGCAAGCTTTTTGCGCACTGATTTAGAATCAACCGAGGTTTTTGTACGCTGGATTTAAGATGTACGCTGTATTTAAGACAAACAACCGACTTGAGCGCTGTGTTATATCGGCCAAAGCCTTTCCGAAAGAACTTAGAGTCAACCAAGGCAACTAGGCGCTGTTTTCGACTCGGACGAACCCTTAAGTCAAGCTGATTCGGACTAAAACAACCGCGCTTTAACGCTGGCGTTGACGTTAACATCAACACTAACCCTAACCATGTCCCTAACCCTAACCCTATCCCTAACCCTATCCCTAGCCCTAGCCCTAGCCGACGCTCTAGCCCTAATTTTAAGTCCAACCTAAACCCAACAATAACCCTGAATCTCTTCGGAGTGAGTGCTGTTTTCAGGTCGGACAAAATCTTTGCGCGCTGACCTGAGATTAACCAAGGCTGCTGTGTGCTGTTTTTTTTAAGTCAACCACGAATATTGTGCACTGTTTTCGTGCCAAGCGAGCTTGTCGAGTGTTATGATTAAGCAAAAACGACACATTGCGCATTACGTCTAACTGAACAGAAACGTTCTGTGTTCTCTTAAATCGGTTACGAGCATTTGGCGCTTAGTCTTTCACGCAAAGAATACCCTTGGGCATTGTTAATTAGCATACTCCACCAGAGATATGAAGGGCTCGGAGCATAACCATCCTATGTCGAATTTTGAGTCGTTTTTCGATTTTGCTTGGATTTGTCTGAATTTCTGCATGTGAACTGCAATTCGATGGAAACACATTGTATGGTATTTTTTTGACTGATTCATCCAGAATCCAGAAATGCATTTTTTCTTACGTACACCAAGAAACCAACCTTCCATGGGAGTGGTTTGCAAGTTGCATTACATCTTCTTAGTAAGAAAAAATGCATTTCTGGATTCTGGATGAATCAGTCAAAAAAATACCATACAATGTGTTTCCATCGAATTGTAGTTCACATGCAGAAATTCAGACAAATCCAAGCAAAATCGAAAAACAACCCAAAATTCGACATAGGATGGTTATGCTCCGAGGCCTTCAAATATTAGAACGTTTTTATTGTAAAAGGAAATGGAGAACTAAAAATTTTTTACGCGGAGTTAAGTTTATGCCAGTGAACACAGAATTTTGCGGAATGCGTGAAAAATTTGTACTCATAGCTTGATAGTAATTTTCGTACCTTTGGAAAGCTCAAACCATGCAGCATTCGAATTCCGCATTCTTGAACAAAAATGTTTATTTAGGGGTCGGAGCCAGGAAAGCCTTTCCGAAGGAAATGTTTAGTCTGAAGATGATAAACAAGTGTTGATCGAGTAGTAATCTGGGCACGAGTCACTGCGATGATGGTGCAATACTTAATGAAACCAACAAGGCAGTTGTTTTGATTGGGTGGTGTTGTTTGTAGTTGCATTTCCATTTCCATTTCAATTTCCATTTCCATTTATTTTGCCATTAACCACATAAAAATACAAAATTTAAAAATACGAAACACAAGAAATTTATAATAACTTAAACTTAAGACAATAGACTACAAATGTTTAAGGTGGTAATGACAAGAAAGCCTTTATAGAAGCCGGGGGCTTATGAACTATAGGCTTCCTGACAATATAGGATACATCATACGAATTACGGGGACAGCATGAAATATGAAATGTATTATTTTAAAAAGAAAAGAAAAGAAGAACTAAGTAGCTCAACAATGAGTATATTTGCCTAAGAAAGAAGGAAGCTGCCTTAGGTTTGCAGTGGTGGAGATACTACCACTATCGAGCTACCGTGAAAGGCAAACTTTTTTCCGCGTTGATACACGCTCAAAACATTCAAGTTTGTCTAGACAAACTGTCACGTTTTTTTAGCGTAAACATGTCAAGTTTTGACAGCTCAGCCTTAAATTTTGGCGGAACTGTCAAAATTTCACCATTAGAAAAGTTATGGGGAGGGGGGTGGTGGGACTTTCTCAGCCTGTATGATTTTTTTGGAGGGGTGGGTGATGAAGTCTGCTGGACGATTTTTTTTGGGGGGAGGGTATTTTTTCTTTTTTGCAGGGGGGTGTGGATTTTTTAGTGCCGCAATGTTTCACAATCTTGACAGTCCACATTATCCGTTATACACACTCCTCTGCTGTAGTATCGATCGTTATTTGCCCGAATGAAACTTGTATCTGACAGATGCAATGAGATGTTTTTTCGTGACCATGTTTATCCATAAGGGTTTATTCCATAATTGGTTAAGGAATCTAAGAAGCCGGTTTTTACTAGAGGTGAGTGATTTAATTTTTTGTTCGGTGAAAATGTTGCGATGGAAAATAGGGCTTGTGGTTTACTTGCACAGTTGGATTGTTTTGGATGTGGAATATTTTCTAAGGGACGTCTATTGTGTTGAGGGAGAAAAATAGACTTTAGGAGAAGAAAGACGACACGACAGGAAAATCAAATTATGTAATGTTTAAGAAATGAGCAGGAGTGTTTTATGAAGTTTGAAACATGAGGCGCAGTTGAGTGTTTTAGGAGTTGATTAAACACAAATTGGGAGTTTATTGAACGGCTTAAAAAGTTTCACTGTCAGATATAAAGATACTCATTTGTATTACCTTCATGAATTATTAATACGTTTTTTTAATTAGAGATACGAGATAATGTTGTAAAGATTTTCAAAAAGCGCCATAAACACAAATTACACATGTATCATTAAGTCTTTACCATGGCTAAACTACAGAATACAGGGCCACTTATTTACATACCATTGAATAAGAATAGTGTCCATTGTTATATGCTTCGTTCTACAAAAGCCTCAGATCGACACATATAAGCTTAAATGAGATGGACCAAAGCAAAATAAGTGGCCCTGTAATATAAATCTTAATGCAAAAACAGCAAGCATGAATAACAACTGAATCACAAAATGTATACATAATTGAAGGGCTGAGGGCATAAACTGCCTATGTGTAATTTTCGGCGGTTTTTGTAGTTCGCTTGGATTTGTCCAAATTTTTGCATGTGAACTGCATTTTGATTCAAAAACATTGTCCCGTATTTTTTTTCACCGATTTCGTTTTCGTTTTCGAGAAATAACGTATGCAAAAAAAACACCTAAAACTACACATAGGCAGTTTATGCCCTCAGCCCTTCATATGTCTGCCTTATTAACATGCATGAAGTAATGCCCAAGGGTATTCTTTATGCGCGATGTGCCTTTTTAACTCATAAACAGCCCACAAGATGCCCATCCGACTTGGAAATGGTCGACTTTTTTAAATGCAGCACTTATTACCAGTGTTTTGCTTACTGATAGTGCTCAAGAAGCTTCCTTAGCTGGAAAACAGTGCGCAACATTCTGGGTTGACTTAAAAACAGCACACAGCAACCTTGGTTAACCTTAAGCCAGCGCGCGTAGATTTTGTCCGACTTGAAAACAGCACTCAAAAGATTTAGGGTTATTGTTAAGTTTAGAGTTAGGGTTAAAATTAGGGCTAGGGTTACAGTTAGGGTTAGGGTTAGAGCTAGGGTTAGGGTTAGAGCTAGGGTTAGGGTTAGAGCTAGGGATAGGGTTCGGCCTAGGGCATTGCAAACGTTAACGTTAAAGTAAGCGGCGTATTTTGAGTCTCGCACAGGTTTCTTGGTTTCTTGGTTCCTCCGAAATGAAGAGAGCGCACAGGTTTCTTGGTTGATTCTTAATTCTTTCGGGAAGGCTTTGGCCGATGTAAGTAAAGTGTTGAAGAGGGTGTTTTGGTTGAGAACGGCATAAAGCAGGATCGGATTTGATTCTAACTCAGTGCTTAAAAAGCTTGCTGTCGGCTGAGAAATAGACTAAAATATTAAAGAAGGTTGTTTTTATTTGAAGATAGCTTTTGGCTACTATCAACAACTTCTGTTCGTGAGCAACACCGAAAATTTGAGTTAACGATGTTCAAGGGCAAAATTAAGAGTTAAAAGAGTAAGCTGTTTCCCGTCGGTTTCCGCTTCGAAACAGAGATTTGACTGGCGCTTCACGTGCTTTGGTCATTATTGAAACGATTTTGAAGGGTTCATTTTCGTCGTCACATGGAACCAGTGGAATGAAATTCGTATCACAAATCAACGTAAATGACGACAGTAAAAAAGCTGGAACAAAATACTTAACTAGTTTTGTTGGCTTCAAGACGTAAATATTTGCATAAGATGTGAAATTTAATCCGTATCGTCTGATGCGTAACACAACGACTTGTGAAAATGTCTCGCGTGCAAATACGTTTTTGCGGGTGTTTATCTCGCTTGAAAATACGTTTTGCTGTTTACAAGCCTCCATAAAATCAAAATAACCGAGTTGATCGACGCAAAACTGATTTATATGTTGAAATTAGGCAGCATGTCTCCCTGTGTTTACATAACAACTCGACGACCAACCACGAGTAATATTTTCCACGCACGCCCATGCAACTTTTCCCCGGATTGTTTTCAAGATAGTCATTGAAAACGGACGGACTTGTCGTCATGCTGACTTCCCTCTCGGATGAATTCTCCGTAATGTTTCCGAATTTTGACGAACTGTTTCACGGCTTCGATGGCCCGCGAGACAGCGCCCACTTCGGCTGCAATGAATTGTGGGAGTGTTATGCCCTCCGCGAGCGAAAGACACTCTGCAAACATCGGCCACTTTTTTTGCCCGTAACTCCAAAAACACCTCTCCTTTTCGCAAATTCTAGCACGGCAACCTTTCAGAAATGGACCAAGACTAGCAAAACCGACCCGCTTTTGAGACGAGAGATGTTTTCAGAGTTTTTTTTATCTGCCCGGCTCTTAATCTCTACTCCCAAACCGGAGAGTCAAATTCATCTCTCTCTTCATGGTTTGGCAAGCAGAGAAAACACGACTGGCTTCTTTCAGCCGTGTTAGACTTATGGATCTTAAGACTTCATGATGTCCTTCGATCACCGAGCGAACAGGCAAATTGACATAATTCG
Source organism: Pachyseris speciosa (assembly GCA_016490735.1). Classification (NCBI taxonomy): domain Eukaryota; kingdom Metazoa; phylum Cnidaria; class Anthozoa; order Scleractinia; family Pachyseridae; genus Pachyseris; species Pachyseris speciosa. Next base: position 79,493 of record JAEMWC010000981.1, on the reverse strand, counting down.
ATTAAACCAAACAAGCTAGCGCGGATTCAGCAGACACGTTGCGTAAGTACCAATGTTTTAACCGCCAAAACTTTTAGTCTATGTTACACTATGGAACAATCCTTTCTACCTATCAATCATTTCATGTCCAGTTTCAGTTTTACCCTTCAGTTACGAGCATTTGACGCTAAGTTTTCAACTAAAGAAATAAAGAATACCCTTGGGCATTGCTTCATGCATGTTAATAAGGCAGACATTTGAAGGGCTGAGGGCATAAACTGCCTATGTGTAATTTTCGGCCGTTTTTTGAGTTCGCTTGGATTTGTCCAAATTTTTGCATGTGAACTGCATTTTGATTCAAAAACATTGTCCCGTATTTTTTTTCAGCGATTTCGTTTTCGTTTTCGAGAAATAACGTATGCAAAAAAAACACCTAAAACTACACATAGGCAGTTTATGCCCTCAGCCCTTCATATGTCTGCCTTATTAACATGCATGAAGTAATGCCCAAGGGTATTCTTTATGCGCGATGTGCCTTTTTAACTCATAAACAGCCCACAAGATGCCCATCCGACTTGGAAATGGTCGACTTTTTTAAATGCAGCACTTATTACCAGTGTTTTGCTTACTGATAGTGCTCAAGAAGCTTCCTTAGCTGGAAAACAGTGCGCAACATTCTGGGTTGACTTAAAAACAGCACACAGCAACCTTGGTTAACCTTAAGCCAGCGCGCGTAGATTTTGTCCGACTTGAAAACAGCACTCAAAAGATTTAGGGTTATTGTTAAGTTTAGAGTTAGGGTTAAAATTAGGGCTAGGGTTACAGTTAGGGTTAGGGTTAGAGCTAGGGTTAGGGTTAGAGCTAGGGTTAGGGTTAGAGCTAGGGATAGGGTTCGGCCTAGGGCATTGCAAACGTTAACGTTAAAGTAAGCGGCATATTTTGAGTCTCGCACAGGTTTCTTGGTTTCTTGGTTCCTCCGAAATGAAGAGAGCGCACAGGTTTCTTGGTTGATTCTTAATTCTTTCGGGAAGGCTTTGGCCGATGTAAGTAAAGTGTTGAAGAGGGTGTTTTGGTTGAGAACGGCATAAAGCAGGATCGGATTTGATTCTAACTCAGTGCTTAAAAAGCTTGCTGTCGGCTGAGAAATAGACTAAAATATTAAAGAAGGTTGTTTTTATTTGAAGATAGCTTTTGGCTACTATCAACAACTTCTGTTCGTGAGCAACACCAAAAATTTGAGTTAACGATGTTCAAGGGCAAAATTAAGAGTTAAAAGAGTAAGCTGTTTCCCGTCGGTTTCCGCTTCGAAACAGAGATTTGACTGGTGCTTCGCGTGCTTTGGTCATTATTGAAACGATTTTGAAGGGTTCATTTTCGTCGTCACATGGAACCAGTGGAATGAAATTCGTATCACAAATCAACGTAAATGACGACAGTGAAAAAGCTGGAACAAAATACTTAACTAGTTTTGTTGGCTTCAAGACGTAAATATTTGCATAAGATGTGAAATTTAATCCGTATCGTCTGATGCGTAACACAACGACTTGTGAAAATGTCTTGCGTGCAAATACGTTTTTGCGGGTGTTTATCTCGCTTGAAAATACGTTTTGCTGATGTTTACAAGCCTCCATAAAATCAAAATAACCGAGTTGATCGACGCAAAACTGATTTATATGTTGAAATTAGGCAGCATGTCTCCCTGTGTTTACATAACAACTCGACGACCGACCACGAGTAATATTTTCCACGCACGCCCATGCAACTTTTCCCCGGATTGTTTTCAAGATAGTCATCCAAAACGGACGGACTTGTCGTCATGCTGACTTCCCTCTCTCGGATGAATTCTCCGTAATGTTTCCGAATTTTGACGAACTGTTTCACGGCTTCGATGGCCCGCGAGACAGCGCCCACTTCGGCCGCAATGAATTGTGGGAGTGTTATGCCCTCCGCGAGCGAAAGACACTCTGCAAACATCGGCCACTTTTTTTGCCCGTAACTCCAAAAACACCTCTCCTTTTCGCAAATTCTAGCACGGCAACCTTTCAGAAATGGACCAAGACTAGCAAAACCGACCCGCTTTTGAGACGAGAGATGTTTTCAGAGTTTTTTTTTTCTGCCCGGCTCTTAATCTCTACTCCCAAACCGGAGAGTCAAATTCATCTCTCTCTTCATGGTTTGGCAAGCAGAGAAAACACGACTGGCTTCTTTCAGCCGTGTTAGACTTATGGATCTTAAGACTTCATGATGTCCTTCGATCACCGAGCGAACAGGCAAATTGACATAATTCGATTAAACCAAACAAGCTAGCGCGGATTCGGCAGACACGTTGCGTAAGTACCAATGTTTTAACCGCCAAAACTTTTAGTCTACGTCACACTATGGAACAATCCTTTCTACCTATCAATCATTTCATGTCCAGTTTCAGTTTTACCCTTCAGTTACGAGCATTTGACGCTAAGTTTTCAACTAAAGAAATAAAGAATACCCTTGGGCATTGCTTCATGCATGTTAATAAGGCAGACATATGAAGGGCTGAGGGCATAAACTGCCTATGTGTAATTTTCGGCCGTTTTTTGAGTTCGCTTGGATTTGTCCAAATTTTTGCATGTGAACTGCATTTTGATTCAAAAACATTGTCCCGTATTTTTTTTCACCGATTTCGTTTTCGTTTTCGAGAAATAACGTATGCAAAAAAAACACCTAAAACTACACATAGGCAGTTTATGCCCTCAGCCCTTCAATTGATGTATGAGTGTATGTGGAAATGTTGCTATAATGCTTACCTTTAAAAATTACTTAAGCGTTATTTTTGAGGTGATCAAAAATCTCTTTTCTTGCGCAGGTTGAATACAAGGACAAGAGATCTCTGCTAGCATGGAAAAATATAATCATTGTCCGGGACATTAAAACACTAGAAAGATAGTGTGGGGTGTGGGAACTAGTCCGAGTGCTCACGTGAGGAAATGAGCACTAGAGAGCTAAGCACGCGAAGCATGCGAAGGACGCGAGAAAGCCATTCAAATCACGTGTGCACAAGAACATATTGTTGATTTTTACCTGATTTTTATGCAATGTGGGGAAAAGTAACATGAAAAATTTTAAGTTTTACTCGTCATCATGCGGAAAACATTTTTGAGATATACCTGGTGGTTTGTTTTCCTTTGTTTTAAAAATAAAATAGTTTAATTTTGGACAATGCGTGACATGCATCGGTTGTATCAATCTCGTTCCCAGGGCTTTTCCCTAGTGTTGTGGTTGTATTTCTAAGAGACAGGGCTGAGTTGCTCAAAGCACGGTTAGCGCTAACCATTGGTTAAGTGGTATGAAACACTATAGGTTATCATGCTATTCAATTCCAATTAGCGCTAACCATGCTTCCAGCAACTGGCCCCAGGTCACGAACACAAAAATATCCATTCGGCATTTGTTTTACACCTCTGAATAACGATTATCTTAAGAGAAATGGGTATGCGAATGTTTTTAAGCTTATCAAGGAGAAATAATGTTTTCAAGTAGCAAAAGTAATTAAAGTCGAGCTTGGCCCCGTTTCTTGAAGCTCCCGGTAATTACCCAGCCTGGTTAAGTTGTTTTGATGAAGTAAAGTTATCTATCAGCTACAGAAAGAAAATTGACTTCATTAGAGTTCAGAAGAGACCCTACTTTTTTTTGTTGAAATTTTGATTTCTTGAGGTAATTCCTCACATTTGCTTCCCGCATCCTCACTGCACATAATTTATGGCGTCATTTAGCACGCGCTGGTGCACGTGCACATTGAAAATATGATGGATTTGCTTTGAAATTGAGCTCTGTCAGTTGAAAAATGGCTATAGCTCACCAACGAGCACGGACACCCCACCTTTTTTTCTAGTCATTGTAATCAAGTAATCATAAACTTTGTGTGAGAAAAGACTGATCTGATTTCTATTGCTGAAAATTGACTAAATAACAAAAATATCATGATCCAAGACGCTGTGGTCTTTTCTATTTGCAGTTTAATGACCATGTCAAGAAATCTTTCTGTCTAAATCAAACTTAAAATGTTTATTTGTGTTTAACATAATGTATGAACTGTAGTTCTATGCAAGTTCTCATGAGTTTTGGTTCACAAAGATTTTACAGTAAGTCAATACGTTCTTACAATAAGCATCAAATGATACCAAAATGGGGCATTTTCGATACCTCACAGCTCCTAAATGAGCATGGGCATCCCTCTTTTTTATTTCAAAATTGAAGTTTTCATATGATTAATATTCAGTGGACAAAGTTTGAGCAAAAACCTATTGTCACTTTTATTTCAGAGGAATTACCTTAAGTCGAACTTGGCTCCGTTTCTTGAAGCTCCCGATAATTACCAGGCCCGTTAAGCAGCTTTGTTTTGCATTCCAGATGGGAAATTCAAAAGTTTTGACAAGTATGCAGTTTAGTTATCAGCTAAAGAAGGAAAATAGAGAGACCCTACTTTTTGCGTGATTTTTAATTCAAAATGTGATTTTGGGCTTGTTCAGTTACCGGGACTTTTGAGCAACGGGTCTTGATGTTTCCACAGGGATACAAATATGGTTTATACAGACCAAATACTGCAAATGCTTGAATTAGCACTCGCGGCACCTATAAAATTAGTCAAGGTAAAACGGGCGCTTATGCGAATGGTGGTGCTTATTGGAAGGGGAGCGCTTACTTCAAGGCAGCTACAAAAAGCAGGCAATTAAGGGGAAAGTTTCAAGAGGAAATTAGAAATGCCAAGGGCTTATGCGTTCATTCTCTCGGACAAATGAGAAGTAAACCTGTGCAAGTTAAAATAACTTTTGGGAAAACCTGTACCGTAGCCCGTACGGTATTTATTAAAAGAACTGGAAACGTGTTTCGTGCAATATTCAGTATCGTAATTAAATCGCACTTTTCTTGTGGCTGAGGAGGGAGGGGGATGATTGTGGGGGCCATTGTTGGAAGGGGGGTTCTGTAGAAAATCGTTTTTTGAGCATTTTTGCCAGCTCAGAATATTGCGGAGTTTAAGATTGTTTTTGCAATTTGATAGTAATTTCCTAGTGATGAGCTTCCAATAAGTCACGGTAAAAATGAACAGAAAAGAGTACTGCTAAAAAAGAAAAGTAAGAAACGTCAATAATTTTTGTTGTTGGTTGCGATGTGATGGTGCAATAACTGTCAACAAAGCGTAGATGGGGTTGTTTTGAAAAAGAACCAATCATCAACCGCACAAATGACAAAACAAGTTTTTGTCGTTGATTGCGATGTGATGGTGCAATAACTGTCAACAAAGCGTGGATGACGTTTTCTTGAAAACGGACCAATCACCAACTGCAGAAATGAGGAAACAAGTTTTTGCTGAAAGCTCAAAAACAAACGAGACTTGTAGGTATTGCGCATTCACTCCTTGCACAAGGTAGTAAAGTGCTAGGCTTCATTACCGAGTTTTAAAGAAGTGAGTTTACAATGCCAGGTAGGTAGATCTTTTAATTTTCCGTGATAAATAAGGAGGTAAGCTTATAAATAGTAAGCTACATTCTCATTTGTACTTTTCTTTTTTAGCTAAAAAAGATGCTACTGCCAAACAAAGTACTTACCACATGCCGTGAAAGTGTGCCAAAGGTAAGCAAAATAACTAGAATAAAATCAAAGATTAATTTTGTTTATACTTGACTATTGGCATCAATCGAAATGGTAAATGTGTCCTTTCATGAAATTTATTCTTCTGTTATTATTTCAAACGTACTGACAAGAACCCATTGGCCTTCAGTTCAACAGGTAAGAGCTTAAGCTATTGGTAAAAATCTTTGAGTTGCTAAACCCGTGGCCACATGAGCGATTTTTTGCTCGCACTGGTGATGCGAATTTTTCAAATTTTGTCACGTCATCAGCACGCCCAGTGTGACAAATTGAAGAGCGCGAGCTACACGGCCAACAATCTGTGCGGTTTCAGCACTGACGACTTTTCTCTAGCAATTTTTTCAGCTGTTGCATCACCTGCGCGAGGGTGGCCAGTCTTGCGATTTTCATCGCGCGCTGGCGACACGACAAAATTTGAGAAAATCGCATCACCGGCACGAGCAAAAAATCGCTTGTGTAGCCGCGGCTTAAAATAAATTGTGAGTTCTACATACTTTGAACCATTTTACACCAAGAATGAAAGATAGGATTACCTGATAGGTACAGTAAAGTTATGACTGTGATATAAAAAAAACAACAATGGCAAGGAATAATTAAAACTTTTTTGGTCTTGTATTAGCCATAGCATTCGGTGAGGCAGACAGAGTTCTTTTCCAAAAGGCGCACGATGACAAGTTTCAAATAGATCAGCATTTCAGAGAGAATTCATTCTTTTTAAGTGCTTGTTATTTGTGGAACGATTCTAAATACGACACGTTGTAAACAGTTGTATAACTCACGTTTAAAATCCCAGGGTAAATAAACTATATCTAATGTATATTTCATTTGCAGTGGTGGAGGAATCAAGCAAAATGAAGAAGATACCTGTTGTAATGGTGGGAGAGAAATTCAGTGACTTATCATCACCAGCATCCTCTGGAGTGGTGGCAGAATCAAACAACACCGACAAGATGAGCCAGAGTAGTGTCACAACAGGTAAGACAAATTAAGTGCACAATGATTCTAAAGGTTGAAAATCTAAAGTTGAGGGCACAATTGAATACAATGAAACTCAGATTATTTTCTTTATTTTTTTTTTTATTGTAGAGTCAACTCAAAATGACACAAAAACAACAACAGACAAAAAAGAAGAGAAGACACAAAAAGGGCAACCAGGTAAGGAAGGTTGGAACATAAAGAACAAACAACCAATCATTGGTTATATTCATAATGTGTCTACACTAAGGACTACCAACCGATTAAAGTACGAATTTTTTAACTTTAACATTCAAACAGAGTATGACTTTCTTAAAGGTGTTTGCTTTGAGCCAAACTTACATCAAGAGATTTTGCTTAAAAAAAGTCTGCAGCGGCCAAGCAGATTATCACATTATTCTGTTAAGGAATCTCTTCTTAACAAGGATAAATTGTCTGTGGTCATCAATAGACGGACAAAAGTTGAGAACTTTGATGAATGCCATTTTGAATATAAAGAACCTGATCAACAACATCCTGTTAAGATTTGTAATATTAAAGAGCTCAACGAGTTTGACATTGTTAACACAATTGGAAAGGTACATATTGTAACACAGCCAAAGAGAGTAAAACTTGATGAAGACACAGAAGTTACAAAGTTGGAGTGCAAAATAGCTGATTCAACTGTTGCTATAAACATGACTGTTTGGGGTGATGCTATTTCACAATTTGAGGATGAAAAATATAAAATCACAGATGCTCTTGTGCGGACTTACTTGTCACAGATATTTCTGTCAATGTAAGCAGTGCTACTATTGCGAGTGAACTACAAGCTAAGCACGATAGGTTTGCAGTGGTGAAGGAATTGTATGAGAAAGCCGCAGCTGATGACGAGACAACAATTGACATAGACCATTTTGATGGTGTTCAAATGATATCCCGTTATGCTAAGTGCAAAATAAGATGTGTAGAAAGAGATTACACAATTTGCAGTCAAAGTTACACAGTTGTGAGGTCTGTGGACTAAAACAATTAGTTTCAGCATCTGAACAATGCTTTCTGTCAGGTAGCATTTTGGTACAGGAAAAGAATGTTACATTAAGGTTTAATGACAAAGAAGCAAGACAAGCTATTGCTATTTTTAATGACCAACAAAATAATTGTACACAAATGGATGCTGACAAGTCATCTGAACTGGAGTTAACTGAGGCAATTTTATTGATGAAAGGAATGACAGTAACCTACAACACTTTCACAAAAGTTGTTTCATCATCACTTCATTAGCAAAATAATGACCAAGATGTTATTGCCTACAAAGTTGTGTTAGATTGGTGTTCCTAAATTTTGCTTAAGTTTTTGTTTTGAAATCTGCTGGTGAAAAACATTGCATGAGAAAGTTGAACGAAATGAAAGTAACGTTTCACTTTAAATAAGGCAGTTGGTCTTTCATTTGATCACAAAGAAAGCTACAATTTTTAACTGTACGAAACTTACTCCATATGTTTGAAAAAGTAAGGATTGAATGGATGTTTTTGAGGCAGTACAATTTAAAAAATTCAGCAAACTAAGGTGAAATACAGATACAAACTTAAACTTAGAAATCTGGCAAAATTTTCAATCATTCATATATTTAGTAAGCACTGCTGTAAATGGCTATACAGTTAAGGTACAAAACTAGTGTTCGAAGGTTTGCTTTAATTTTTTTTCAAACAAATCTGTTGTTCAAAAAAATGTACAAGAGAATTGAAAGGGATGAAAGTAATGTCTTTAACTACAAACAAGACAGTTGACAGTACAAGCAAATGGTGTTTAATTGATATTTTTTGCATAAATTGCTGTTAGGAATGAAATATTTGTGTATGAAAAAGTGATTTGGGGTAGATCCAGGATTTAGTTAAGGAAGGTTAAGAGAATTGTCTGCCAAAAGTGGATTGTTCTAGGGGGGTCTGAGGACATACTCCCCTGGAAGATTTTGAAAACTGAGGTATTCAGAAACATTATTCTAGTGTTTTGAGGGATGATTGTATATTCTTTAGCATCCACTTAAAATTATCTATATTTTCAATTATTGTACTCAAGTACTGCACTTAATTATTTACAATTATGGAAGCCTGTTAAGATTGAAATGAAACTTAAGTTGCAGTCAAAAATCAAGTTTAAAGTTCCTCAAAAAATTGATGGCAAGCCAGACTGTCTTTCTATTGTCATAGTGGTTCACAAGTTTAAATATATTTTCATTTCAGTTGAGAGGGTTCCACTGAACCACCCAAACCACTCCTGGATTTGCCTCATCATGATTTTTTTCCTGTAATAGTGTTGTCCCATATCTCTACCTAATTTTTTAAATGAAACATACTGTATTTGTCAAAAGATACTAAAGAAACACATTTTCAATAATAAAATACAAGTAAGTATATAGTGATACTCAATAAAACAAAAGAAGGTGGAGAGGTATTTTTGACCAATAAATGTGTTAAGATGTCATCATTATGTCATTTAAGAAAGGAAGTAGGCCATAAACAATAAAATGCTTCCATTTGTTGGTTTAACTGTTTTTTGGCTATGGCTCATTGTCTCAATATGTTATAAAATATTCGTTGGAACAATGACTTGGGATATCTGGTGTTTCCACATTTAAACATGACAAATAAATTGACTTGACAGAATTTTTTTCAGCTGAAGCAGTCCTCTGTTTGGAAGAATAACAAAAAAATGATAAACAAAAAGCTAACATTCAGGAAATCTCCATATTATGTGATGAAGACCATTACATGTAATAGCCAAGAGTCACCAACTTCTTTGAAAAATCTAAAAGAAAAAAGAATCTGAAATAAAAATGGAATACTCACTTTCAACTGATTTTAACACATCATAATGATTGTGATGTCATTGAATACTAAGACAAGAACTACACTTTGCTGCAAACACCAACTTCAATTTGTGGGCTGTCACATAAATGGTCAATATAGAAGCATTCGACAAAACACTGATCCCCCATTAACAGATCACCCACTGTTGCCTTACTGATCCCCTATAAAATTCTTGGAAAAAAGTAAATCAACAAAATGAAAAATGATTTGAGGTTGAATCAAGTTCAAAGATAAATTCTGGCTTACCTCAGAGTTAAAAGATGGCAGAAACTTGGTCTGATGGAACACCTACTTTCTGACTCGTTTCACTGTCACTACAACTACCCCTGTTCTCTTCTACAATAAACGAAATAAATTGAAGCATCATCAAGTATGTTATCTGTGTCTACGAAAAGCCATGATATCGGCAACAACAAAGACAGAAAGAACCAAAATCAATTTGACGATAAACATACACGGAGCAACACTGCAACTGGGTATTAATTGGCGTTATTTAAACAGAATGATTTCTGGTTTGTCATGTTGCACACTTAACGCTTGTTTATCTTCCAACAGTTTTCCTTTCTTTCTGTCTTTGTTGCTGTCGTTGTCGTGGCTATTCGCAGACATTGATAACATACTTGATGAAGCTTCAATTTATTTTATTTATCGTAGAAGAGAACTGGGGTACTTATAACGATGGTCAAACGAGTCAGAAAGTAGGTGCTCCATTGGACCAAGTTTCCGCCATCTTTGAACTCTGAGGTCAGCTAGAATTTATCCTTGAACTTGATTCAGCCTCAAATCAATTTTTTTTGTTGATTTACTTTTTTGCAGTGAATTTTATAGGGTATCAGTGAGGGGATCAGTGGGGAATCAGTGTTTTGTCAAAGCCCAATAAAGAGGGTTTTCGCGGCAGTCATGTTGGAGTTACGAAACGATAAAAAATAATTTACACAACAATAACATTTATTTCTCAAACGAAAACGATTCTTTTGTTTTGTATTTCCAACATGGCAGCAGTGAAAATCCTCTAAGCAAAAGGATGAAATTATTTAAGCTTAATTTCTAAGACGTTGATCGAGGTAGAAAGGACTCGTAAATTTTGATGAGCAGTACAATTTTGTAGCGAGTACCAGACTGATTGAGTGCTATGGCATTCGAATCACTCCCCAAAATTATGGTTGAAATGATTAGTGATTACTTACTTAACATTCGTGCAACATCAGTGTAGAAGCTCGTGGCTCCTTTATAATATATCCACCGTATTGCCATCTTGTAACGGGGAAAGCTGGGGAGAGTAAGGAAACAATCATCCCCAGGCTTCACTCGGAATTTCATCTAACAACATAGCGGTGGCTCCCAGCAGGGGCACCCAGCGACAAGTTTTGGTAGATATCTGTTCGGTGAAGGGTAATTCGCTTTGTGTTTTCGGGGTCGATTAAAGAATGCACTAGGGTTTTTGTAGCTAAAACGTGGCCTAAAAGATTCGCAATTGGGAAATCAGCGCCAGAGGTTTTTGAAAAGACAATAATTGCTGTTTTTGGCAGTCGAAAACGTCAACTAGCATTTTCGGAAAGAAAATAGCTCCATAGAAAGTTCGTAGAAAGTTCGTAGAAAGTTAATTTCAGCTTGCATTTTCTGAAAAGAAGATTTTGTTCCCTAACATTTTTGGGCAATTAACATTCCAGCTAGGGAAACCGAACAGATGAACTTCTTCTAGCTTATGAACACACCACTTAAAACAGACTTCAAACACAATAAGGTACTAAAAAATGCCTTTCTACAGCTTTTGGTTGATTTGGCTCATTGGGTGCCCCTGTCCCATAGCGGTACGGTCTGTAAGTAGCTTCCTCTTAGCTATTCTGGCTATGGAACTTGACTTTACACCACACGAATTTCTGTAAACTTAGTATTGTGACGAATAATGTTGCTTTCATGAGTTGTCACACAGCCTTGACATCAAACAGGGAATGTCAAACATACGCAACGTGAGGCATGAAGCCGAAAAGCGTGTTGTTAAGGTGGTTCTTTTTAAGTGGACTGTTTTTACTCACGCGGTAAGGTAGCGAATTTAGGAATGAACTCAGTTTATTCTTTTTCTTTTGTGATTACTATTGTTGGTCTTTGTGTAACGAGTTTGTCAGGGTAGGTCTCCAAGACGCAGCAGTGCAAAGAAGAGTTTAGAAGCTAGATTAAGCTCACGTGTGGCACACTTGACTAACCATTGTAAAGAAGGTTGGCCATCTTGTATAGCCCTGGGCTCGGTTGTTCGAAAGCCTATTAACCTTAATCCAAGATTAAAAATTAACCAAGGAGTTTATTTCTCTATCCACAAAGGCTGTTCAATGCTGATATTCTTCAAAAATTTGGATTAGGCGGCGTTAATCCTAAAAAGCAAAAAGCAGCAAAAGAAACATTCATCCATAAGTTAAAAACTGTTACCAAAGTTTATGCTAATCCTGGATTAACTTAATCGGCTTTCGAACAACCAGACCCTGATAGTTGGTTTCCTTGTCATTTTTTTTCTCATTTGTTAGGTTTCTCTGACCACATGATGAATCCTAAACTGTTCGATAAGCGTTT
>JAEMWC010000981.1:0-62500 GCA_016490735.1 Pachyseris speciosa | reverse complement strand
AGGAGTGGCCCATTCTCTTGAGGATCGTAATCACCTGCTTTGAGCCAGTTAGATGCCTCACTGAAATTCCCAGACTGACATGCTTCGGGAGCTTAACTCTAGCGTGAGATACGCAATGGACAAGGTCTTGGCCAGTCATAATGATCTTTCTCTCATCAGTGATATTCGAACACGGTTTGGACATTTCTCTAAAGCCCTCTTTTCCATCTTCATATTCCTCCCCGGTTACGACCCATCGCAGGAACCAGTATAGGCTTCTTGGGAGAAGTGCTTTAGAATTGGACAGGCTTAAATCATCCACATTAAGAGGCTGGAGGTTTATGCCTTTACACTGACTGATGTCACCTCTGATTATTGTTGCAACAGTGTAGACCATCTTGGCGTCATCATTTTGATGTGAAGTATGTGTAGCTCTAGTATGCTGCATTCCCTTTGCTTGGTCAGGGGCTGGTAAGCTGCTGGCAGCATTAATGACATCGAGTAATGATACTGAGCTTGAGAACACGAGCTCTGGCTTTGTGCATTGTGGCTGGTGGAAAATCAAACCTTCCTTGAAATGGGACACCAATCTTGACTTTAGCTTCTGTCTCGTATAACTTTCACAGTCGACACCTTTGCTTTGTAATGACCCTTTAAAGATGCTTAGAAGGTTGTTCATATCGTAAGCATTCCCAGCTTCGATTTTCGGTGTAATGATGGATATTAAATCATTAAAAGCTTCGTCATGCTTAGTTTCTTCCTTATCGCGGGGGACTTCAAACCTCAAATTCGACTTGCTTGTGTATGAGCCATAACAGGATTTATGGTACTTAGCCTCGGCTGCTATCAAGTCATTGACACTTCTCAGAGTGTGAAGCATTTCCTCATCGTTCTTTGCTTCTGCCGCCTTCTTTATGCTCTCACAAGCCTCAAAGGTTGCAATGTTAATAAGTTTCTTGTCCTTCTTATGCGTTTTGTTCTTGCAAAAAAAAAATTTTCGACCAATCGAATGATATGCGCTGTGCACGTTTGGCTGTACTCTCTGGCATTTTCGCTTGTTCACCATTTTAGTCAACCACGTACCGGAGATTTTGTTGACTTGTGTAAACACGAGTGCCATACAATGTGTCGGTCTGTTAAAGTGGCCGAATCGGGCTCTAGGCGATCAAATACATCATCTCGGCGGAGCTCCATTGCACTCAGAAAATTTTGTATTGAAGATACTTGGGCTTTTCTAGTCTTGGCAAATGATACAAAGATCAAAATCTGAACATGTTTTCTTTGCTGGCTTGAGCAAAATATCGCACGTACCTTTGTGATCGTCCATCCCACCAGTTTTTGGAGACTGCAAATATAGATGGAAAAATATTTTATATTGCTATGATCTTGTTACAGCCAAAACCTGCCCATTCACCGTATCAGCCTTGTTGTAAACTTTGAACTTAACATTGATATCTGATGGTCTCATTTTCTTTACTGCTGATAGTATCTACCTAAACACAATATTGGAACGTTTTGCGTAAGTGTAGGTAACCACTGTACTTATTACACAAAGTACTGTTCTCGTATGAACACTCCAAAAAGAGAGCGCCAGGCTCATTTGAAATTAAACACTTGGAATCGAAAGTGGTGCTCTGAAATGACTTACCTTTCTTTGCATGCACTTGGCCCTCCAACATGCAAAAAGAGAGTGGCACTCCGCCCTCAAATAAACGTCTTACTAAAATGTTAAAATTTATAAAGACCGCAGCACTTTTTCAAGTGATTAAGGATATTAAATTTACTTTGCTTCACGGCATCAAGAACTCCTTTGTTATAGGTATTACTGAGGCTACATTTGGTTTACACTACTTGGTATGCTTTTGAATATTAATGTGTTCAATATAGTGCCAAACTCATATTAGAAAAGAAAACCGGGGAGTTTTATAAGAGTCACGGCAGTGTACGTTGCCTTAAACTTGTCTGTCCAGTCAAATAACACCTCCACTACGAAGCAACTCAAAGAAACATTTTAACTTCGGAAAATCAAAGAAAAAATTACAACTTTAATTAACACAGGAGTACAATACTTTAAAAACGTAGATATATTTAAGAAAAACACGATTTTGTACAATTTTAAGATAATAATAATGATAATAATAATAATAAACGATTTATTAGTAGTACTTCCACAAAGTGGCTCTTCACCTACTAATTACAAATCTCAAATCATATCAAATTAAATCAAATGTTGGTTTTTTTAGGAGAGGGGAAAACCGGAGTACCCGGAGAAAAACCTCTCGGAGCAGAGAAGAGAACCAACAAACTCAGCCCACATATGACACCGAGTCCGGGAATCGAACCCGGGACACATTGGTGGAAGGCGAGTGCTCTCACCACTGCGCCAACCCTGCTCCCCTCGCAGGGGAGGGCACATTTTTATTTTTGTCAGTACGAGAAAAAGTTCTGTCTCTCACAAATGTTTAAACTTACAGAGCAGATTTGTTGAATATTTAGTAAATGAACAGTCAATACAGCAATTGCTCAGGAAGTATCTGGCGAACTCAGTGGTCTGCTGTGAATCGCTGAAAAATCAGTAAGGAGGGTCCCCTATACCACTTTGCAAAATGCATTCATGTAAAAATATTGAGACTTTTCACGCGTCATATCCTGAATTTCAGCCGTCGCCTCCTCTCGCTGAGTGGCTTAGCGAGAGGAGGAGGTGGCTGAAATTCAGGTACACGCTTCACGGATAATTTCCAAATTCGTTCACGTTCACGTAAAAATCAAGTACATGTAATTCACATTACACGTTCAATTGAAAAAAACAGTCACGGATTAATGGTCTACGTCAAGTAACCTGTTTAGGTGTTTAGGCTCCAAAGGTAGCTCGTTTTTCTTGAAATCTCATTGTCACGGATTTTTGCTTGTATTTTGTGGTTTCCTCTCAAACGGTTCTCTGTCATCCACCTTTCCCTTTATCCCATGCTCATGCTCACATTTAGGGGTCAGAAAAATAAAAATAACTTTAAATTAATTCACACAAACAAGGTCGTTCACGAATGACGTTTAGTTCAAGTCTTCATTAACGTGTCAGGCTTAATTCAAAACCCGCTTTCATGCACATGTAGAAATAGTCTTGATATGGGCAATCACGAATCATGAATAAATAAAAAACCTAAATCACGTTTCACGAAAAAAAGTACGGGGGACCCTCAATAACTATTCAGGAAGGTATTAGAGATGTAATTTACTTCTTTCGGTGCTTGCTGTTTTAATCTACTGTGCGAACTGCTCGCAAACAAGTCTGATTACGGGCATTTCACCTTAAACTTACAGCAGCAACAGAGAATGAATTAAAAAATTTTGGGGGCTTTAATACATACCTGGCAGTGGGTTGTTTCTTTATCGGAACGTCACGTAAAGAGCAAAGCTATCCATTTGCACGAGCAAACTTCTCCAAAACGGTTGTTCTAAATTCAAACGCCCGCTTTAAAGTCACGTGACTAGTTCCATTCAGTCCCAAGCCCTCTCAAAGAACCGGCAAGTTCAAAATGATTTTGACAACTATTTCTTATCTTTCAAAACGTGAACTTTGAAAGAAAAAACAATTAACAGGGATCTGAGGTGCTTGATAAGAAAATAAAAAATATTTTATACGTTAAAAAGACAAACGTCCAGTATTATAGGTACAGAGGAGGTACATCTGTTTTGGAAGAGTCAAACCAGTCTTCTCCTTGTACTAACTCACCATATCAATTTAATTCGCTTTTAAGAAAATGGTACTTTTTAAGCATCCCCTCTACATTATCTTTCTTAAGTATTGAATCCTTAGATTTTCTTCATAAAACAATTTTTTCCAAGTTTAACTGTAGCCCCGTTTTCACGTTTCTTACACTAGTAGGTCAGTAATGTTTTTTTTCATTGATATCTTGTGGTTTTCGATTGAAAGTATCATTTCTAAGCGTGTAATGTCATATTTATGACCTGAAGATGAGATTAACTGTGTAAACTGACGCAAGGGATCGGTGTAATTACATATATAAGTTTAGCCTCGTTTCCATGCCACTGACCTAGGTTTGTGAGGACGGCCCGTTTTGGGCAATTTTATGGACATTCTCACCAAGATTCGGTATTTCATGTAAGCGTTTGACTGTATATGGCCTGCACAATAATTTCAAGCTAAAATACAGGAAGAATATAAATGCCATGACGATCTACAAAAAGTGTAAGTTGACTGTTTTGATATTTTCGAAGCTTTTTCTCATTAAATGTCACGTGACCAGTCATGTGATAGGCATATAGATATTATTTAAGACTTAAATGATGGAATGTTTCTAGTTCTAATTGTGCACAGCCGATTTGAGTGAAAATTGTCATAAAACTGTAGTTTTACACAGCAAACACGAGTTTAGCCTCGTTTTCGTGGTGTTAGTGTGATGATGGTAAATACGGCTTTGTATCTCATGAGTGATACCAAAATCTGACACTACATAGTACCTGACATTAAAGAGGAGATATTGATCTACTATAATCCGCTGTGAAACCTTTTCTGTACCGTGGGTTGTGCTAACTCCTTAACTAAGGCCTTTTCAGGAAATAGCTCCTTGACTATTATGAGAATGAACTGAACAGGAATCTAACAAAGGGCTACAATTAGCCTAAACATGTGCCTGAAAAAAGAAAACAACAACAACAACAATGTTACAGCATCTTTGTTTGAAGTCACTAAAAATCCCCTTACAAAATAGAAACACCATTCGGATTTTATTTTCCATCTTACTTAACTTCCTTTCAAGAGAGTCGGATTCAAATTTCTAACACCCAGAAAACGCTATATTTGATCGCCATGACTTTGTGAACAGACTAAAACTGATTAGATATGTGAACTAAAACTTGAGCAGAATCAAGACAAATCACACAAAACGCATTTTGTACGGTAGCTAAATTTTATTTTTAATTAGAATAGTCTAGGTTATTTAAAAAGTATATATGCTAATATTTCTTTTGTGTATACTATATATTTTTTTGATTTTATTTTTATTCTGATAATTGTTTATTTTATGTTTATTTTATTTAGTTTTTTAATAAACTCAACGTATTCAAATTGAACGTGGCCGGCTCATCATGTGCTGAAAGAAAAAAAAAACGTAATGTACAGTACTATTCTTGACTGGTGATCAAGGGGAACCACGGGTCCCACACAGTCTGTGCAACCATTTGTGTAGATCTGTTTGTAGTTTTGTATTAAAGGTATGGATAATACCGAAGTTTCTGGGTTGCAAACAGGTAACATTTTGGTTCCCAGGGTTAATCCACCAAGGCGTCGTGACTTTTGCAAAAAACTTAGGTAAATGTTCTGCCCTTTGTCTTGCTTGGTTTGAAGGCTGAGCATTGAGGCATTCTGGAGAAAAATGGGTCGAGACTGAAGTAACCTGCGATCAGGCGTTCTTTTTCCTTATGTAGAGAATATTGGGAGAGGGCATGATTTCAGACTAAAACTGAAGTCGTTCAGAAAGCTCCAGCATTTTTTTTCTTAAAGTGTGTTTTGCACCCAGAGTGGGGAGTGGGTACTCCCTTGTATGGGTATGTTGGGCCCCAAAGGGTATGTTTTTTTAGCCGTTTTGGTCTGAAATAGGGTATCGATTTTGACCATTTTGGTCTGAAAAAGGGTATCGTTTGTGCACTCTAGTCTTGAATTAGTTATATTTACATAAGAAGCTACTTCTTAATCATTCAGTTTTGTATCCTACTTAATTAATAAAAGCATATAAACATTGCTGGTTAACAGTGGTCTGAACTAGACAAATAATTATAATGCAGCTCTGAAAAAGGGGGTCAGATCTGAAATACGGTATCCAATTTTTCATCAGGTCTGAAATAGGGTAGGTAAAATCGCACGTTTTGGTCTGAAATAGGGAAAGGATTTCAGGAAGGGTGCCGCACACCCCCACCCAATTTTCCTGGGAGGACGCCCCCCCCGGAGTTTGGCAGCGATGTTATGTAGTTCCACTTCGCTTATGTTTTGAGCGAACTTTTACCAGGGCATTCCTTTATGCACAATAAACCAGGTATCCGATGATATGACTCTAGCATAAAATCTACATTTCTCAGCTAAAATTCGCTATTAAAAACCCGACTTTCGCCCCAGTCTAATGTATTTGATGGCATTTTGTGATCAACAGTGTTTTGTGTATCCCCACAGGGAATACACATCAGAAGTGATATGTAAATTTACCACCGTACAGGAATTCAAATAGCTGACGTTTGGAACGTTAGCCCTTCGACAGAGCGAATCGAGGAATTGTGGATTGTCTATGTATGCATGGTTTATGCACATAATATGGAGCTACGCTATTGGTGGTGACATGCATGGTAACGTGAAAAACAGGAATAAATTAATTGAATGAAAAACACTTGTCGATACCGTGGGGAATAAGATTGCTGACTTGCAATATAATTTTTTGCTGCAGATTTTTACGGCTTTCCTTGGTACCTTGATGTAGGATACACATATCACGGGGAAACACAGGGATGCACCTATCACCAACCTTATCACTGACCGGAATGGTAGAAAAATCCTACCTCATTAGTTCCATGCTACGCGCCGTTTAGTGTCGTTAGTACCCAGTCTCTTAAAGAGTCACTCAGTGCAAAAGGAACGCTCACCGAGTTCTTGAGTCATTAAGGAACTTATCCTTGGTTTTTCCATCTAAAAGGAAAGCGCCTCATATTGACCGAGGAATGCGTGGTTAAAAACGTCAGCCATGAACGGAGAAAAGGTATGTCGTGTCTTTGTGCACACTCTCGCCTTAAATCTAGCGATCGTTACTAAACACCACACAAGTACTACTCATAGTACTCGTGTCGTAGTAACGATGTGAGTGCTACTGTTCACTTATTGCCTATTAAAATCCAATCAACGAGGTGTTTGGCAATCATGGTTTACTAAAAAGGTCTTACTACTATTCAAGTGCTAGCTATAAAAATGTTAATTTGGGTTCTTTAATTTGTCACAATTTGTATCGATACATTTTGTGGTTAGCCTGCGCGCAGACGTTTCCTATTTCCTTTGTTGCATGGGAAAAGGGACGTCTGCAAAACAGCGTTGATAATCGTGTTCAAGTACCCCGCTGTTTGGTTTTAAATTTTGCATAAATAATGAAACACTGTGAAAGTCTGGCCATATGTACTCCGACACAACATTTTCCCCAAGCTTTCCAGCTATTCAGTCAGCCTGTTACTCGGTCACTAAACCTTGACTTGTGCCAGTCTTATGTTCATTTTCAGATTCTTCAGCTACTCGCTCATTGATTGCAGGCCTAACAAGATAATTGGGAATTACGCATGTAGAATGCGTGATGCGTGGGAAAGACCTTGACAAGTGTTGAAGATAGTGTTAACGAGGAGCCATGATCCTTCGGCAAAGAAGAAACAGATTTGTCTAAGAGAATTCGTTTCTCAGGAGGAGCCGATGCTCCTGCTTTAAGAGATTTGTGACAGTAATCTTCGAAAATCTCCTCATTGATTTTTCCCAAGTTGTTGCGAGGTCCACGTCGCTTTTGTAGTTTCGTGATGGGAAACCCCGCTAAATTTGGGTGGCATAATGCATGCATACATTATGACATCTGTTTTAGATAAAGACCAATCAGAATTTGCTCGAACAAAGACCACTATCTGGGTACCAATCACAGGTCCTTCCCAAGATCCTGGGAAAACAGCAGGATACTGGAACACGATTAGCAATGCTGTTTCACAGACGTCCCTTTTCTGCGTGCAACAAAGGAAATAGTAGACGTCTGCACGCAGGCTATTTGTAGTTTGCAAACCATGTTTAACCCATTGGCACCTGTCTCGACCAAAACCCGCCGTACAAGACTCCCATGCTTCAAAACATTGCAACTTTCTCAATCGCACGAATATTGCCTTAACTGTCAGTTGTGAGCACGAAATGGAATATCCTTTAAATTTGGATATCCAATAAATGGAAGAAACAGTGATTTTTACCAAATATGGCCTTTTGAGTTTGGACAAGAACGAAACTGACCGTTTTTAACGTCAAAGAGAAGCAACCTTTATGTTTTTTTTTAAATAAATCATCGCCAAAAAACCAAACTTCAACGATCAAAACAAAATTCAGTCCTTGTTCTAACTTAGAAATGACTTTTTTGGTCATGTTCTTCTCCTGAGCGCAGATACAGCCTTTTGGTCCAATGCATTCAGGCCTTACCGCCATTTTCAACATCTTGGCCACATTGTATGCTGGGAAAGAACAAGAATTTTTGACAGCGCCCATTCCTTACCCCAATTGTTTCCCATATAAACTAAGTCTACAGCGACTTCGACCTACTGCCAAAGATTCCTGCTTGTGGTCATCTTCATTGCTCACAAATTCCAAAATATGCGGCGGTACATGTAGGTCAAGAAATTCATCAATAGTCAAGTCCCAAAGGTACTAAGTGTCCGACCGGCCACAGTTCCCAGTTCGTCGAGTAACAAGCCAAATTCGACAACAAAGTACATCACCTTGCTCGATTCTTTGAGAAAGTGGACTCTTAGCTACTGTCATGTTTAATGATGCTCATCAGGCAGCCACTAAAGATAAAAAATGGCTGTAAACTTAGCAAAAATTGCAAGCAAACTGAACTTGGGCTGTCCTTGTAGCTCCATGGATAAAAAAAATTAAGCTACGTCAGAATGACATTTTCAGAAACCTTGATCCTCCAGTGCCTTAGGACAGTACCACTTTTCCATGGTAGTTTCAAATAAACAGTGATGAAATGCTATGGATCATTAATTTTTATAGGTGGAAAATCACTCCAAAAACGTAAAAACGGCTGGGCGCCAATGGGTTAAGTTGGTCGGAAAAAGTATAGAACTGACCCCACATAGGAAGTGCTCAATATACACATACTGTGTTAAGTTATATTAACAACAAAATAATATGATAACAAAAATATTCTTTTTACCAGACTGTTAAAGTGCATATATACACAGTGAGAAGACTGATCAATGTTGTACAAATTTCGGTTTGAATCACTAAGGTAAGACCCGTTTCAAACACCGTACTACTGTGGTGTCAAACTCAATTAATCAAACGGTCAGTGTAAAACTGCAGACTGCAGACCAGCGGTAAAATGCAGACTGACGGTAAAATACAGACTGCAGACTGCAAACCAGGGATAAAATGCAGACTGAGGCTAAAATAAAATATTAATAATAGAACACGAATTACTGCTTTGGAATGGTTTACATTTACTGATCTTTTGATTGATTAAATGAAGTTGAATTTTGTACACATCGAGTTTTGGCATCTGACTCTTCTATCAAAATGGTCCTACTGATGATTATTTGAGAACGCCAAAATGTTGTTATAATTTCTCGTGTTTGGATAGCCAACTGTCACCTTTCAGCAAATACCAATTCACAAATCTCTTGATATATTAAAGTCGAATACAAAGATTGGATGTCTTACACAAACTAGGTTTGATACATACAAGTTTAACTTGTCCTGTTATTGTGCTCTCATGTTTTGCTTGTTTTGTTTTCCAAACAATTCCAAGGCCATTTGAAGCAACTAAGACATGCGGTCATTTGAATGTTATTAAGACTTTGTCAATGAAAACAATGAAAACAGGATAGAGAGTTGGTCAGTCTCAGACTTGATCACGTAAACAAAATTCAAAATAGCTGACAAGTAAACAAAGGTGAGATGCATAGAATAACAATTTCTTCGGGCCCTTGTAATTAGCTTGGTTCAACAAAATGGGGAGTTCAAGAACTCAAGGTTGATACATATAATGTTTGACTGAGGCTAGGAAACGCCTTTTGCTTTGAGTTTTCAGGATTTGGGGAAAAAAATTACAGGTACGTATAAACACACTGAAGTCTTCATTTGATCCCGATTTGATCCTCGTGTTTTTTTATTACCAATATTTTATTTTACCCTCAGTCTGCATTTTACCCTCACTCTGCACTTTACTCCCAGTCTGCAGTCTGCGTTTTACACTGACCAATTAATTGAATTAAATTCGACTTACCCTTGGCCAAATGGACTCACAAGTAGACGAAAGTTGAAAATTTGGCTCTACTTGCAACTCCGTTTCGTCAAGAGTTTCATACACTTGTGTTGACTTGCGATGACTTGTGCTCACTTTGGTTGAGATACAATTTGCATGCAAGCCAACACAAGTTTAGACTACGAGTAGTCTGTAATTTCACTGATGGATTGTTGGGCAGGCACAAGATGTGCAAACTTGTAAGGACACATGATGCGAGGGGAGTGCTGAAAATTAGAGACTACAGACAAAGCCAGTGGGTCATAAGTGGGCTGAGTTTGTTCATTCTCTACTCTGCTCTGAGAGCTTTTTCTCCAAGTACTCTGGTTTTCCCTCCATCCCCAAAACCAACATTTGATTTGATTTGATTTGATTCTCCTTTATTTGAATTTCATTTGTCCCCAATTAGCAAAGAATCTGTGCTTGGCTAGAAAGATTTGAGACTTAAATTAAGTAATTATATGCCTGTGTGACAATCCATTCCAGGTTATCTGTCTGACAAAATTGAATCCATACAGAAAAGGGCGCTTAAGATAATTTTCCCCTCTTTTGAAAGTTACTTAGATGCCCTTAACTTAGCTCAGGTGGAGACTCTTGCGTGTAGAAGAGATAGGATGTGTAAAGAGTATATGTGTAAAATGAAGGACTTCAACCACCCTCTTCATCCTCTTCTACCAATACACCCAGACAATACCTTTCCCTACACCCTAAGGCACAAATCACACAAACTGTATTTTTATAAAAACGTTATATCCTGTAGAACAAAGCGCACCAACGACTTTTTCACTTTTAAGTATTTTTAACAAATGTGATACATGTTCTGGTGTGCTTTTTAAAATTCTTACTTGATGTATAATAGAAATGTACATAGTCGATTTAATTAAGTTCTTATTGTATTTTAACTCGTTAATTCAGTTTATACTGCAAGAGAGTTCAATAAACTATTATTATTATTATTATTATTATTATTATTATTATTATTATTATTGGTGTTCCACTTTGTAATTTGTGTAGTTTACATTAGTATCCAAGTAATTATGGTAGATGTCATAATTATAAACTTACATCACTAGTTATTAAAATCACAATAATTGTTTGTTACTTTTTAAAGAGTAACTCCTTACACTTTTTCGTACCTCTGTATTTAGTTACTGTTTAGCCAGCAGCCAAACAATTCTTATGCAAAATTTGGGCGGACAAACAAAGAGTATTATGGTATTTTCCGAAATGGCCTATTCTTCATCCAGGAAAAAGGGAAAAAATTGTATAATTTGCAAAATATAATTTACTCTTCATAGGCCACAGTTTGCTTTGAAGGTTCAGGTATGGAGAACAACAGCTTTCAGAAAAATTCTTCACTTCTACATGTACTATTTCGAAGGTCACATTCTTTCCTGGCAAAATCCATGCACAATTCCAAGAATAATTTGTTCCAAAAGGGGTTCCAGAAATAGTGGTTTTCATTTTGTTGGCTTGAATGCACCAAATATGTGGAAAATTGCACTCTACATGTTTGCACTTGTTTTCCTTTTCAGAATGTATGATAGCTGTTGTGTGTTTCTGATGTTATCTCATTAGTCACCAATCTCCAACCTCGTGGTCAAATCTCTTGGATGTAGCCAAAGCAGAAAGTTTAAAGAACATTTCAAGACAAAACTGGAGCAAAAAAGGGAAAAAGGAATGTGGATAGTCATTTACACTTGATAAAGATGTTAACAGCATAAACAACTTATAAGATGTATACTAAACCCTTTAATGGGAAATTGATATTTAAGGATTTTAAGCACATTTTGTCATGTAATGCTCAGTTTTGTCATTTTCGACTTGAAAAATGGCTATGCCATTTCTATGCCAAGTTAAAAAGTCAGTAAATTTGATCAAGATACCACAAAAGATTAATGAAAGATATACAAAACTGCACAAACTTGCTTTTGATAATTTTGTCTGGGATAAGTGAAACACATAGAAAGATATTTGAGGACAACTGTCGGCGCATTTCAATTTCACAGCACTGAACACTTGTTATTAATAAAATGTAATACAACTATCATACTTCTCTTTCAGTGGAGCTTCCAACAGTGTTTCCTGATGAAGGAATCAAAAACTTTTAATTTGCCTCTAAATGGTTTATACAAAATTTTGAGATTTGTGTTTCACTGACCACTTGAATTTTACCTCTAACTTTTTGTAGTCCTTACTTTTCCTGGTTTTGTTTCTGTATTACAACAACAACATTTTCATTGAAATTTCGTGATCACAAGTTGATTTTTACATTTTTCTTTGTCATGTTTGACTGAATCTTTCTTATTTGGGGTATAGTTTCAAAGATCTGTTTTTTGGTTATAACTTAGAATTCCTATAAGCTAGTTGATTAAACACGGGCAGTTAAAGTCTCAACATGTTAACACAAATAATAATTTGTTTGGAAAGTTATACTCACATTCTTTTTCTTTGTATTCATACTGTTCAGTAATCCTTCTCAAGGCTGTAATATTTAAGGATACAATACATATTAATTATAAGGCAAGCTTTTCAGATGAAATGATTGCTTTAAATGTTCTGTAGTTTTGCAGAGTGGTGTTGTACAAATTTCATATAGACATACCTATAAGATACAATATTGACATGAAACTGTCCTCTTTGCAACTACTTAACTCACCATTGGTAAAAGATTCTCAAACCAATTATTATTGTTATTTCCTTTATGAAGAAGTTTTTTTATGTATACCAAATGGTATTACATGTTAATGTTGTACTTGAGTATTTGTTTTCATCATCATGAGTATCATCTGCATGTTAAACATGTCACAGGTACTTGCTAATTAGTTGAAAAATAAGGTAAAAACATGTCAAACTGAAGCTGAAAAATATATGTTCAATATATATTTACCTAGTGGCAGTTTTGCCTTCTTTGGTACTGCAAAAAACAATTATTTAGATTATTTTAGATTATACTGTGACATAAATGAACCATTGAACCATCGCCACAACTGTGCCACTAATGGATGACAATTACTATTTGATCACAACTGCGAGGATCATTCTTCATTTGATTTAATTACTATTTAATAAGTAAATGTTTGTTATCATTACCTGCTAAATTTTCCTTTCAATTTTTCCTTGCACAATTAATGGTTGTCAAACAAATGAAGAATTGCATATCGTAGACAAGGAGTTGCTTTGAGAGTTACTCAACACAAGTCTTTAATTGCGACAGGTGAACAAGAAAACAGAGCAGAAAAATAAAAGGGAATTGAAATTTTTGTCCAAGACCATTAGCTATTTCTTTAGAGTTTGATCACCACAGACTATTAGCTAAATTATGACCTGGTGGTTGGTTGCGAGACTTTGGGAAGCTGCTCTTGTCATACTTTTTTACTTGGGCATACAGTTTTTTTAATAGGAAAATTGTTAGTAATATTATTATTAGTTTACCAGCATTTCTTTGTAATTCTTTCATCATTTCTTCAGTTTAAACTGAAACATCTAGAAACAATTAACACCATATGTTGTTAAAATATAGTTCATTTTGGATTTATAAGTGCTAGCAGTTCAATTTAATTTTTTACCTTCTGTGAACTGTTTTCACTATGTGCCTACTAATTGGACATTAAGTATTGTATACTATAAACATACATATGTACACAATAATAAAAAAGACTACAATGAGCTTTTTAATTGTGACAGGTGAACAGAAAGAGAAAAATGAAAGGGAACTGAAATTTTTAGCTATTTCAATGGTTTGATCACAGACTATTAGCTAATAAAATTATGACCTGATCGTTGGTTGCGAGACTTTGGGGACCTGTTCTTGTCATACTTTTTTACTTTGGCATACAGTATTTTTTCATAACAAATTTTTAACAATATTATTATTAGTTAACCACCGTTTCTTTGATCTCTTTAAACTACAACATCTGGAAAGAACACCATATATTCTTAAAAAATAGTTTACTTCAGATTTATAAATAGCAATTAAATTTAATTTTTTTACCTTCTGTGAAGTGTTTTGACTATGTGCCTACATATTGGACATTGAGTATTGTATACTATAAAGATAAGTATGTACACAATAAAAGACTAAAATGTTTATTAAGTGAAGAGCCACCACTTTCTTATTATAGTACATTTATATGGTGAATTCAAAGACAGAATATATCTTACTGTGAAAAATTATTGCTGAAAAGGATTTATTATACAGTGTAATAATTATCATTACACTAACTAGGAATGAAAGAATTAGCTGTTATTTTGGTCTCCCTACTGTGTTATTAACGTTAAGCTTTTCACTGCCAAGGGGGACTTTATACATTTTACTCTGCCTAACATCACACAATTTTACTCAATAAAGGGAGGCCCTTTGCTGCTGAAACGGTTAAAAACTATCTCCTTAACCCTTTTACTGCTTACAGCTAAGGTGGACTTTATAGATTTTACTTTGGCTAACACCAGACACTTTTACTCATCAAAGGGAACCCGCTTGCTGATGAAAAGGTTAAGGGTGTAGTGAATGTTAATGTTACATTCTATAACTCTTCTGTTAGTTACAAGTACAACATTATGTGTTTTCTAATGCATACATTGCAGCAAAGTGTAATTTTTTAAGTACTAGAGCTTAAATGAAGTTTAATTACCTTGTTTTTGCTTGTTTCCTTCGCGGACCAATTTTCTTAAGTACATGTATTCCCAGATGTTTCTGTCTGCTAAACAATAAAAAGGTTTTAATTGCAAAATTGTATGTTTATGAATGTCACTTTTTAATTGTATTCCTTAGTTTACATATAAGGACCTCTTGCAATTGTTGATCATATAATTTCATTATTATTAAATTATTATTATTGTTCTTTTCTATGAATACCACAGTTCAAAATGGTCACAATTAATTAAACTATCTTTTGTTGTTTTTCTATTTCTTTAACCTTTTGACTCCTACACTGGCCAAAACTAGCTGTGCAGAACCACATCCCTCGTACCACTTGTGATGTCATTAGTTTTAACACTCGCAGACAACCTTACCATGTAACATGTGTAGGGAGAAGAGATCTTTCAAACCATGCCCAAATGAGCACAATGCTGTCAAACAGGCCAGAGAAAACACAAAAAAACCAACTGACATTGACCCAAAAATTTGAGTGAAAATCTTGTTCCACTACCCACCTGCCCTTCCTTCCATCTAATCCTATGATCCTAAAAGTTTTCCCCAAATCTTTTCCCACTGAAAGGAAGCCCAGAAAATACCCAGCAAGAGAGAAAGAAAGAGAGGCAGGAAAAGCAAAACAAAAAGGGAGGAGAGGAACCGGGAGGTAGAAGGCGACAGGGCAGTGAAACTTTTCAACCCTTGAAATTTTTTTTTTAATATACAAACCTTTATTACAATATAGCATTATATGTAGACATTACAGTAGGAACGTTGCTTACGAAAAAGTTAATTAATACAGCCATGGATCTTACAGCACTAACGCTACTTGTCTAAACGAAAACATCTTTAATTAAATACATACAAAACAATACATGAATATGTACATACATAAAAACAGAAAGACAGGCCAGACATACCAATACGAAAACAAAAAGGAACTAAGAAGAAGATTACACTGCTTTCTAGTTGATGATGGTGCGTGACATAGGAGGACCAACCTAAATGAAGAGTGTCGAAAAGCTAAGGAAATTTTCAAGCTTAGGAGCCTTACCTTGTGTCTTACAGATCCATATAAAATATCTGGCAAGTAGGAAGTAGAGGTATATTTGTTTGTGAAAAAGATTCGGCCGGAAGCCTAAAGCAATTCTGCATCAAGGTTAATATTCTCTAAAATCGTTGTGTTGTCAAGGTTATCTCTAATCCAGCCTTTAAAATCTCTCCAAAAAGAGGAGGTTACACTGCAGGACCAAAATAAATGAATTAGACTCTCAATTTCAAGTTCACAAAAGGTACAAATATCGCTTTGCTTGAGTCCTATTTTCTTAAGAAAATCATTTGTAGCTAACCTTCGATGAAAAAGTTTAAACTGGAAAGTGATTAATTTGGTTAATTTAATGTATTTGAATGGGGCTTGGTAAACAAATTTCCAATCAACGTCTTCACGAGTTTTCAGATGGCAGTCCAGCACCCATTTTTCTTGACATTGAGCTGGGCATTGTTGTTTGACAGTAATCATTTTTTTGTATACTATTCTATTAGGCTTTTTGGCCTTAAATAAAGTTTCAACGAAGCTTTGATAATTGCTGCCCCTTATATGCATACTAGCTTTACATCTCTCCCTGAGAGATTTTAAAGAGGAAATCAAACCATTGAAACTGAGAAAGTTTGTTTTAATATTGTATCGTTCAGTGAATTCATAAAAAGAAAGGAAAGTGTTTGCATCCTTCATTAGATGTGAAACCTTTGAAATACCTTTAACAAACCATTCTTTATAGTACACTGGCCTGTTTTCAATTCTTATTAGAGAATTATGCCACAAGCTTATTGAGAGGAAATGTTCAAAAGATTTTAGGTTATCTTCATAGCTGGTCTCAGACCAAATTTGCAAAATTTCTTTAATAAATACATCCGATAATCCTTTAATTTTGGGTAAATCTTCCTTTTTAAGATTACCTTTGAAAACAGCAGTACCACTGTAATTTTTTAACTCGTCAAAAAAAAGTTTCCACTTACCTAAGTTTGTCTCATCAAGATATTTAATGACCCACATGGTTTTAAGTGCTTTATTAAAAGATTGTATGTCTATCATTCTTAGGCCTCCTTGAGAGTAATCCCCTATCATTATGTCCCGTTTAATCTTGTCGCCCTTTCCATTCCATAAAAAATTGAAGAAAACTTTATTAATTTCATTTAAAATATAGTACTCTGTTGGCAAGGGCGACAGGATATAAACAAGTTGAGAGGCAATCAGGCTCTTTAAAACCGTTATTTTCCCCATTTAGCTTAGTCGTCGGTTTTCCCAGCAGCTTAGGCAGTTGGTTATTTTCACCTGCTTTCCAGAAAAGGTTACACCCGTGACTTCTTCTGGGTTGGTTGAAAACCAGAGACCTAAAGCTTTTACTTTTTTCTTAACCCATTTAAAATCTTTTTCTGAACAGAGAATGACTCCACTCCCTTTGTTAGCTCCTATCCAGAGGACCTCTGTTTTCTTGTCATTTAATTTTAAACCTGATATTTTCCTGAAATCATCCAGAACCTGCAAAGAGGACGTGGAGGCTTCATTTGAACCATCTAAGATAAGAGTAGTATCATCTGCATATTGGCTGATTTTAATTTCTTGTCCAAAAACCTTAATTCCTTTTATGTCTTGACAGGTCCTTACTTTTTCAGCTAAAATCTCTACGCAAAGGATAAAAAGATACGGTGATTAGGGACATCCCTGCCTGACTCCTCTTTCTAGTTTGAAGAAGTGTGAAGACCAGCCATTGTTTAAGACGCAGCTTTCAGAGTTATTGTAAAAAGTATTAATGCAGTTCACCAAAGAAGGGCCAAAATTGAAATGTTGAAGCGTTTTGTGAATGAAGGCCCATTCCACTGTGTCGAAAGCTTTTTCAAAATCTAAAAAGAGTAGTAAACCTGGAATATTTTTGGTCGCTGCAAACTTTATGACGCCATCAATTAGCCTGATATTCTCTCCAATAAATCTTCCCTTCATAAATCCAGTTTGATCGTAGTAGTATAGGACTTGGGGTTACCGGCGCATTTTTCGTCAAAATCGATATCTCCGGGCACTCAAAACGCCCTTTTTTACCTTTTTTTTTTTCCAGTTTTTTCAAGCCTCTGAGAAAGAGTTTGGTTACGGCTAAGTGGATTCATCATAAATTTTCGTCAAAAGGGAATAGTTTATATCAGATCAAAAGACTAAAATAGAGGAAACTAATAAAGCTCTAAAAGGCTACACAAAATCATACTCAATTGAGTTGAAAAACAACAAAGACCCACTTGTGCAACTGCAAAAAACACAAAAGGCTATTGCAAAACACATCAAAAATCTACTGAAATCAATGAAAGGACTAAAATTCATAGAAGTTCTCAAGATAACGTTCAAAAAATTTCTAACAAAGAAATAATTAACAAAACAACATATTTTAACAGTCCAACTCAAACAATAATAAACAATAACGAAATCAAATCTACTCTCCAAGCAACACAACAAAACATATTAAACAAGGTAGCTGTTTGGATATCTGAGGGATCCGGATGGGTTGTGCAATCTGTTGACAGTCATTATCTCAATGTTGTGATATATAATCCAATGAAAGGATCTTCTTTTATTAAACTGCCACAAGAATTAAGAAATAGTGCAAAGGGGTTAATCAACGTTAAAAATGAAGACAATGAGTGTTTCAGATGGTGTCATATTAGACATTTTAATCCAAAAGAAAAAGACCCACAAAGAATTAGAAAAGTCGACAAAGAAATGGTTGATAAATTAGATTATTCAGGAATTGAATTTCCAGTTGCAACCAAACAGTATAACAAAATAGAAAAACAAAATGACATTAACATCAATGTATTTGGTTATAAAAACAAACAACCTTACCCAATATATGTATCAAAAGAAAATAACAAAGACTGTATGAATCTGCTATTGATCACAGAAAATAAAAACAAACACCATGTATTAATCAAAGATTTTAATAAGTTTATGTACAATCAAACAAACCATAAAGGAAGAAAACATTTTTGCATGCATTGTCTACAATGCTTCAGCTCTGAAAAAGTACTTGCTAATCACAAAGAAAACTGTATTCAAGTAAATGGAGAACAAGCAATAAAAATGCCAACAAAAGAAAACAACATATTAAAATTCAACAATTTCCACAAACAACTACCAGTACCATTCAATAATAATAATAATAATAATAATAACGATTTATTAGTAGTACTTCCACAAGGTGGCTCTTCGCCTACTAATTACAAATCTCAAATTAAATCAAATGTTGGTTTTTGGGGAGAGGGGAAAACCGGAGTACCCGGAGAAAAACCTCTCGGAGCAGAGTAGAGAACCAACAAACTCAGCCCACATATGACACAGAGTGCGGGAATCGAACCCGGGACACATTGGTGGAAGGCGAGCGCTCTCACCACTGCGCCAACCCTGCCCCCCCCCCCCCCCCATTCGTCATATATGCTGATTTCGAGGCTATTACAGAAAAAGTGTCTGGATGCCAACCCAATAATGATAAATCATACACTGAAGCTTATCAAAAGCATACAGACTGTGGTTACGGATACAAGGTTGTTTGTTGTTATGATGATAAATACACCAAATCACTGAAAACATATAGAGGTGAAAAAGCTGTGTATAAGTTTATAGAAGCCATGTTATATGAAGTTGAATATTGCAAAAATGTTATAAAAAAGGAGTTTAATAAACCACTAAAAATGACAACAGATAATGAAAACGAATTCCAAAAAGCTGATAGTCAAAGACCACTGTCATATTACTGGTCAGTACAGAGGATCAGCTCATCAAAATTGTAATCTCAATTTTAAAATAACTGAAAAAATTCCTGTTATATTCCATAATCTCAGAGGTTATGAAGCCATTTCATTATGCAAGAAATCGGTGAAATAGTCAAAAATCACACACACAAATAAAAAAGGTGAAAAGTGGCAAATGAACATCAATGCAATCCCCAATAATATGGAAAAATACATGGCTTTCATGCTTGGAAATCATCTAACTTTCATTGATAGTTTTCAATTCATGAGCTCAAGTTTGGAAAAACTAGTAAGCAATTTACCAAAAGAATTGTTAAAATACACCTCCAAAAAATTCAAAGGCAAAAAGCTTAGCTTAATGGCACAAAAAGGAATTTATCCTTACGATTACATGGATAGTTTTGAAAAATTCAATGAAAAGCTACCTAGAAGACTTTTACAGCATATTAAATAATGAACACGTATCAGACGAAGATTATAAACATGCTCAAAACGTTTGGAATACATTCAAAATAAAAAACATGGATGAATATCATGATTTGTACCTTAAATCTGATATTCTTCTCTTAGCTGATGTATTCGAAAACTTTCGAAAAACATGCTTAGAATACTACAAATTAGACCCTTGTCATTATTTGACATCTCCTGGGTTATCCTGGGATGCTATGTTAAAAATGACTGACATCAAACTAGAGTTAATGACAGATGTTGATATGTTTCAATTTATTGAAAAAGGAATGCGTGGAGGAATCAGTTATATTGCTAATCGATATGGAAAAGCAAACAATAAGTACATGAAAGAGTATGATGAGAACGCGCCCTCAAAATACATCATGTATCTTGATGCTAATAATTTATATGGTTGGGCAATGAGTCAGTATTTACCAACTGGGAGATTTAAGTGGATGACAGAAAAGAAAATCAACAATTTAGACCTAGCTAAGTATAAAAAAGACAGTAGAAAAGGTTTAATACTTGAAGTTGATCTCGAATATCCTAAAGAGTTACATGATCTTCATAATGATTACCCACTTGGACCAGAAAAGATTAAAGTATCTGAAAGCATGCTATAAGAATATTGCAAAAATATTGCAAATAAATATAGTATATCAACTGGTTTAGTTCATAAACTCATTCCAACACTGAACGATAAACATAAGTATGTACTTCATTACAGAAACCTACAAATTTATACAGATCTTGGTTTAAAAGTTACAAAAGTTCATAGAGTACTTGAATTCAATCAGTCTCCTTGGTTGAAACAATATATTGATTTTAATACAGTAAAAAGAACAAGTGCTAAAAATGCATTTGAAAAAGATTTCTTCAAACTCATGAATAACTCAGTATTTGGTAAAACAATGGAAAATCTTAGAAAGAGAGTTGATGTTAAATTGGTTACTGATGAAAAAAAATTGTTAAAAATGACATCTAAACCAACATATGTCAGCAGTAAAATATTCAATAAAAATCTGGTGGCTGTACATAAGATCAAAGAAACACTTTTTCTCAACAGGCCAGCATATGTGGGAATGTGTATCTTGGATTTAAGCAAAACTCTTATGTATGATTTTCACTACAACTACATCAAAAATAAGTATGTAGATAAAGCTAAATTATTATTCACAGACACGGATAGCTTAACTTATGAAATTGAAGCTGATGATGTGTATCAAGATTTTTGGAATGATAAATATAAATTCGATAACAGTGACTATCCAGAAAATAGTCCTTATTTCAACAAGAATAATAAAAAAGTGATCGGAAAAATGAAAGATGAAGCAGCAGGCATACCAATAACTGAATTCATCGGATTAAGATCAAAAATGTACAGTTATATTAAAGACAACCAAAAAGGATGAAAAACTGCCAAGGGAATCAAAAAAATATTATGAAAAATGATATACATACATACATACATACATACATACATACATACATACATACATACATACATACATACATACATACATACATACATACATACATACATACATACATACATACATACATACATACATACATACATACATACATACATACATACATATATACATATATACATACATACATACATACATGAAAACCATAAGAAGCCAAAGTCATGAGTTGGGATGTTATCAAATTAATAAAATTTCACTCAGCTGTTTTGATGATAAAAGATATATACTAAAAAATGGCATAGAAAGTTTAGCTTATGGACATTACAATATTATGTAACCTATATATATGAGTAGTAAGATTGAAAATAAGAAATGCGTTTATTCTGTCCATCCAATTTATGATCTGTATGCCTCAGACAAGGATGGAAGTGTGATTAATATTATTAAGAAAGTACCTTTTGCGGGTACAAGAAATAATCATGGTTATATGCTATGCGGTATAAGAAAATATGGTAGAAAAAAATATATATAGTTTTCATCGTTTTGTATGGGAATGTCACAATGGTATTATTCCAGAAGGAAAAGTCATCGACCATATCAACAATAACTAAAAAGACAATCGTTTATGCAATTCACAGCTTGTTACACAACAACAGAATTGTAAGAAATCAGCAAAAGGACGGGATTATTCATTATTTCGTAAAAATAAAAACTGTGTGAAAGCAACAAACACTACAACGAAAAAAGTATTATATTTTGATAGTATATATGCCGTTCAAAAACATCTTCAAATTTGTTCCCCTTCCGTCAGAAGGGTTTGTGAAAATATTTGTAAAACAGGTGTTTCAAAAAAGGATGGTCAAAAGTATAAATTCAAGTACGTTAAAAGGGAGGATTTGCCTGATAATTATTTGAAATCGGTTAATCGTCCGAAATTGACAGACGAAGATAAAAGGAAACACAATTTGGAAGCTATTAAAAGGTGGCAAAACAAGGAATTCAAGTGTTTGAAATGCGAAAAAGTAATGAAAAACGGCAATAGACGATATCATAACAAAAAATGCAAATAGCCAGAAACAATCATATTTTTGGCTAATGAAAGCACAAAGAACAGTATATGTTTATACTGAAACGTTTTATTATATATATATGTGTTAGGTTATTATTTCACATATCCTTTAAATCCCTAAATGGGATCCAACTGTTAAAGTCGTCACTATATCCTTTCCACTTCACTAAAGCTTGTTTCTTCTTGTAATCCCTCCGAATGACTTTATCAATACGGAAAACATTCTGTTTGGCTTTTAATAATTCAGGTTCATAAAAACTCCCTTCAATATCTTCACTTCTTAGATCTTTTATTTTGTATGTTATTGGATTAGTGTATTGGATCTTATCTATAATGAATAATTCTTCGGTCCAGTTTGGAGTATAACCTTTATCAAAAGTCTTTCTTTTGTATTTACTAATTCGAACCTTATCACCTACTTTAAATTTTGGTTTATGTTGTAATGCTTCCATTTCACCATATAAATTAAAATACACTATTCCTTCATTCTCTTTTTTTGAAGCCTCTGTGGGCGTCATCTTTATTTTCGAATGTTTTGTGTTTTATTGTACTGTTTTAATATTTTAGGTAACATATCGAGATACATCGTATTGCCTTGGACAGTGAACTGCTTCCACATCTTGGACTTCATTGTTCTATTCCATCTTTCAACCACTGAGGACTTTTCTTCATTCTCGGTGGAATACATATGTATCTCATTTTTCTCAAGCAAGTCCTTCAAGTGTTTGTTGTAAAACTCTTTACCTTTATCAACCCATAGATATTGTGGGCTTCTGCCTTCCTTGAATATTGTTTGAAATGCTTCAGATACAGTTTCACCCTTTTTATCCTTCAGAGGAACAATCCAACCATATTTACTGAAAACATCGATAACCATCAAAAGATATTTATAACCTTTATTCCATTTGCTGAATTTTTGCATTTCAACAAGATCAGCAGCCCATATTTCATCAATTTTATTTACAATCACACGCCGTCGAGTAAAATTGCGTTTTATGGATGTATGTAATTCATCTGCTAATTTTTCTTGCCAGTTTTCTTCACTCGACGACTTTTTCCGTTTTTTGGAACACCAAGACCAAGTTTCTGTTTTGTGTCAATCATATTTCTTGCAATAAAATGTCCCCATTGTCTATCTTTCCATGGAATTGCATCGAGAGCAGCAACCATTTTCGGTCTGCTTTATTCTTGTATTTTGTATCATTTTTACAAATGGAGTAATCAACATCATGTTGCATGGCAACAGCATCTGTCTTACCGGTTGGCTGCTGATATATCTCAATTATTTCACCAGTTGTTGGATCGTATTTAACCTGCTCATCAATAGGATTGTATGGGCCTGTGTAATTATGGCCTGGCAAAGTCCAACCTGATTTTGGTTTAGGAAGCTTTCCAATAGCTTTATGAATATCAATAGCACCACCAAATCCTGGAAACGTAAAAGTTGGTTTTTCTGCCCATCCCATCTTTTTCACAAAGCTTGTGTAGGAACCTTTTTAACCTTTTGCTTTAGCCAATTTGTATTGCTCTTTGTAATACTTGATGCGTTCTCTTATGTCTGTAATTTCTTTTTTGTTTGGTGTTTTGAATAAATTAGGATCTGTCAATAATTCGAAGCCTTTTTTATAATCTACTTGTCACGAAGACCCTGCTATAAAATGTCCCCATTGTCTATCTTTCCATGGAATTGCATCGAGAGCAGCAACCATTTTCGGTCTGCTTTATTCTTGCATTTTGTATCATCTTTACAAATGGAGTAATCAACATCATGTTGCATGGCAACAGCATCTGTCTTACCGGTTGGCTGCTGATATATCTCAATTATTTCACCAGTTGTTGGATCGTATTTAAGCTGCTCATCAATAGGATTGTATGGACCTGTGTAATTATGGCCTGGCAAAGTCCAACCTGATTTTGGTTTAGGAAGCTTTCCAATAGCTTTATGAATATCAATAGCACCACCAAATCCTGGAAACGTAAAAGTTGATTTTTCTGCCCATCCCATCTTTTTCACAAAGCTTGTGTAGGAACCTTTATAACCTTTTGCCTTAGCCAATTTGTATTGCTCTTTGTAATACTTGATGCGTTCTCTTATGTCTGTAATTTCTTTTTTGTTTGGTGTTTTGAATAAATTAGGATCTGTCAGTAATTCGAAGCCTTTTTTATAATCTACTTGCCACGAAGACCCTGCTACACCCGATTTTAACAAACTGTCAATTAACCCACTGCCATAATCCAATCCTTTAATATCGGTTTTATGCCTACGTTTCGGTCTAATTTTTGTTGATAATTGTACCAAACCCTCTTTACCAACTTTACTTATAATCGGTTTAGCCTTATCTAGAGCAAAATCGATGGCTCTTTGCTGTAGCTCTGGGTTTCTCATTGCCTCGGATGCATAATATCGACCAGCCTCAAGACCCTTCTTTGCCAAAAAAAGGTACACCATGATGAAGAAAACCTTCAAGAGCAGTATCTGCCAATGCACTCATTATGCCCTTCCCTTCAGACGGGCTATTTAGTTTAAATTATTACTTTTGACAAATTTTGTTTTTGTGATTCCACATTCAGCACAAACGCATTTAAGCATCAATCGATCATTTTTCGACTTTTCAAACCGTTCACTTCCTGGCACACATTCAGTGACCTTTTTCTGTTTGATGCAATATGATTTTACCATTATACATATATGTTAGATATTTTTGAAATGTTATAAAACATATTTGAGATAAAGATTTTTAAACTGAACAAAATAAAAAACTAAACCTAATTAAAGTTCCTGAGCAATAATATCAACAATTGAAATCAATAAATTGCCTCCAACCTGATTTGTAATATTTTTTTGTTCAACTTAATATCTATTTCTCTCATCAACTTTTTTTGTTTCTCCAATCTTTTTTTCACTGTTATTGGAACATACAAAGTATCAAAACCGTTTAGAGAATCACTCGATAATCTTAAGACAATGGTTTCTTTTTTGTTATAAGCATTTGCAAGATTCCTTTTTTGATCATCTGACAAATTGATATTAATTTCATGAAGTTGAGACATTTATATATGTGAGTTACATATTTTCGAAGTAGTCAATGATGAATCTGTGATTGACACTCGCATCTGTTGAACTGAATTTGGAAATATGTATTGTATTTAGAATTGATCTGCCTTTTTGTCTCTCGAGAAGATAGTACAAACACCAATATCCACACAACATAGAATCACGCTCTTGTATTTCATCTCCAGAGTATACGAGTTGTTTTGTACTTGTAGCCATATATTTTTGAATTTCTGTCGGCATCATCAATCCGAAAGAGTGGAAGTATTCACAGTACGTGTCAGTATTCCGATAACAGGCCCAATGAGTGCCAGGTCCAATTTTGCTGTCAAGATTGACTATTCCACATTCTTTTCTGATTTGTCTCGGTAAAGTGTCCCGACTAAAGACTCCTCTAAAATGTTTTATGTCACGTTTTTTTACCCAATCCAATAAATCAAAGTTGGATAATGGTTTGTTAATGAATTTTAGTCTTAGAGTATTGTCCCTAATATAGGGATTGAATTGAAGGGACTGTTTTTGCCTAACAGGAGACCTTTTCCTTTTTTTTTTTTTTTTTTTCATTCCGAAACCAATTGGGTTGTTTTCGTTCCATGTACCTACAACAGGCGGGGATTGATAATGAGCTCCTCCATCTTTTTTCACAACCATGGCATCTGGAACATGAACAGGTAATGATCGTCTCTGGTGGCTTCTTTCAACGTGGAAACCTTTCCCCGTCAAAGCTTTCATAAGCAGGGGAATTCCAATACTCGCCAATATTGTTCCAAAACCGGCGCCAATCTGTGTTTTTGTTGGATTGATAATAAGTTGTCCACCGGACTGCATAGCATTGACGATATCCTCTTTCTGCTTCTTTGTCAACATATTTTGGTAATTTATCAACTGACTGATCTTGCTTCGAGGTACAAGAAAACCTCCCTTTTGTTTCTTCCCAAACAGTTTTTCAATTCCAAGACTTCCTAGAGCTGAAAGAGCACCTGTTGCCAATGCTGGAGTTGCTTTAGTTGCAAGTGGTAATAGTTTTGTTCCAAGAGAAAAAAGACTTGTCCAAAGAGAACCACCATGTACTACGGCTTTTCTGATTTGTGTTTTTGATATCTTGATGTCTGATCCTTTATTCATATTTTTGGCTTTAATCAGTTTGTTGATCTGTGTCTTTGTCAACATAAGTTGATCATTACCAAACAATTCTTCATTTGATAATCTAATTGTTACAGCTGAATTTGTTCTGAATGCTTTTGCAAGCTTTTCTTTCTGACCCTGTGAAAGTGTCACTCCATGAGGATGATAAGTTGTCTTATAATACATAATTAGATTAAATTGTATTTATTTACATCGATTTCAGAATTAACTTCCCATCAGTCTTTCTCATTTCAACATCCTGTTCATGGAGGACCAATGCGTACACATTATAGTCTGCGTTTGTTCCAGCACTCAAAGTGTATTTGAAAGTTAGTTTCGTCATCCCATCTCGTATATCCTGTTTCTGTTTTGTCAAGTCGAAATAAATGAAAGGGAATATGGAACCGAAGTTGCCTCTGTTAAGAAGAGTATCGTCACTAAAATCGTTAATGCCTTGGACATACTTCAGAACATCTCTGAATACCCTTGATGGTTCAGTTGATGGTTTATAGTGAACCTCTGGGTAATCAATTCCATTGCCTACCTCAAGATGACAACTCGACATTGTTCGGTTATTTGCAACTGAAAATGTGTTATACAAGAATTTATTAGCTGTCTGAGATTCATCATTTGCGTCGTTGTTTATGAAAACAAATACATGCCTCGGTTTGTTTATTCCTGTTGAAATACGGAAATTAGCTGTCTGTTGTCTTGTTGAGTTACCTCTCTCAACCAGTTCTCTAAGATAAGTCCATTTTCATGTATCAAGATATTTGCTCATGTATAATGACTTTCCATCTGCATTGAAAATAATAAGAGGGACAATTAACTGAAATTTGGTGAGTACTACACGACAATTATCAGCAGCCTGCCAAATTAAATTTGCGTCACTTTCAAGTGTAAGGTTCAACTCTATTTTCGAATTTGGCAAAAGTTCATTCCAAAGGCTCTTGAAAAATCCATATCTATTCAATGGTATTTCTGCATTCACAGTTGCATTTGCACCATTCAACAACAGTTTACGAGACGCAAATCCTTTATTATAGTTGGCTTGAGCTACTCTGTCTTCAGCATGTCTGTTAGTGTCAAGATAGAAAAACTCATTTGTCCCTTGAGAGGAAGCATAACCCTTGGAATACTGAAGTAAGTTTTTGATGTTTGTCGCTTGGTTAGCATCTCTACATTCGTAGACATCAACACCATTCATTTTTACATTTATGTGATAGATAAGAGAGAGAGGAATTTACCATACCGTTTCCATCATCAGCAGCTATATCAGCTCCATCTGCAAGCTTCTTTACAATGAAATCAACATTTAAACGAGCATTGAACCAATCGAATGGTGTAGTTTCTCCGCTGTTATCAACAACGAAACGATAACCAGTTTTCTTCTGATGAGCATTGTTTGCAACTGCAGAAATTAATGCCATCTCAAGTTCAAAGACAACATCTTCATATCGGTCAATATATTTTGATTCTCGATAGTTTGTCATATACAATGAGGATGATTATTTCCTTCTTAGTCTTCCACCTGAGAGAAGTTGACTGAGTCTTTCATTCACTTCATAATCAGATGTTTTAGTTTTGGTTAGTTTAGGTTTTTCTTTTCTTTTGCTTAAAAGTTCAATTATTTTGTCACCAGCTTTTTTGCCAGCACAATCGCCAATTGTTGTAGCTGTTTTTTTTTTTCAACTGTTTTGATAATGTCCGTCAGACCTTGGCCACGTTGTTCCAAATCTTTCCCACTTAATTTATTATACTCAAATCGTTTCATATACTATATGGTTTTATAATTCCGTCCCTCTCAAGAATATCTCAATATACCAATCTATACCATTCAAATGAACTGGAGCTCCAGAAGAATCAGTGACATAAAAGTGTATTGAACTGGTTGTATGAGTTGAAACGGGATTATATGAAAGAAAACGAGGTTTGTAAGTGAAGGGTAAAGATCTGACTAGATTGCTAACTGGAATAACAGCAATAGTATTTGTGCTATTGCCGTCAACGATACTGTCTATGACTTTATCACAGTTGATATAAATTTCATCTACCCCTCTCGTAATATCAGGAAGATCTGAACCATACTCTGTTTGTGTAACTAATTTTGACTCAAAACCGATAAGTTTTCTGAATTCAAGATTTCTCAAATCCACATGATAATTTTCATCAAGTTCAATCAAAACACGGTATGTTGATAAAACGAAAAACATATTGACACCGTACTTCTTTTTGGCATCATCTGGATCATCAACAACCAAATGGTTATTTTTTCTCATATATTCATGAATGTAACTATTGATATCATCATATGAATACATTCCATCAACAAAAGTTGTTTCCCAGTTTGCACCTTTGTCGTGACTGTATTTTATTTGATTGTTTCCAAAAGATTGTCTGATATTGTACCAACTGTAGGTCATATTGATAGTTTTAACCGCAATTTCGTATTTCATTTCATTTGATAATACGAGAGGCCTATTGAATCTCTTTGTGAAATCGTGACTATAACTAACACCAATTTTGTCTCTGTTTTTACTGTTGAATCGTAATGAGATTTCTGTCATATACTATTAGAGTAAATATTTCATTATTATCCCATTGAGCTGTTTATCATCTATGATATTCAATCTTTTTAATACGTGTAATATCTTCACAAATTCGTCTCTAACATCTGTACTATTATTCCCAGCATAAATAGACCCTCCAAGCAGTTGGAGTCGTGAAAGCAAGTCTCCCACATCATTATAATAAACAACACCAGCTCCAATTTTCATTCCTTGCCCTGTTTTGTATTTGAAAGAAGTTAGTACATCTGTAATCGTTTCTCTGTATTTCTTCAAAGTTTGTAACTCTCGATCATAAGAATGTTTTTCTTCTAGTGTTTTTACGTGTGCTTTTTTACTTCCAAGGCTTCTAGCGATTTCTCCAGCTTTTTTCTTTTCTTCAAGAAGTTTTTGTGGGTTGACTTGAGTCAATTCGTTTGGTTTCAAAAGCTTGTGTTTTTTAACATAATTCTGTCATCTTTATTGAAATTATTATCGATCGCTAATATGGTGGGTTTCCCATGCTCATCTACTGGTGCTTCAATGGCTTTAGGAAGTTCTGAATCCATTGTAATTACTCTGCGATTCGTTT
This sequence comes from Pachyseris speciosa, assembly GCA_016490735.1. NCBI lineage: Eukaryota > Metazoa > Cnidaria > Anthozoa > Scleractinia > Pachyseridae > Pachyseris > Pachyseris speciosa. Next base: position 32,790 of record JAEMWC010000981.1, on the reverse strand, counting down.
TCACAACATCAAGTCCTTGTGTTAAAGCCAGTTGGTTTTGTTTCAACTGTTCAATGACTTCATCCTGTTTTTTGTCGATACTTTCTTTAACACTCTTCTGAACATCAATAGAAGGTTTTAATAATTCTGATGTTTCATCATATAGATCCTGTTTTTTGTTTTCATAAGTCTTTAAAACCTCACGAACTTCTCTCGTCTTATTTCCAGCTTCAATTCCACTTTGTAGAAGCTTTTTCATTCTCTCTATATCCATACAGTTATGTTAAATAAAGAGGGGGTTTAATCCAACGCAATTATATATGGAAATACCTAACTATGACAGTGGTGAGGATTCAGATAAGTGTTTCAAACAATTGTATCCATATATGCCGAAAGGTATATTCAGGATGCTTCTCGCTGGAAATTCAGGATCTGGCAAAACCAATTTGTTGAGTCATATTTTACTCAAACCATTGGTCTATTACGATCAAATCCATTTATACGCCAAAAATCTTGACCAAGACAAATACCAAACTTTGATAAAGGAAATGGATGGGATAAGCAAACAAGTCGGTTATCCTGTTTTAATATGCAGTCAAGATGAAATTTTACCTGTTGAACAACTGCAAAACACTGATATTCAGAGATTGGTTATTTTTGATGATTTTGTGTGTGAAAAAAAGCAGAAGCCTCTCATTGACTATTTCATTCAAGGGCGACATAAAAACTGTTCAGTGATATATCTCACTCAATCCTTTTACGGGTGCCCAAAACCAATCAGAATAAATTGTAGCCATTTTTGTCTATACGACTTCCCATCATCGAGAGAAAGAAACTTGATCTCCCAAGAACTTGGAATTGAAAAGCAAAAGTATATTGAAGCAACTAAAAAACCGTATTCTTTCTGTTATGTTGACAAGCCAATGAAAACGGTGAAGAGAAACTTTTATGGTAATATATAATCTAATAGTATATGGGTATATTCAACTATTTACCAAATCAGGATCACGTCGGTCATGTGAAAATTGGTGAAAGAGGTCCAAAAGGAGCTGATGGAGTTGGTTTTAAATTAACTGATAATGGCAATTATGATATCGATAACAAGAAATTGACTAATGTAGCATCACCAACAGATGATAAAGACAGTGCGAATAAATCTTATGTTGATGATGAAAACGTCAAGCAGGATATCACCATTAATGATAAAACAAGTCGAAGTTATGTTGATTCCAACTTTGTGAAGAAAGATGGTTCAGTTACCATGACTGGTTCTCTCAATTTAGGCAATAATAAAATAACGAATGTTGCAACACCAACAAAAAATCAAGACGCAGCCACAAAAGAATACGTAGATCATAATATAACGGGTGGTCAGCATTCGGCCTTTGTTAAGAAAGACGGAAGCATTGCAATGACTGGCAACCTTGACATGGGGCGAAACCTTATCACCAACATGGTTTACGCAAAGGATGACCTCGATGCTACGAACAAAAGCTATGTCGACTCTGAAATCGCGAGTTGTTTGAAACGTGACAGAACCAATCCGGCTCTGGGTGATCTGAACATGGCAGGATACGCAATTGAGGATTTGAAAGATGCTGATAACAGCACGCCCGCTGAAAATGCCGTTAACAAAAACTATGTGGATCAGGGCTTGCAAACCAAACTTGATACAATTGCTCAAAAAGACCTAAACATGAACAACAATGCCATTATTGATCTTGCTCCACCCGTCAACGCAGACGACACGGTTACAAAAAGGTACACTGACGAGTATTTTCTTCGATGAGACGGTTCGACTGCGATGTATGGTGATTTGTCTTTGGCCAACCACAAAATTGAAAATGTTGGGGTACCAACCGCTGATGAAGATGTTGCCAACAAAATTTATGTTGACCAAGCCCCTTTTCTCAAACGTTCTGGCGGGCAAATGACGGGCGACATTGACATGAATAACAACACGCTTGCAAACTTAAAAGACCCTGTGGCAGCAAGCAGTGGGGCAACCAAGAGATATGTCAACGCAACCCACATTGGTGCCTCTGGCACGGGCCCACAAGAAAACCCCTTCAAATATCTCATGGAAGACGTCAATGAATCTTCAAGTGAAAATAACATAGTTGTGCATTACATTCATATTTTTTCAGTGTCACCTCACCAAATAAACAGAAACGCAATTTTACGCTCATCGATGACAAAGATGGAACTGAACAGTACCGCAGCAGAATTAGTTTCAACCTTTTCAGACTCCCAATTGGTTTTTATACCCTCGTTGTGGAGTTTTTCCCCCTGGAAATGCGAAATGTCAGTGTCCATGCAACTGCTGACACGCTGTCATTTGGTACACAAACCTCAAAAACATTTCAAGCGACTTCAACCATTGCAGAATATGTCAAAACAATACTGCACTTCCAAAAAAGACAGGCGGGCCAACGTGAATATCTTTACCTTGATTTGCATGGAAAAACCACGCACCCCAACCCCACTGGGCGTATGGTTGTTTACAGGGTAAATGGCACCGTGTTGAAAGTTCCTTCCACAGTATTTGACCACCTTTTCTTTGCGAAAAAAGGGATATGGTCCTGCAAGCCGATTTGGATTTGAATGGAAAAAGCATTCACAATGGTAGTCTGGATATGTTCCGCTCAGGCGTCACCGGAATGATAATGGCAACCGCCCTGGACCTTGGTACTTTTTCCCTTTATCAGCCGAAAATGGGAGATGATTTGGATTTGGATGGAAACGCCGTGAAGAGTGGGTCGACAGACTTGTTTGATGCGAACAAAGGAGAGTTGACACTATACACTGATGTGAATATGAATACCTTCCTTCTCAAAGAACCAAAATTGGGTGGTAATTTAAATTTGAATGGGAATTCGGTTTACGATAGAGATGAAGCTTTATTCAGTTATTTCGGCGGTGCTTTTCGGTTTTCTAAACCTGTGCTTTGGTCTGGAATGGTTTGCCGACAAATAGGCCTTGTCTCTACAATTGTTGAAAACCAAAAACATACTTTCGTATTCCCCTCATTTTGGTCCCCGTTCAATTTATTCACTTTTATAACTCGTTTGGAACTAAAAATATTCCCCTCTACAACGTAACTGGAGGGACGCTTTCTGTTCACTATAATCATCCTCATGACGGTCATAACGCTCTTCTCAAATCATTCAATATTCCAATTAGTGAAATATATGTTACATTTTCCCATCTTTTTCTCAGAATACCCAATGGTACAACTAGCGTATCATTCGTAATAAATAAAAGTAGAAAAGGTGCATTGGCACGTTTGTTTGTCGATTTCGTTGCATAAAATTAATATAAATCAATAGTATATGGGTATATTTAACCACACATCTGATCATAATCACACTGGTCTTGCGAAAGGTCCAAAAGGAGCTGATGGAGTTGGATTCAAATTAACCAATGATGGAAATTATGATCTTGAAAATAAACATTTGAAAAACATCAAGGATGGTACTGAGGATACTGACGTTGTTTCCAAAAAATGGATTGAAGATCATGTATCAGGACAAGCTGCTGATCTATCTCCTTATCTTAAAAAAGATGGAACTGTTGCAATGACAGGAAACCTGAACATGAATGGAAATAATATTTCAGGTCTCGCAAATCCAACTGTTAACTCTCATGCTATTAGTTTTGGTTTTCTTAAAAACTATTCTTTGACTCAACTTGCTGAAACTGTACTTGGGAAACAATGACGAGAAACGATGTGGACTGTTTGTACATGTTAGATCGTGCTAACACAACAGTTGCAACTTTTAGCGTTTCGAGAAAAGTGTACGTGTTGTTCGATCAATCATCGAATGAAAATAACGCCTCTCAGACAAATACATCATCACCATTACAGCCAACAATTTGCACAAAAGCAAACAAACATAACAACCATTATTTCTTGGAGTTTAATGGTAATCAAAGGATGATAAGTGATATCAATTTAAATGTGCCTTCCGGTGAACAAGATATTGTAAATGTTTATATTGTCTTTAAACTGAACTCCTTCTCAAATAGCACATACAAAAACGGTTTATTTGGCCACAACAATGGCGGATATGATAAATTCGTTGCTTTTGTGAATTCAGGTGATTTAATCATTGCAGGTACAACAAATAATTTCATTATTATTGGAACTGGTAATTTTCAAGGTAATTCACCAACTGCCAGCTATCAAACAAAAGCCAATCCAAGTGAGTTGAACAAATGGTGCTGTTTATCCATCCACTGGAACGTGCCTGCAGGAGCCAATGGATCTTCTGTATGGTGTAATGGAAAAAAAAATGGCCAATTTTGAAGCAAGAACATCGACAGGTTCCAATCAAATGACATTCGGAGATTTGGATCCTAATGGTATTGCTGGGCTAAACGGCTCAATAGCGCTTTTTATTTTGAAACGAGGTAAAACAATTTCAGATGCCGATATCAAACTTCATCATCATGTATTTTGCAACAACTGGTATAAAATAGACCATGATCCAATTACGTTGGGTTAAAATAGTATAAGTATTTTATATATGATACAAAATATAATCAAATACGTGAGTCATCTTTTTAATGAAACCAAACAACAACATGTTCACATTGATGACACAATATTAAAATCATGCCTAGTATACCAATATTTGTATTTCAAACATTTAAAAAAAATACTTTCAATTAACAATATTTTGTATTTACACGATTATGAAATAGGACTTATTGGTCCTGGAAATGGATGTATTACACGATTTTTCTAAAGAACACTTGGTTGGATTGATGTATTACATTCTCATAGTATTATGCACGATGCTTTTGGAAGATTCCATGATCGTTTTTTGTTAGACAGGGGATATCTATATGTCATACCAGAGAATATTACACCGACATTTATGAAAAAATCTGCATTGTGTGGTCAGATTTCTGGATTATTTTATTGTATTTGCAAAAGAATAATAATATAAACGAGAATTATAGTATAAACAATATACATGACAAACCAACGTATAAGCATATTTGGTTGGAACCATGTTTCAACCAAACTTTCAAAAGAGCAAGTCGATGAATTAATTTCTTATTATAAAACGTATCACAGGAAGTGTTGGGCCTATAAAAAAGCAATAAAGAGATTCAAAAAATGGAAAATAGCAGGAAATTCACTTTCTGTTATTTCGCTTCTGGAGGTTTAGCTTCTTCCATTGCTTCAGGCGGTATTAGTTTGGTTGCTATATCAACAGGTGCACTTTTGATTCAAGGTTGGATGAAACACAAAAATCTGGATCTTAAAATACAACAGTGTGTTTACGCTTTTCAGACATATCAACATTTACTGAACTCCATCAAGAATATGCTAAGAAGTGGAGAATATGATCCAAGTCATATGCAGATAACAATGACTAATACAGATGATTTTATAACAGACAACAGCCCAATAATAGACAAGTTTTTATTGAAATATGATAAACTTTTCACCCCTGAAGAATCAAATTGATTTTGTCTCCGATCAATGATAATATTTTTTGCCAATATTGTTCATAATCAATTAGTGTTATTTTGGATTTAGTGATTTTAATATCACCTCCAATATCCAATTTCATCATAGTGAATATTTTTTTTAGAATAAAATCAATGTTCACTATTCTTTTCCGATTTTCATTCAATTGCGGTAATACATCATCTATCTCCTCAAAAACCTTTATTATCTTATCCTTGTTACTGAAAGTCAATTGTCTTCCATTTTTACTACAAAGGGTGTCTATTTTATTTATCAAATGATACTTCCGATAATAGACTGATTTACGTCGTTTCATTTTAAATTTATTTTTATGAAAAGCAACATACTCAGTAAAAATTTCATAACCTTGAACTATACCACAGTTCTTACAAACAATTACTCCATCATTGTAAGTTCTTTTTATCACAACACGGTTCTTCCTTCTTAACAACGTGTTTTCCTGTTTTCTGATCACAAAATGGACATTCAACGTAATTCATTTCATTTTTCAAATATTCATGAACTTCTGAATCACAATATATTTCATCTTCAAATAGGTTTTCGTGATTATAAACAAGCTTATTTGGCGCCGGTTTAATCACATTAGGCTTCTCTTGTTTCTTTGATATTTTTTTGAAATTAGATAAATTTTTTTGACCTCTCATTGGTATTATATATAAGTGACAAATCTTTAAGTATTTTTAGGTTTTTCTTTAAGCCATATCAGTATTCATAAACTATTCCCTTTTGACGAAAATTTATGATGAATCCACTTAGCCGTAACCAAACTCTTTCTCAGAGGCTTGAAAAAACTGAAAAAAAAAAAAGGTAAAAAAGGGCGTTTTGAGTGCCCGGAGATATCAATTTTGACGAAAAATGCGCCGGTAACCCCAAGTCCTATACTACTGATCGTTATTTATCAGCTTCGGAAGAGCATTTTTAACCCTGTTTGCAATTGCTTTAGCTGCTATCTTATAGTCACAATTAAGTAAGTAATGGGACGCCAATTTTTTACCTGATTGAGTTCTGCATCCTTTTTAGGTATTAATTTGATTATTCCTCTCCTTTATGCAACATTGAAAGTTGTCCTTTCTCAAAGCCATAGTTAATTGCCTCCAGTAAGTCATCAGCAATGTCTCGCCATAAGACTTTATAAAATTCTGCAGGAATACCATCTGTTCCAGGTGATTTGTCAGGGGCCATAGATTTGAATGACTGCAGGCATTCTGGTTTAGTCAGTGGACCTTCACTTTTTTCCTTTTCGTCTGGGTCTAAAGTTTTGTCCTTAAGGCCGCCGAAGAAATTGCCGTCCGTCTGAAGGTGCCAAGTGTCAATAGTTGATTTATAGAGGTTTTTATAAAACTTTTCACATTCACTTAAAATCACTTTGTCCTTCGTTACAAACACATTTTCTCCAAGTTTTAATTGGCTTATTACTCCATTCCTGCAACGTCTTTTCTCAAGATTTAGGAAATATTTTGTTTTTTTTCCCTTCATTATGCCATCTGCTCTTAGCTCGCAAGATTGCACCTTTAGTTTTATACTCAATTATTTTCTCTAATTCAGCTTTTTTGACCTCCAGGTCCCTGAAAGCCTGCATCTTTTCTTGATTTTCAGAGCTATTTGTCTCTATTATATTTTGTAGTATGTTAATATTCTTCTCTAGTTCTTCTTCCGTTCTTGTCATACATTTCTTTTTATTGGCTGCATACTTTAAAGATTGTTCCCGGATTTTCAGTTTAATTACCTCCCACAGCAGGGCAGGGTTCACATTGTTGTCGTGCTTGTAGTCGTCATGCACATTTTTAATTACCGATCGAATTTGATTGACATAGTCAATTTCGGAAAGAAAAGAAGTGGTCAATTTCCAATAGCCAGGTCCCCGCTCATTTGAATGAAGTGCTATATTGATTACTATCAAAGAGTGGTCGAACCCCTCGAAATTTTGCTTTCTGTGCATGCCTGAACTTTGAAAGCTCAATTTAACCATCAGGAACAGAAGGACACCAGGAGTTCTACCAGGAAACAAAGTTTTAGCCAGTTTTAGTTCTTTTCAGCTAGATTCTGACTAAAAAATGGCTCAACAAGCTTTAAAAGGTGTTTTTTGGCAAATTGTTCAGGAGCAGAAGGGTTCATTTGAATAAATGTATTTCATAAAATTATTAGAGAATAATTACAGGTATTTTATCACTGCAACACTACTGAAAATCTAGAGACATAATGTGCAATCAAGACTGCTATTTAAATAGGAATAATCTTCAACTACACTAATTTTATGCAAGGCATCTTACATGTACCTGAGAAAGATTTTACTTTGAGGTATTTAGAAGACATTTTTCATTTAGCATTAAAAATATCCCATTTTTTGTAGTAACTATCTTCAAGTTTGTAGCTAAATAATATTTCTGTTCATTGTAAAAAATTGAACTTAGCATCTTAACCAATCTAAAGCAAAGAGAAACTTTTCAGCTACTGCTGCAGCATTCATCAATATGTAATCACCTTAGCCTAACATGCTTTCAAGCTGAAACCGGTCCTGAGTAGTTTGCAGTTTTTTCACTGTTAAATCGTATTATTTTCACAAACGTCAAATTGTTTGCTTTTAAAATGGTAGATTCACCGATGTGCAATTTTTGTGATGTCGAAGAAGAATCCCTTGAGCATTTACTGTTTACGTGTAAAGTAACCGATCTTTTCTGGAAAGAGGTGTTATCATGGTTAATTCGCAATGTTAAGGAGGGCTTCGAATTATCATTGTCAGATGTTATGTTTGGTAAATTTGATATTCAAAACGATTTCTTAATTGTAAATCATATCCTTCTAGAAGCGAAATTTTTCATTTATTGTTGTAAACTACGTAAAACCATTCCATTGATTGACGTTTTCAAGGTCAAACTAAGAGCAACTCATGACTTGGAACATTTTATTGCTAAGGAAAATGGCAACCTTTTGAAACATCTAGCTAAATGGGAGTTATTTAGCTTTATTTTTTCGGAAGCTTCTCTTTCTTAGTGAACGGATCGGAATATTATCAGTCAAGCGCGGCCTTTATATAGTTGCTTTTCATATAGGGAATATAATGTTCCCACGATGTTTCTTTTTTTTGTGAATTATGACCATAAGTAGAGCTAGTGCCGTATTGTTAGTCAGTGTTATTGTTGTTGTAGTAGTGTATTTAGTGTATCATTTGTACTGTTAGTGCGGTAATTGTTAAAATATTTAAGTAGTCCAAGTATTGTATTATTAGTAGTGTTAGTAACACAAATGTTTTAATTGTAAAAGTGTTTTTTCTTCTTGTTGGAATAAATAAAATAAAAATAAAAATAAAAAAAGTTTGCAGTTTTACCTGTAGCCCCTTAACTCTTTCTTGTCCGGCTCTGCAATTTACCGGTCGCTGAAGACCGGTGCTTTGAAATCCTGTAACTTTTCCAAATCCCAGACTATGTTTGAAATGAGCCATTATTATTGCCAAATCCTGAGTTTCTTAGACTTTATCACTCCGTAAACGTATTAAAAGTACCGATTTTCCTTGAATATGACTGTTTATTCTGTTGCAAAACCAAAAATAAGCAACTTTGTTTTGAAGTTTTGAAGACAAAAAATCCCTCTTCAAGCTAAAGTCTATATTGGCAATAAACTTCGACTCAACTTCTTGCAATCTGTTCCAATTTGCCTGCTCAATTCCTTAGCCCGACCTGGGTAGCGCTATTTGATTTCAGTTGCTCTCACTGGTCTGACATGTTCGCATTTGTGACCCAATGGAATTCTGGGATATACTTGGATAACTGCCGTGTGTTAGTCCGCCAATTTCCATTTCAGATATTTTTCATAAGTGTCGAGCCACCCGGTCCTGCTGGCAAACTATTGCACCGATTGCATTATTTACAAGTCAAAACTCGCCAAAACTGCCATGCCAGGTTCCGGAATCTACTCACAGAATGACTAGGGACACAACTTCACTTTGTGAATCACCATGACTCGATCGAAACCTTTCGGCGGCTAACTTGGTGTGAAATTGCTTCCCACCTCTGTCTTCTTTCGGAGGATTGCCTTTACCCATCAACGCAGCTTTATGATGCCAGGCAGAGGGCTTCTGAGGTAGAAAATGGCTCGAAAAACACACTTATAAATTAAATACGTACGGAGTTGTAGCTCAGTGATCATTTAAAAATAAATGACAGCTAGCGTGACATGAAAGTAGGGCCTTGTTGTGGACCAGAGAGATCTCCGTGGTAACCCCTTATATGGAATAACTAGATCGATTTGACCTCAAACCCTGGAGAAGTACAGGAAAACACGTACAAAATGGCAGACAAGAATGAGTTAAGGAAAAAAATTAGGTCACGTGACCAGTACTTTTTACACCAAATACTGAACGCGATGGCTAAGCTTAGCTTAAGCATAGGCTTATAATGAGGATTTTAGAGCAAGAGGTGTTGTTTTGGCCTTAGGGTTAAAGATCTGAGAATTGGAGTAAGGCTAGATTGGTAGGTTAGGGTTAGGGTTAGGGTTAGGATTGGGGCTAGGTTAGTGCTAGGGCTAGGGTTGGGGTTAGGTTAGGGTTGGGGTTAGTTTTAGTGATATGTTTAGCGTTAGGGTAAAAATACACAGTGTTCTTGCTTCCACACTTCCCCCTTTGCTACAGCACCAAGCTCTTAAGGCCTGTTGCAGGTACCCCACCCCCTCCAACTCTCCGTCGTTTGCTTAGAATTTCACAAGCTTTTGCAGAAATACTATTTTCAGTGACTTCTTCCAGTTTGCGGGGTCCACAGTTTGAAAAAGTAAAATGAGCTAAAAAGAGTATTTTTTGTTAACTCTTTCTTGTCTGGCTCTGCAATTTACCGGTCGCTGAAGACCGGTGCTTTGAAAACCTGTAACTTTTCCAAATCCTGGACTATGTTTGAAATGAGCCATTATTATTGCCAAATCCTGAGTTTCTTAGACTTTATCACTCCGTAAACGTATTAAAAGTACCGATTTTCCTTGAATATGACTGTTTATTCTGTTGCAAAACCAAAAATAAGCAACTTTGTTTTGAAGTTTTGAAGACAAAAAATCCCTCTTCAAGCTAAAGTCTATATTGGCAATAAACTTCGACTCAACTTCTTGCAATCTGTTCCAATTTGCCTGCTCAATTCCTTAGCCCGACCTGGGTAGCGCTATTTGATTTCAGTTGCTCTCACTGGTCTGACATGTTCGCATTTGTGGCCCAATGGAATTCTGGGATATACTTGGATAACTGCCGTGTGTTAGTCCGCCAATTTCCATTTCAGATATTTTTCATAAGTGTCAAGCCACCCGGTCCTGCTGGCAAACTATTGCACCGATTGCATTATTTACAAGTCAAAACTCGCCAAAACTGCCATGCCAGGTTCCGGAATCTACTCACAGAATGACTAGGGACACAACTTCACTTTGTGAATCACCATGACTCAATCGAAACCTTTCGGCGGCTAACTTGGTGTGAAATTGCTTCCCACCTCTGTCTTCTTTCGGAGGATTGCCTTTACCCATCAACGCAGCTTTATGATGCCAGGCAGAGGGCTTCTGAGGTAGAAAATGGCTCGAAAAACACACTTATAAATTAAATACGTACGGAGTTGTAGCTCAGTGATCATTTAAAAATAAACGACAGCTTGCGTGACATGAAAGATAGGGCCTTCGATGTTGTGGACCAGAGAGATCTCCGTGGTAACCCCTTATATGGAATAACTAGATCGATTTGACCTCAAACCCTGGAGAATTACAGGAAAACACGTACAAAATGGCGGACAAGAACGAGTTAAACACAATAGATGACTAAATTTCCACAAATAGATCATAACTGGAATGTCTCAGAGACCAGGCCTGTTGTATTAGTCACAACCTTTATCTAATTGCCCTAGATTGGTCTAGAGAGCAAAGTTTCATTTCTTTCAAATTATCATATCTTGAAGAAATGACTTTATTCAATCTGACTTATATATACATGCTGGCCACATAGTTATATCCGATAAAGATGATATTTTGAAAGCATTGTAATATTACAAATAAACATAGTACTGCTTTGTCTTTGATCATTCATCCTTCTCAAACTGAAAACAAAAATAGTAGTTAACAGATCAGATACATACAGACATACATACTTTATTTAACATGGAGACACTTAGCTTTGGCTAGTTTCCAGGTGTTCCACAACAAAATGGTATAACTAATATATACAATAATCAATGTAATTGTCACTATAAAAGCTGAAAACCAAGATATACAATAATCAATATATAATTAAAATTAAAAATTAAAAAAAAATTTGCAACCTAAGACCTACAATAATAATACTAAATACCGTTAAAATTAACTTTATGAATTTATTTTAAAAAGTCTTTAGTGCCCACGTGCTACAGCATCAATGTTACCAGGTAGTAAATTCCAATGCTTAGCTGCACAAAAACACCATGACTTCAATCCATATTTTGTGTTATTTATTTTTGACACAGAAAGATTCAAATTTCCACAAAGGTTATACACTGTTTTCTTAACATTCATTTATAAGTCAGTTAAAACTGCATAAAGTTCTAAAAAAAATTTTTCTTAACATTAATGTACCATATTTCCTCGAATAAGTGCCTGGGCACTTGTTTAAAATTTCAGCCAAAATACTTATTCAAACACAGGCACTTAATTAAGAGGAGCCCTTACTGAGTTTTTCTCAAAATGAACCGTTACTCAGTTTTGGCTAATGCGCATAAAACAATGCTACAAGCACAAGGAGATAGAAACAACTGGAAGAGACCTACAGAAAATAGACCCTACATGCACTGATGCCAGTGTACTTGAAGCTTAAACATTGCAAATACATTGACAATGAAAACAGAATTTCCTTATACCCTTTCTTTTTGAGAAAGTGAGGGGGAGAAGATTGATGCACTGTCTTATTCAACGGGGATGCTTATTACTCGGGCCCAAAGCGGACCAAGGTATAAATCTTGTCACATTTCAGTCTCTTTTCTTCTTTTTTTTTTTTGCATATGTAGCAAAATGCACAATACAATTTCATGACAATGTTTTGATTGGCCAATGCACAATAGAAGGCACATGACAGTGTTTTCATAGGTTAAACCCAACCACAAAGTTCAAAGTGCAAAACATTACATCATCAATGGCATTCAGCTACATGACTTGGAAGTATCTCAAATTTGCATACTAATAATCTTGACTGTGTAATCTGAAACCTTCACTGCCTGACCCAAGGTTGTACAATCCACCTGAAACAACCTAATCGCATTTTCCTGCACATATCTTTGTAAAGTTGTCAAGATTTTAATCCAGTAAAGTCTGTCCGCGTCAAAAGTTTTGCCAAATTTAATTTAAGGAAAGGTTCGTTAAGCCTCACATCCGCTTATCACCGTCACAGTTCTATATTTAGAACTTAGTAAACAATATTACCACAAATCTATTACTCAGGCCTGAGAGGCGCTGTGTCTATGATTCAGGTCTCTTTGATTTTTTTTTATTACTCAGGCCTGAAAGGCCATCAGTCTAGGATTCAGCTCTCTTGTTTCTCTTGTTATTTTTTTAGTCTTCATCCTGCGATTTTCCCAGCACACTTGCCCAACATCCACCACTACTGAGAAGGGTCAGACAGTCGGTCATCTTCACATCACGCATGTCACTTGCGTGACGTTTCATGCAGTTTAGTGACACTCCATGAAAAACTGCACAAAAGCGCAGATGTTTTCAAAGCACACCTTCGGTTCTTTTTCGTTTTTCTTCCACAAGAGATACTTCGATGAATAATTTCAGCGCTTTCTCTGACCAATCACAAATGCTAAGCTGTTCGATAAGTGTTTTCTTTCTCAACTGCTGACCAGAAATTAAATTATTCATCAATGTCAACAATATGATTAGTAGCAGTCAATGTCACCACCTCTAATGCAGATAACTCAAGGTTCCAATCGCACTAGTGACAACATCCACAAGTTTTTTTTATATTATAATTCTTCGGGGTTTTTTTATTCCTTTGTTTTGTTTTGCTGTCTTTTCTTTTTTTACAAATATTATTCTTATCAATCATTGACCTGTAAAGCAATTCGTCAGTTTTAAAGGAATAAAGGGATAAATGCTGACAGGGTACAAGCAGATAGATTCAAACATAAGCACTATGTGTCCAATGTAAGGAAGACACATCTCTCTTTTTCTCTTAATTCTGCCCCCCCCCAAAAAAAAAAAAAAACTAGCGATACACACTGAATTTTTGCAGGCCCAAGTTTAGGCTAATTGTAGCCTCTTGTTTGCTATATTTTGTTTGAGGGGTGCGCCGATATTCAGGGCAGGGTGTATTTGAGGGTGGGCACTTATTCTTAAAGGAAATTTTAAAGTATCCTTTTCCCTTGATTTATAGTCCTTAACCTAGGTAAGAATTCTCTTTATGATAACAACTACTAGAACAACACAAAATGTTTTGAAATTAATAAAAAATGAAACAGTGGTTTTCATTAATTTGTAAAATATTATTAAATAACAATAATATAATAATTATTGCTTTACTTGTCATATTTCACTTTATTGCTGAAAATGTAAATTCAAAAGTTCTACTAATAACATTTTTTTCAGAAGTATTCCCTCTGATCAGTCGTCCAGAATCCCAAATGCATGGATGTGTCATGGTAATTATGTAAATTCCACCAGTCACACAGGCAGCTACTATATCTTATAAGTTGTCTGCAAACATGACAACTTTCTATCAGGCAGCCAAAAACAAAATGACTACTTTCCTTCGTCTATATTTCAAAGAAACGTTCCTAAACTGTTTGTGATTTCCTACCTCATAAAGCCCAAACAAAACACAGAATTCAAATAGGTAAGAGATTATCCTCTTTTAAATTTGTAGTTAGTGTTAAACACAATTGTTCTTTCTCCACGTAAGAGAAATGAAAAATAAAAGGATTGACTAAATGTTTCATGGCTTTCAGTTCAAAAGTTTTCCTTACAAAATTCTAGAACCATACCAACAATTTTGGGCATTCTTAAGTCAAATTCTCCAAACGACACAGGAGAACTGCCTGAAATGTTGATCTGAATACATGGTATAAACCTCTCTTTGTACTTACTCCACATTTCATACTGAGTACATGCTGCTGAGTCCACATTTTGTACTTAAGGGTAGTCTATATTTTATACCTTGTCTATAGTCCCTCTCTAATAGTTCATTCATATTTTAGACCGAATCCTTTATGCCCAGTCCATAGTTCCAATCCATGCGCAGTCCGAAGTCCACAGTCCGCAGTCCACAGTCCACAGTCCAAATTTTGTACTGTCTTTCAAATGATTTGCTCTGCTCAAATCTGGTTACCCTGTGAAACTCCAAGCTGCTTTATTTTTTCTGACCGGACGCGACGAGAAATGTTTACACTTTCAAATTACCCTGATTTTCTCTTTAAGTAGCTATGGACGCTCACGATTACTAGGCACATGGAAGTAAATGTTGTTACGCAGTGCAGTGAAAATAGACAAAGTTTCCCCATGTCTTTGACAACTACACAGCGGATTTAATTCCTTCCTACCATTTATGCACCTATCAATGTTAGTCCCAAGGGGTGGGGGGGGGGGGTTACGGATGGAGTGGGGACTTTGATCTCAAACACAAATTTTCTTTCAAACCTCCCCACCCCTGAGTAAAGTTTCAAGTTCAAAGCTCCCTACTGTAGGGATTGACATCCAAGAGGTTGACCTCTTAAATGTTTGAACAATACACACAATCCAGGTTTAAAAATCATAGTTTTTTTCTTTTAACAACAGGAATGAAAGAACACTGGAAGCCCTAAGAATTGACTAAGACTGTATAATTGGGAGAAAGACACTAATACTAATACTAATACTAATAGAGCACCTTTCAATTAACTGTCATAAAACCAAAACCAAAGCAATTACTCCAGCCAATCACAACAGAAGTAAGCAGTGCAATGAGCCAATCAGAATAAGAGGAAATTGCATGTAGCCGGCGCAAAGCACGGGAAAATACGCGCGTGCAAATCACGATTGGTTTTAGTTTTCCTTCTTATTGGTTGAGAAAGTGGCACGAGTTTTCCTGGCCAATCACAGAGCGAAGCAATGCAAAACCAAAGCAAAACCATAATACTTTCAACACTCAATTGAAAACCGCTCTACTAACACTAATACTAATACTAATACGAACGCTAATGCTAACACTAATACTAACACTAAGAAACCGATGGTCTATCAGCAACAATAGATTGGGCAAATTTTCATAACCTTTCCTTCATCCATTTTGGGCATGCTTCACAGCTAGGGACTTCTGGTATTTTCATGATGGCAAAGTCACTCGTATGAGTCCTATCCAGGCTCTGCTTTGTTGTTCAATTTCAAAAAAGGCAGTATCACAGCATATATTATACCATGGCAAAGTCCAGGCCCGGCAAACAATCTTTTATTAACCGCCGATGGGTTAGCTCAGTGGTAGAGCACCGGACTAGCGTGCGGGAGGTCAGTGGTTCAAACCCCGGTCAGACCAACACTGAGGGTCTTTAAATAATTGAGGAGAAAGTGCTGCCTTTGTAATAACATCTGCAAATGGTTAGACTTTCTAGTCTTCTCGGATAAGGATGATAAACCGTAGGCCCCGTCTCACAACTCTTCATAATTGATTCTGTGGGACGTAAAAGAACCCACACACTGTTCGAAAAGAGTAGGGGACGTAGTTCCCGGTGTGGTGGTCTATCTCTCATCTGATGATTAAATGCTCGGAGATATTAGCTCCACAAGCTACTCTAAAATCCGAGGGTAAATAATGTGATGTATATATGTATGTATCAACCTATTATCCAACTTACATGTGGACCTTACAATTCACGAACTGTCCCGAATTTATACAATGATTTTGATCGGGTTTAGCTTTAACAGTTTTTCTCTATCAAATGTTCTGTTTCTTCCTAGTTGAATACAATACACATTTCTTCTCTTTTGGCTCCCGCACACGTGAAGAAAGAGCTGAGCCTTGCGAGGCATTTTGCTCAGCTCTTTCCTCACCTGTAACTCATTTAGCCCGCATGAAGTACCGATGGATTCAACCGCTATCATTCTCGCAGAATTTTAGGCCACTCTCGCAATCTCCTCACTTTATTTTAATTTGTTTTATGGGAACTCCCATACCTTTTCATTCAAAAACGCGACATTTTCATGTTACAATACCTCATTCTCGCCGGGGTTAATTTAGTATTCCTTTTCGTGCGTCTCATCGAAATCAGCTTGATAAGCTTATTTTGTTTATTGTTCGGCGAGAAAAAACAATAACCCTCGGCGTTTATTGTACCAATATATAAACACCTAACCTTGTAAAAATGAATTTGCCACTGTATTTTTGCTGTTTTTTCTTAACTTTGAGTTCTTATCAGCTTTGCAATAATTTGTGGTTTTACGCACTTGAGCTCTAATTAATTTAGCACATTTCTTGTAAACGCCTGATTAAATTTCTGTCGTATTATTATTTGTTTTCAAAGGTTTTTCTTTTAAAGTTTTAAAGTTGCAGACTAGATCACTACGCGGTATGCTTATGTCTTTGAGACTCAAATTGTTTGCAAAAGTACACTCCAGTGTCCACAGCTGAGGATGCGCTTACTTTGTGTAAATCAAAATGGGAAATTAAAATGCTCTTCATTTCAGTTTTTGAGCAACAAATGAATTTCTACTTACCTCTTTCCTAATACCTCTCAAAGACCTAGAATGAAGGAATAAACATCAGCTTAACTTAAGCTTATCATGATTTTACAGTCTTGAAATCTCCTGAAGGTCAGACTTTTTAACCACTTACGAAATACACACAACTTATTAAGAAAAAAATTCAATGGAAGAGCTCCAAACTAGTAAACTTAAAGTTGACCTACGTTTCTCTGGCGTTTCTATGCAATTTCTTTTCTCAAAAAACACAAAATCAATCGTCAATGCTAAACGGCTTCGGCTGATGCAACAAGAAAATCAGTACTTCGATTTACAATTTCGACCCACGAGACTGGTTTACTTGGGTAATGCACTTTAGAAACTACGCAACAGGTGTTTTAGGACCGAAATTTCTGATTCAACTACAAGTTTATGCAAAAAGTCGTCACAAACATGTATAAATAATGGAAAGCTACCAACAAAAGTACTTACCAGTAAAAGCTTCAAAAACGCACAGCGCCCCACGATGCAACTCTTAGTCGTTTATACCAAGCAAGGGTGGTGGCTCCAATACTAATTTTTATTGGTTGGATACTTATTTGATTGACAGATTAGAGATGTGCAACTATTTGATTGGATAAATTCATTCTGCTGTGCAAGAAGAGAATAACGACTCATTTTTGCGGGACTTCTCCGTAATAGGATACTCGGAATGGATGGTACTCGTGTCATTTTTTGGGACACATTTCGTTTTCAAATGAATGAAATATTCTCTTCATTCTCCTCCCGATTCTTATTCTTTGTTTTGGGAAAACCATATTTCACTGGTTATTGTCACATTCTTAAACCAGAAAAGGAATCAGCACAATACTCCCAAAAACTTAATGAGCGCTTAGGTTTCCTAATTCGCTCACTACTCTGACTACTAGGCCTCACTGCAATTATATATGCCTACCCACGGGACAATTTAACTGAAAAGATGGTAGACCATTTCTTGCTTCCTGACTTGTAACATGTATTTAGTACGGTATTATGTAATATTGCGGCTGTTAGAAAAAAAATTGCGCCCGGTTTCTTCATTCCATTTCCATCCGTGCATGTCTTCTGAGTATTCTTTAAAGAAATTTTCAGTTATTTACCCCTTTTTCACTCTCCTCTTAGCTTTAGGACGTTGTCCTATTTTTTCAAATCTGTTTCTGGGCTTTTCCAGGTATTCTAACTTTTGTTAAGGCTGTTCCAGTCTTACAGTGATTGCTTATTCCCGTGTTTTAAGCTTCCCCATACCCAAATCAGGACTGATATGTGTATCCCCTTCTCATATTACTATAGTCCATTTAGTCGGAAACACGAAATACATACATGTATGGCTCCGTCGTAGTCCACAGACATCGACGACTGTAAACCATTGATAACCACGATACATATCTTATTGCCTTCCGAAGTTCTTTTTTTTGGTTACGTTACACTGATGATAATGAATACCACCGTCCACCCTATATCTTACCCCACACTCACCCCCCAAATTTATCTCATGTACCTCACAGATGGCTCTGAGCACAAGGTTAGTACGGCGTTTTCCTTTTGCATCAAAACCCCGCTTGCTAGTAATAAATCAAATGCAATGCACTTTTCCATAGCCTCCTTCGCAGACGTCTTTGGGCTCGTGGACAAGGAACGTGTGATGAGCCCAAAGTCGTCTGCGAAGGAGGCTAACTTTTCCACAAAGTATTTTTCGAAAAAACAAAAAAACGAATACCTTCTGAGCCAGTCCTCTTTGACGGTCTGGATGGGGTTTAGTGCTTAATGTTATTTGTCCGGTTTTTTTTTCTGGATGTTAAGTATTAAAAAAAGTAAAATTTTCATGTTTACTCTTCTAAAAAAGTTTACTATTAAGTATTAGAACACTGATTTAACTCAATAAAAATTTCATGCAATAAGCAATAATTATAGAAAAAAAACGACTAACGTTCTTTAAACTAAGCTTCTATTTGCAAAGACATGGAAACTTAAGAATCAATAGAACAAGAGTCTGTGCGCAACTGACCACACTGGTCAGCATGGATACTGTGGTCATTCTATAGCCAGCGGTTTTTTTGGTAGACTTCTGCATGCAAATCAAAATGCCCGCCTCTTTCGCCTCGGCGGGAATAATAAAAACGAAAATCTCTGGAAACCCACAAAAGCATGATTTCCTATCGACAAACAAAGAGGCATCATTGAATTAAATTAACACTTGCATGATCGAATTTCTCAGTCTTTCCCGCAAATGACCACTGAATTAGAAATTGAAAACTTCAACCTGAAGCTGTTCAGGCTGCTCAAAACTGCCAACGCAAAATAGAGAATTCCCACATAATTACGCAGCAACAATGGAAAATGGAATTTCCTATTCGGTTTCTTACGCGAACCCAGGATGTTCTTATTTGGTCACTTGTACTTAAGTTCATGAATACCTTACCAAAGCAAAGCAAAATCCAATAATCTTTAATCAGCATACTCCTAAGACAGAATAACTATACTAGCAGTTATCAATCCAGAAAATTTTCAGCTCACCTCCCCCTTAATAAAACCAACGTCAGTCTCTATGGCGAGTACGGGCATCCCTCTCTGTCGGGATGACGAGCACCAAAGAATAATTCAAGTGAAACTGAACTACAATGAACTTGCTGTCATTGATACTAGCATATAAGAAATAAATTATCTCAATTGCTTTCCGACATTGCATCTCTTTGACTGCGGAGACGATCAGCATACTTGGCTGTGTCTGGTACAGCTGGTGGTTTATACGACTGTCACCTCTCAACTTCAAACGGCAAACAGCTATCCCCAAAACAACTATTGAAACAATCACAGCTAGGCACTGGACAAGAACAAGCAAATCATGGACCTCATGAAACCTGCACCTTTACGCAACTCCAGCGAATATGCTCTTTGCAGAATACTATTTTTATTTCGAACGTGTAGCTGTTGAAACAGTAATAATAGTTTCTGTTTATCTGTTTATTGATATTCAGTTAAGAGTTACAAAATAAACCAAAAAATATTATACATAAACACACATATCAACTTCCTCTGCTCACATATACCTTAGCTAGTCGAGGCGGGCAAAAGAAAACACAAATAAGGTAATTCAGTAGGAAGAGATTAAGAAAAGGAAAGAAAAAGAAAGGAGAGAGAAGATTAATCTATATGATCGATACAAAAAGATGAACTAGAATTATTACAATTCAACTTTACAAAATTACAAGCTTATTTTACATTTCATGACATCTTGCTTAATTTATTAACTAAAGTAGGTGTGTCAACATAAGTATCCTCTGATTCCAAAATATCTAAAAGGAGCTGATGTAGGGAAAGGAATACTGTTCCAAATTCTTGAACCAAATCTAGAAAAAGAATGTTTTAACATATTTGGCATGGCATATTTAATGTTAAGACTACCAGTCTCTGAAAATCTAGTATTATAGCTATGTACTTGTGTAGGACGAAGAAATAGTTAGAAATGTTTACCGACGAAAAATTGTTAGAAACGTCATGCACAATAGCGCAAACTGACTTGCAGCATTGAAAGTTCAATGAAGGATATTATATTGGTTGGTTATTGATTGGTTGATATTATATTGGTTCACGGATTACTAGCAAAGTGCCCTTCCTTCAAACCATTGAAAATGTGTTCCACCGTTTTCGAATTGGTCCTCAAACCGTAAACGACGTACCATTATCCCTTCAAGATGCTGTGCACAATACTTCATCAGTGAAGCAACACATTAAAACTACAGTTGCTTAAGTAAAAACAGCACTACAACCTCAAACAAACAACAAAAACAAATGCCCCCGAAAGGACAATATAAAACTGAAAAACACAAGTTTCGTGGGAACACCTCAAACAACGCATATGAGATGCCTCAAAATAACTTGAAGAGTGTAACTGAGGACCTACGTACCTTACTGCCAACTATAGTTGAAAACCTTCATAAACTCTCCCACTTCAAAAACGAGACTTTACAACTTTGCAGTATGCTCAAGACTACTTAGCACAATTCCGAAACAATCATTGAAAAGAACATGATAAATCATTCTATCCGGTTCCAAAATCCAGCTGGATTAGCCAATATTTCCTTGAATTGAAGCAGCTAGCACTGAACAAGGAGTTGGTGAACAATTATCGTCCTGTGACACAGAGAACAGTGTTCAGAGAAACTACAAACGACAAAGTCCCAACTCTCCCACCAGCAGTTTACTACACTCAACCCCCTTATAAGAACGTAACATTTCACGAACACTCAAAAGATGAAAATCAAGACCAAATCGAACAAATTACGCCGCAAGTCACAGATAGCGATGGGAACTCGTACACCTCCCCGGCATCACATCTGTGAACTTACGATAGTGAGGTTGCAGTTGTTGCTGTTAGTGAACCTCCTGATCAACAGGATTAATAACACAACGACTCAGGGAGCAATATGAATGATAACCCCTACCTACACACAACAACGTTCACCTAACCTCGTCGGGCCATTCCCGCACATTTTGCCTCCATTTGTAGAGTTTGCAAGAAGATCATATCAAATCAAGAACAAATCGAACAAATTAGGCCGCAAGTCACAGATAATGATGGCAACTCGTACACATCCCCGGTATCACATCTGTGAACTTACGATAGTGAGGATGCAGTTGTTGCTGTTAGTGAACCTCCTGATCAACAGGATTAATAACACAACGACTCAGGGAGCGATATGGATGATGATGATGATGACCCCTACCTACACACAACAACGTTCACCAAGTCTGGTCGCGCCATTTTCCACACATTTTTACCTCTATTTGTAGAGTTTCCAAGAAGATCATCTATGCACATATACCCTTCTTGTCCTTCAATTTTCTCAACACTTCAACTATAAAAATCGTTTTGAGGTCCTCATTTCTCTCGCGGCATAAAAAGACGTCGCTTTCCGAAAAATGACTCCACCGACCATTACCATTACAAAGACAACACACTAAACCACTGGACCAGCAAACTTTCCATATACAAATATCTCTTAATCATTTGGATTCAAGGATTGTCTGTCATGCAAACTGAAAACTGACACAAATTAAATTATGATCAACTTGAACTGTATCCCCTGCATTCATCTGGCTCGCATGGTCAAAAAAGCCACTTACGAATTCTTTAAGAATTTCTTGTTGAGATGTTTTAATGGAAGTCAAGAAAAGCATAAAAATTAAACTTCTGAAAACTGCTGCAGTCAAGTTGAACATGACGTATTTGTGGCTAATAAAACGAGATTTTAAGTTTGGGATCTAGTGGTTTTCGCTTGTTTGGTTATCATACTGAGCTTGATTAAAACCTACAGTCGGCCTTAAAGTCGGTTTGTTCGGCTGATTCTGGGAATAAAGTTAAAAGAAAAGAAAACACAAGCCAAATTTGTTTCCGGCCAGGATTGAACTGGTGACCTTCCACCTATAAAGCGGACGTGAACCCAACCTTGCTACCAAATGTCTCTACACAACTTTGAAACAGACTGGATTGGCATATTGGTCTTAAAAACATGTGGCTGACTTGGGTACTTTAAGGGCACTTTAAGCTCTGACATGAGTTAATTTCACTCCAGCATTTGTTTGACAAATGGTTTTGTTCTTTTCATTTCCCACTTCGATTCAAACTATAACATTAAACAAAATACTGTTACTCGGTAGACTTAGGTAAAGCATTGTAGAATTCCTATGATTAGAAGCTTATAGGAAAAATGTATAGTCGAAATGGAGCAAGTTTTTGTAATTGTCTTCACTTAAGCTTCTCACAGGTGAAGTAAACTACTGACTGCAGATAATCTGGAAAGCTTGAATTGTACTACTGTCAGGACCTCTGATATTAGTAATGTTTACCTTGCCAGGCTGCGGGCTGCAGCTCGTCCAGTTCATTATTTATTTCTCGTACAAAAAGGCAGAATTGCAATTTGTATAGGTAATCACATGATTTCGAGTGCAATTTGGAATAAATAAGCACGAGTAAATTTTTTCAAAGACTCACAAAATTGCACGAGCCCGTAGGGCGAGTGCAATTTGCGGTCTTTGAAAAAATTTACAAGTGCTTATTTATTCCAAATTGCACGAGAAAAATCATGTGATTATTTATTAATAATATACATGAAAAAATTGCGAGATAGCTTCTTAACTTTGTAGAAGCAACGCAACGAAGCTAAGGTAAATCAAAACAACAGTTTTCTCAATGTTTTTAAAGCGTTTTTAGCTGTAAAAACTGGCTAAACAATTACAGGCTATAGCTATAAGGTTACTTTGTTTGCTAAGTGTCTATCAAGCGCTGTAATCATTACCTTCAGGCTTTCTAGTTCGTTATCTTCGCCTTGTTTGTCCTTGTTTGTTTATTAATCTCGGCGTCACTCCATCAACGGACTCGTAATTCCAATTACGTCGGTAATTCCCTTCTCTGGACACCACTGTTTCCAAACAGACAGCTAAAATACAGTGCTTTTCGCAGCCGTTTCTCCTTTTTAGAGCTGTTTTGCAGCTTCTCTGCTGTTATTGCGTTCACGAAGAAAGAAAACCTGCTCAAAGAGCCAGCCATTGTTTTGGCTTGCAGAGTCGCTTGCAGCTCTTCAGACTTTGCGCCATTCAGAGGCCGCGTTTGATTGGCTCAATCGCAGCGCCTTTGTTTATCAACCAATCAGAATCCTCAGTTTTTTACCTTGTTTTGCACTGTATTTCCTTTTTTCTGCACCGAATTACCTTTTTTCTGCACCGGTGTTTCCTAAAAACTGCATTTCTCTTAGCCAATCAGAATCGAGAAATTTTTTCATGTATATTATTAGTATTCTTATAAGAATAATGCCCTTGCAGAGGGAAAAAAGGCAGGAAAAAGGAATCCAATTAATCCATTCAGGGAAGCTTTTGGCAGAGTTAAAGACTTGCGTTCAGTCTTACCAGTTCAGTCCTGGGCGGAAACACAATTTCTTTTTTTCTTCTTACTTTCTTCAGTTCAGTTCTGGTTTTTCTTCTACAGGCCCACATCAACCAACCGACTCTAAGAAGGTAAACTGACGCTTTGTGACACACTACCTCCTGTTATGTTTGAGAGTTTTGTGAGCTACAAAAGGACAGAAGACCAATGGGTCACTGAAGATTGGTTATACATTTAGGTACTGCGCATGCGCTAACAGAAAATGAAAATGGTAGCGATGATGATAAATAATAATAATAATAATAATAATAATAACTTTATTTCAGTGTCAATCTTCTAGCTAGCCTATAATAGGCTTACTAATCGGGGACACTATCCTACTTAAAACGTACAATAGTCTTTAGAATTTACAATAATAAAATCCTTAGGCTACAATGACCATATACAATAATAATGAACATATCTAATAATAAAAATTTACTCAATTAAAATCTATAATTTTTATCTATATAATTTACATCTAGCAACTGCACGTGGGGCAGTTGCCATTACAAAGGTCGTTCTCCACCAAACTAGCGAGATCTCTTTTTCTAATATTGGCCATGAAGGCCATTAACGTCTGTCTCTCTCTATCTCCTGGGCTAAGTTTGGACCAAAGTCGTGGTCCAAAGAACTTCAATGAATGTTTCCCAAACCTGACACTGTTGAATTGTGGGATATAGAAATCAGAATTTCTCAGGAAGTGATTAGATGGCGTTCCGCTGAATAGTTCCAGAATGTTCTTAGGAAGTCACTTATGTTTGACCTTGAACATAAATATCGCTATGTCTTGAAGACGCTTATTATATAAGGTAGTGAGGTTAGCGTGTTTTAACAAATTGTTGTATGACAAATTCCAGTTACAGAAAACCGCCCTGAGACCTCTTTCGTTAACGCGTTCCAGTTTCTTTCTATCCGAAGCCTTACAAAAATGCCAGACTACACTGCAATATGTAAGATGGGGTAAAATCGCTGTCTTATAAATCTGAAGTTTGGCTTCGGTAGGGATCAGTTTCCTAAGCCTCATTAAAACACCAATCAGCCTACTTGCTTTTTTACAGATAGCTGAAATATGTTCTGAGAAATGCAGATCCTTATCTATAGTGACACCTAATAATTTAAGTTCCTCAGTGATGTTAATGAGATGGCCGTTTATGTCTAACGTCAGCTGCGATGGCTTTTGTTTACTTCCAATGATCATAGCTTGATATTTGTTCAAGTTGCCAACCAAATGGTTATCTTTGTACCACGCCGACATTCGTTCACCTTCATGCTTGATCCTCTCCATAAGGACATTGATGTTACTATGAGCATAATAGAGTTGGTGGTCGTCAGCATACATTGAGAGACCAGATGAACGGTCCAGGTAGACAAGATCATTTTGATAGATGTTCCATAGTAGCGGTCCCAAGTTGGAACCCTGGGGACAGCCCATATCGATTGGTTTCCAGTCGCTGACCACAGTTCCTAATTTAGCTCTTCCTTTGCGGTCCAAGAAAAAGGAACACATTAATGTTATCGATTCGTTAGAGAAGCCGTATGCCTTTAGTTTAGCCAACAGTAGAGTTGGATGCAAAGTGTCGAAGGCCTTACTCATATCTGTCGATAAAACGCCTACGGTTTTCCCTGTGTCAATGGCTTGTTTCCAGTCTTCAACTAGACGAACCAATGTTGACTCACAACTATACAGCTTACGGTAGGCCGACATAAAGGGATCAAAAATCGGTTCAAAGAATGCTGACATTTGTTTACTCAAAAGCTGTTCAAATAATTTGTCGACCGCTGTCAAAATAGTAATAGGTCTATAATAATTATTGCTCTTCTCCAGCGGGTCCTCTTTTTTGAACACTGGGATCCACTCGCCTTTCTTCCATGAATTCGGCCAATACTTTTCCGAAATACATTGATTGAAAATCTCAGTAAGTGGACCTGCCAGCTCCTCTGCCGCTATTTTTAAAACGTGTGGTGGGATCATGTCGAAGCCAACGGCTTTGTTAGGATTTAAGTTATTTAAGCTTAGAAGAGTCTCCTGAATGGAAATCTTTCTGAAAGAAAACAAATTAGACTCCCATTTACTGCTTATAGCACGAACACTTGGGTGCCTGCTGCATTCTTCTGGGGTAAAGTTGAACGAAGAATGATTTTCAACAGACCTGTCTCCCACAGTGGCGAAGTAGTTTGCAAATTCATCAGCTACCAGTGTTTGGTCTTCACCGGAGTCCCCTGAATATTTAATGTGATTTCTGTTTTAGCTTTATGCTTTTTATTGCTGAGGAGGGGCATAAAGGTCTTATAAAATTTGCTGGAGTCACATTTCTCTTCTACGGATGCCAATTGATTATTTAGCAGCCATTCACAGTCTCTCAGGTCTTTTTTAAAATTTTCCATGTCCAATTAAGGACTTAGTGCTTCTGAAAGTGATTATCTTAGCGGTGTGGCATTTGACTTTCTCGGTGAGAAAGCCGTAAACCATGTGGTGATCACTCAGCCCCAGATCGACTGCTCCAGAGCATGAAAATAAATCCGCCTTGTTCGTAAGAATGATATCCAGCAAGGTTTGGGTTGTTCTTGTAACTCTGGTTGCTTGATCGATCAGGCATTCAAGTTCATATATTTCTTCTAGATCCCTAAGGAGTTTACCGCTTTTCTTCTCTGGTTTAAGTCTATCCAGGTTCATGTCGCCTGTGATGATAATTGTTTGTTTTAAAGATGTGATCCATGACAAAAGCTTATTTAATTCATCTTCCAACACGGAGAAGTAATTCTGATTTAAATGTCGAGGCGGTCTGTAGAGGCCGAGTAAAACCACATTAGAATTTTCTAACTTGACTTCTAAAACTAGAGGCTCAATTGTCTTAAAGTTTGTTAATGGTTTAAGTCTCTTCGCCGGGATTTTCGATGACACATAGATTAACACGCCGCCTCCTCCCTTGGCTCTGTCGTTTCGATATATGCGATAATTTTGCATTCTAAATTGACTATCCGGGTATGAGGAGTCAATCTTAGTTTCAGTCAGGACAATAATACTCGCCTTGATTTTATCGTTAATAAACTTTAGTTCCTCAAACTTATTCTGCAGGCTGTTGATGTTTTAATGTATCAGAAGGTCTTGTCTGAAATGAATTTGTTTGATGGAGACCATCTCTTCCAACCCTTACCAAAGCAGTTGATATGGGACAGGTATTGCCCATATCTGGAAATGATATGGGGTCATCTATGGTCCATATGTGGGACTGGTATGGAGTTGATATGGGATATACCACCCCACAGCATTCCCATATGTTGCTCTGCTTTTGTCCTTAACTATGGAAAATGTAGGAAATTGGCACCAATCCATATATTTCCCATATCTTTTCATATGGAGGTGATATGGGACATTCAGGTTAATACCATGGGGTTAGCAGCTATGGAAAATCTATGGCATTACCAGCTGTTCTTGCCCATAGAAAACCCATACCTAAGGAAAGTAGATCACCATTGGGCAGGTACCTATGGGGAATCTATGGTTTCAGCAGTAGTTTGTCCATAGAAATTCCATAACAATGTGCTTGAACTATGCGAAATCTATGGCATTACCAGTTGTTCTTGTCAATACATATCTCATACCAAAGAAAAGGCACAGGATGTACAAACTAGCTAGTTATCACCACTGGGCAGGCACCTGTGGGGAATCTATGGTTTCAGTCAGCAGTAGTTTGCCCATGGCAATTACATAACATTGTGCAAGTTGCCATGGATGTCATTCAATAAAAAGTACGAGTCATGCATCCAAAATGATACGCCTATCCTTTTTATATAGATACCACTTCTATCTATGAACACCAAACTGAAGCTGTTCAGTTTTCAATCATTCATTTATTGAATTACAACACAAACGTTTTCTTCAACTAATATGCTGGGGTGCTGGATTGAACATAATCATCCTATATACACAAGTATTTTGTCCTAATTTCCATTATCAATATCTTAGTCCAATTCTGATCAGTATATTTCAAAATTCAATGACCTTTGCCGGATAGCCTATTCAGGGGCTTGGCCAGCTCGGACCCTTAGTGGGCATCTTGCCTCCACACACTTCATATTTATCTTCTGAACAATCTCCCAGGTAAAATAATGAGGCAGGATGCCACCAATCCCACCTGAGATTTCACCCAGGATTATGGAACATCCCAGGTGGGATCCTTTCTCAAGTAGGCGGGATCCCACCCAAGATTACGAAACATTCTAGGTGGGATTCCACCCAGTTTACATTAGCAAATACTATACCAGTTTTCAATTTAAGCCATCAATTTATTAATCACAGCAACATATCCATGTAAATATAACAAAAAATACAGTTTATTCTTAGTACTTGAGTTATAGTCTTAATAGTCTTCCTAAAAATTTCTCACAGAAATTGAATAGAAACGTTTTGACTGAAGCTTGTTGCAATTGAAAGTTCTCATTCAAAGAAATCAAGGACAAAGAAAAAGATGTTCCGGGCTTGACATTGTATGACCGGTTACCATAAAATGTGAATGAACAAATGATTCATAAGTTCGGAATTCTAGTCTTTAAAAACCAAAAGCTTATGATTATAAGCTTATATATTCTCAATTCTAAGACTTTAGCGCTTCAGAACTAAAGAAGGATAAAGCCAAGATGCAAAATTTGAACTTCCACGTAGCTATAACGATGCGATGCGATGAGATACGCGAGATTCAAACAAGCATTTCAGCATCTAACCTTTCTCTCTAGACGGCCTGGGAGACAATTTGTTCCTGAACTATATGTCTGTCCGTTTTCTTTCCTTCAACTGATATATTTCAGTTGCAAAAAGCTGGTGAATCAAACCATTTTAGCAGTACAGCGTAGCAAACTTCATAAAACATCTCTGTATCTGTTCAAACCCACGCGCTAGAAGCTCCTCACACTTTGCTATTGTTTTCAATCACCATGTGACGTTGAAGTTGAGTTGCGCATGCGTTAATGATCTCACGGCTTGCCTGGGAACTAGCTGCTCAAAATTCAAAATGGAGGACTGGAGGATTCAAGTTCGATTGATCCATTGAGAAAACAACATGATCCTTGAAGACATGCGTCGCTTGTTTCCACCTTTATATGCACTCAAAGGTGAAAGGAAACCTTTGAATATGTTTTTATAAACTTAAAGTGGACCAGGTGAAAAAAAAATGCTCCTACAACAGTCATGTCCGAAAATGAGCATGACACTTCACTTGTTGCTGCTGTGCTTTCACTTTGATCAAAGTTGCGTCTTTGGAAACAAAACGGTGAAAAGAGGAGCTTTTGAAGGGGATTTCATTTACAACAGAATCAATCAACAAACTGTGTAAGTTTTTTTTTGTTTGGGAGTGGAAGCGGTGGATGAGTTATTTTCTCGAAGCGCTTCGAAGATTTAGTGATGGAATATGTGTTTAATATGAGTTGAAGAAACAGGTTACTCATGCAGTACAGTGCAAATAAATGCTTTAATATCTACAAAACGTGCGTTTTCTTGTCCTTATAGTGTAAATTCAACAAATGCTTGTCTTCAACATTCTTGTGTGACTTGGAATCCTTCAAACAGTGCACTATACGTGACCTCCCTGTGTTAGTATTTATTTTTCTAACAACCTTGCTTGAAAGGGAATTACTAAACACAAGCATACTGTCAACTTTTTGTGGGACTTTTGATTGCCATTTGATTGATTACTGCCTGATCGAATTCATGACATACATGTTCATGTATGTCCATGGATGTTTGAAATGGATAAATGTGGGTGGCAAATTCTACAGTTATCACTTTTTTGCATGGAAACTTCCCAAGATCATTAGCAAGGGTATGTTTCTTGGTAGGATATTTAGGATCCCAGGTGGGATATAACTCATGCGAATCCTGAATAGGATCCCATGTGGGATGCACAATGCCCACCTACAGGTGTAGACTCCCAGGTGGGATGCATAAGTCCCACTAAGATCCTGGGTGGGATGTAGAAATCCCGCCTAAGATCCCGGATGAGATGCTGGAATCCCGCATTTAATGCGGGATCCCTGGTGGGATCAAATTTTCATCCCAGGTGGGAAAGGCAGGATCCCACCATTCCCACCTGGGATCCCATGTGGGATTGCCGGGAATCCCGCCTAGATTCCACCTGACATTTTACCTGGGCTGGCTTGGGGTTGGGCCTTTTGAAAATTTCTTTTGTTTTGCTTGTAAGAGATACAACATGTGTCAAGACACTTTTTAACCCAGTTTTCATGAGGACAATAATATATACCTACGTAAGACTACATTGTATTGCTGGTGATAACAGAAATAATAACAGCTATTTGCTGTACCAAGACCCAAGGATCCCAGAGTGAGCTGAACTCTTACGTGATTGTTTTCATACCTTGCAGTTTATGTTGCTGTATTAACTGAAATTTTCAGTCAGTATAATAAACTTTTCTTGTTTCTCTATGTATACCTAGTATTGTGTGTGAAAATGCTGGCCATCAACTACAGTGATGTTGCAGCTGTGACAAGCACTGACCATACAGACTGTATGGAATGTTTCCTGGGTCTGTCTTCTTCCCTTCTGTTGGAGCCCTCTCCAGGGGATGGGATAAGAATATATATGGAAATGCTATGGAATGCTTGTAAATGGTGCCCATATAAATTCCATATGAAAGCTGTGACCATGAAGTTTTTGGAAAATTCAAAAGGATAACAAATTATATTGGCTTAAAGGGCGTTGGCCTTATTTTCTAAAGAGGCATGCAACTCTGACCAACAGTCCAACACTTTAATTGTTCAAGCTGCACTGGTCATATTCCAGTGGAGCTTATAAATCAGAATTGTTACTTTATTTAGGAAAAGTACCAAAACGATGCTACAACCACACAACTGAACAAAGGAAACTGCTCCCTTTCTTGCTTGGAGAAGAAGTTAAACTTCATTCGTGTGTGAAACAAAAACGAGCCAATGTACATCCTGTAATGTCAACTCTACTGAACGATTTCGAAGCATTAGTCCTGAAACAGGAACTATAACCAACCTACTTGCATGTTTCTGCCCAAAATACCTGTCCAGGATTGAATGGTGGGACTGCATCAGCATCAGCAACATTGAAGTCCTGGAATAGCCTACCCTTGATCGGGGATCCGAGCGTCCACATCAGTTTACCTGAAGCTGCACTGAAATTAAAAGTCTAAGATGGCTTCTCTTTAAACGAAAAAAAACAACAACAACAAAAAAAGATTCTTCCTCCCCGGCGGGGAATCGAACCCCGGTCTCCCGCGTGACAGGCGGGGATACTCACCACTATACTACCGAGGACGAGAACTACACGAGTTTGAAAAACGTGATTATTTTGGGAATGAGGCATTTTTTTTTGACCTGTCAAGAGTATGAAACAAAGGAAAGATTCTCTAATTCTTTGGGTTGCCAGGGCAGCACCTCTTTAAAACCTTTAATTTCGACTCGTTGGATCTTCATAGGCTGTACCTCTATTGTTTTAGGGCTAGGTTCGATTCTTTTTATTTGTTTTTTTATTGTTTTCTTTAACCAATCCTGTGGTCTTGCAAATGGTGCAGATCGCCTAGCTGTTCCTAGCTGAGCTAAAGGTCTATTCTCTTAGTTCTGTATCTGATACCTGCACTAACATTCTCCTTACGTGTATGTCATTGCCATGAGGGTAGGAAATATTACATGGTGTATTAACGCCATAAAGTCAGTGTGCTGAGGGGTTGTTGCCGATGGGATGTAATGCTGATGGGACCGTTCGTTTGTGTAGCTACGCCGTTTTTAAACATGGCTTTCAAATTTACTTCAGGAGAGAGTTGAAACCGGTTAAGTCTAGACAGTGCAGTTGTTATTCTTCAAAATCCGAACATTAATTTGCTAAAAATAGCTCAAAGTAGTTTAGAAGTGGCCCTCCTATTTTGTTAAAAACTATCATAGACAAAATATGTTTCGGGCCAGACTTCAACTGGCGACCTTCCGCGTGTGAGGCGGACGTGATAACCACTACACTACGGAAACTGGCGTTAGTTCACAGTGTTTGTATCGAGTGGATACTCATGGTAGTAGGCAGAGGCGATGGATTCGGTCCACTCGTGTGATAAATCACAAAAACGAGAAAAAGTTTCAAGATATTTGCACTTTTGGTTTCAACGTTTGACCAACATTGTTTCAACAGATATCCGTTCATGAAAACTTTCGCAAAATTCCAAGCGACTGGGCCAGGAAAGTTGTC
The DNA here is from genome assembly GCA_016490735.1 of Pachyseris speciosa. NCBI lineage: Eukaryota > Metazoa > Cnidaria > Anthozoa > Scleractinia > Pachyseridae > Pachyseris > Pachyseris speciosa. Next base: position 500 of record JAEMWC010000981.1, on the reverse strand, counting down.
ACAACGTGGTTTCCTGGGATTTTCGCTTCCTACTTCCAAGAAAGCCCTGGCAACGAGGTTGAGGCTGCCAGTTTCTTTTGGCCCTGTTTTGTTCTATACTTTGAACAATACTGAACGACCTGTTTACCATGGTTACAACATTTGATTCTACGCAATGTTCACCGACGAAAGTTGAAACGAACGTGGGCCTTTGAACTTGTATCTTTTGGTTGCCAAGTTAAGTATTACATAGCAACCCAAGGTATAAGAACCTAGAACCACGTCAGCACTCAGCGAAGTAGGTTGAAGATCCCTATAACTTCTGATGTTTCTCACCTTTTCAAGTTCAGATGACATGTATCGTTTAACTTTTTTCAGAGGACACGTGAGTAACCTCTTAAGTCCGTATCTTATTTGAACTACGGTAGCAGCGTATCCAAAAGGAACAAATAAACACAGGCTCCCGGTGGGGAAACTCGAACCCCGGCTCCGCGTGACAGCGGGGATACTCACCACTATAC
>JAEMWC010000980.1:295000-321690 GCA_016490735.1 Pachyseris speciosa | reverse complement strand
CAATTCGTCAAACATTTAATAAAAAAAGTCATTCCCAAGAAACGAGAGGAACCCTTCGAGCACTATGACATTGAAAAACCGCTTGCAGTCGAAAGGAATTCATTATAAAAGACAGACTGCATTTGTCACTCAACAAACCTTGATGTCTGCCTCGAAAGGTTTAATGAATGGCGAACCACTCATGGTCTGTGCCTTGACAATATGATCGTCAAGTAACAGCTGAATATCATCCACAGCAGACAGAATAGACACACCCTAAAAAGCAAAAACACAACACTGCATAGTTACAACAAAAATTGGAACACGCCTTATCACAACAGAAAAGAAACATTTTTAAAAAACATTAATAAAGAGCTTCGACATCACTGTTACTACAAATACCTAAACTGAACAATAGGTTAATCCAGGTTTGCTGCTCTCTGCCCCTTTTACAGCTAAAGATGTTATCAAATCGTATTTATGGGCACACGAGATCACTTGCCGGAGAAAAATGCTGCTGCAAACATGGCGGACAGTGCCTATGCTCTACAAAAGGAAATTAACGTACAAAACTGATAGTGCCTATGAATCCCTATTCCTTAAAGAAGGTATCAGTACTTAAAAAATCTCACAAATAAATCGCAGATCCAATTCACCATGCTATATTATTGTTAGATGTAAATGTTTTGCAGTAGTTTCTCAAGACTAGCTACACATCCTTCTGAGAAATTCCTGACAGGTCGCGATGAAGTGGACAATCCGGCAAAATTCCAGAACCGAGGAACGCTATGTTGTTAATTGTTTGGAATGAAAAGATTACTTGACCAATTCCCCTTCCAACGTTTCCTTATTTTGATTGGCCAAGTGGAATGCACACCATCACAAAACGTCGCAATAAACAAATCAAAAGACCTAACCAGCTACAAAAGCATGGCACACAGCACTTTAACCCTTTGAGCCCCAAAGTCAAAATACAAAATCTCCTCACTGGAAACCATACATTTTCTTATGGTACTAATTGGGAGAACTTGTTAAAGATCATGACAGTTTCTATTTGGTGATCATGTCCCTGACTCTCATTACATTCTCTCTTGATTTATGTATTGATACTCTAAGGAGAAAATTTGATGCTGGTCACTCTTGGGGCTTAAAGGGTTAAAAATTCTAACAACACTTCTTTTCATGAGCTGAACTTACTGTGTCCCTGTAGGGAATGAACTCAAAGTACATGTCCTTCCACTCAACTTTCATTCTCTCCATGGCTTTTTCAAGACCAAACTCTTTACTGGCGGCACCGCTTATTTCATCTAGTCTGAAACAAAACAGATCACCTTGCTGAGTAATTCTCGCCAAATGGAACCCGTGTGCCGCAACTCTGGACAAAGCTAGTTGATGTGTGCAAACTTGGCTTAAAATTCTCGGACATTTCGTAAATGAAACGATATTCTTTTCTTGTCCTTTCCCATCATTTACCGTCGTATTATAAGTTTGATATAACCAACATTGATGAGGGTGAGAGAGAAAAATGACCGACACTCAAGGGAATTTTTGTTGTCAAAATTTTGCGTCTGTTAAAGTGTTTAAGACTGCAGAATATAAAACCCAATTTGCTCACTAATCAATTACATTTCGACAAGATTACAACAGCTAAATTTCCTTACTTTTCTGTGAATTTGTGAAGATTATATTCCAGCATGTTACAAAGGGATGTTGTTGGCTCTGGTTTGATGTCAAATCCAACAACTTCGCTCATCTGCAATACAATACAATACAATACAATATTCTTTATTTAACGAAGGTGACGTAATTAACCCAATGAGTTATCTAACTTACGGCCTTCACAAAGGTACAAAATACACATATAAAACAATACCTAATGAGCAATATACGAGTTACTACAAGAGAAACTAAAACGAGTCAAATGTATGGCTTAACATAGAGATAAGGTGATATACGCTAATTACCATCTAAAATAAACACACAACCATCTGCAATAAACACAACGAACACAGAGTTTCCACCTCAAACCAGTAACTAGCAACTGCTATATACTCTACATACCGCAAAACAGACTTTGTTTTGGACTTGAGGTATACTGTTGCACAAAACAGTTTGCCATACAACTTGATTTTATTGAGAGCGCAGTAAACGAACTATAGGGAGTTTAAGCAACAACGCCAACCACGGTATATATACTGTAACTAGTTCGCGGTTATTCCATCGCGTTCAACTTGTGAAAAGTGTGCGAACCACCTAAGAACTAAATTGACAGGAGCGACGTTTGAGTTAAGAGAAAGAATGAAAAACTCGCCGTCATACGTTCACGTCCTCCACAAAACCTTGAGAATCTGGTCATTTCACGTTGTTGTTTAAAACAGGACGGTAATGAAATGAGCCAAATTTGTTAACGCACGTGTAAAGCCATTATTGCTGCTCATGAAACCTTTACTTTAGTGGCGTTTTCGTTGCTGTTGCCGTAGTCGTTGCTTAAACTCCCAATATACATATATATAAGACTACAACCTATACATAAAAGAGGCAAACTGGTCATGTGGATATACACGTAACGGTCACCTGTTCCCAATGTCGCTCTCTCAGTCCAGGGTTGCAAATGATTTGTAACAGAGGAATATGAACTTTGAACTTGTCAACCTTGCTCTTCACACTGTCAGCCACTCTGCGTGGCCCTGGGGCATCACTGAAGGTTTTGGTTAGTTTCAATACTGTTCTGTACATGCCTCCGATCTCTTCTTCCACTTCCTCTGAGTTAATATCAGTAAAAGGGCCTAATAAAATAAAACAGCAAAATTCAACAAACAATGAAGCTTGCGCCAAGGGAAAAACACCCGGTAACTGAAAGGCTTGTCATTACTATTCGATCAATCAGACGCCATTTTCTTCAAGATATCCAGAACTACTTGAGCTGGAAGTTGCATTTCCGTTCGCTAAAGGCTCATGCAAATGTTTCCAACATTGTTCGCAAATAACATCCAACATTGTTGGGTAAAAAACATCCAACAGTGTTGGGCCAACATGTTGAGTGCTTTTAAACACCGTGTTGGACGTTCTTGGCGTTTCAACTGCCAACAACACCCAGCACCTGGTTTAATTACACCCAACATGTTGGACCAACAATGTTGGATGTTGTTGGCCCAACAAGGTCGGATGTTGGTGGCCCAACAATGTCGGATGTTGTCGTTGGCCCAACAATGTTGGATGTTGTTGGCCCAACAATGTTGGATGTTGTTGGCCCAACAATGTTGGATGTTGTTGGCCCAACAAGGTCGGATGTTGGTGGCCCAACAATGTCAGATGTTGTTGCCCAACAATTTTGAATGTTGTTGGCCAAACAAGGTTGGATGTTGGTGGCCAAACAATGTTGGATTTGTTGGCCCAACAATGTTGGATTTGCTGGCCCAACAATGTTGCATGTTGTTGGCCCAACAAGGATGGATGTTGTTGGCCCAACAATGTTGGATGTTGTTGATCCAACAATATTGGATGTTGTTGGCCAAAAGGTTGGATGTTGGTGGCCCAACAGTGTTGGATGTTGTTGCCCAACAATGTTGAATGTTGTTGGCCCAACAAGGTTGGATGTTGTTGGCCCAACAAAAGCGACCTTCAGATCGCACTACGAGTACGAGATCGAGTACGAGTACGACTTTTCAGTTACTAGTCGCAAGCTTAGATTATAATGTATGACACCAACTCTCGTTCCTAGAGCTTCATTCTATTCTGTTTAACAACACTGAGGAGCGAGGCCTCTGAGAACGCAACTGTTTTGTAATTTGAAAGTCGTACTCGTACTCAATCTCGTACTCGTAGTCTGATCTGAAGGTCGCTAATGTTGGTAGCGTTCGCACAGGCCTTAAGTTAACAGACATACTTCAAGCAATTGAAACAAACTTAAGATCAAAATTGGAAGCGTTAATTCCGCCTTCGCTAGAATTTTTTTCAACCTTGACTTGTACAAAATAATTTTTCTCTTCCAGTAATGTGAAGTCATTTAGGCGATCCCAAAGGATTAACAACAAAGTCTTTAAAGTTCATACCATTGAGCCATGCTTCATGTTTGTTATGGAAAGTTAGTGCTGTTCTCCACAGTTTGTCGTAAGGTTCTTTGTACGCAATCATGGTTTGAAGTATTGGGAACTGTGTGGCTTCAAACTCCAACAACTCTTCTTCTGTATTCACTTGCTGTAAAGCAAGGAAACAAACAAATTCATTTACAGCTCCCAAGTAAAAAGCCCTCCTCTACCTTGTTCGCGTATTGCCAGTGCCCCAATTACCATTTATCGCTTCGATAGAATCAAAATAGTTCATGCATTCATGTAGTTTTTTACTCTGAAGATAATAGAGACCTCAATTCAACATTTATGGACCGGAGAACAACAGTGTGTGAGACTGAAAAACACATCTATAATTTAGTCCCTTTTGAACAAAACTGAATAGGATTTTAACCTCAATCCTTCACCATTGCTGATACAAAACATTTTTCAGCATTAGTTAAATAAAAGGCGAATCGACAAAAACTGGGAGAAAAAAAATTGGAAGTATGTTTTTTTTTGCATCATTATAACAAGATCTAACAAGCCTGTTAAAAGTGAAAGATTTCAAAATGGTTACTCCTGAAACCATTGAAGGAATAATTAACGATATTATTTCAAACATACAATCAGTTCTTCCTGTGCATTCTTCAGGGCCTCTTCAAGTTCATCGAGTTTCTCAACATTCTTTTTCATCTCATCCGCTGCCATGATCTAAAATGAAAGTAAAAAGCAAATTTAGTACTTGTAGAGAATATGTATTTATTTGAGGACCCTTCTGTTAACACTAACTTGTGACGTTGGTATCCTCAATAAAGATGATGATGATGATGATGATGATTATTATTATTATTAAACCAATCATGCATCTTACCTCCTTTTTCCTGAAGGCCTCAACCTCTTTGTTATATCCATTAAGTTTGTCTTCAAATGCCTTCACCCTGAAACAAATTGGTTACCCACAAGAATTAGCGGCCTAAATATCATCGTGTATAAAATCGAAGTTATGGTGTTGTACTACATGGCAACAAATGGCATCATATTGGAAACAAACACGTGCACGAGAATGCAAACCAATATTGGGCAATTATAGCACTTCTTTGTGAAAAGCATGATTGATAAACTAATCAGACCTGAGGACAATTGACAGTTGGTTTCATGATTCCCAGAACTTGATACTGGGGAAACAATGAAACTTCAAAGAAAATGACATTTCTTACTGTAGGTTCCCACTATTCAATCAACAACTTTCAATTGCGTAAATGGTTTGAACCCAGGAGTCATATGATAACTAAGTGAAGCACAATCGTCCGGGTGATTTCGCTGGCCAACCGACCTACTAATATAATTGGAAACACCGCAATTTGTGTGTATGAGGGCAGCACCGGGAAATATACGTTCCCTACTGTTTTCGATCATTGAGTGGGTTCTTTTACGTCCCCTAATAGTTTTACATGTACGTGCTGAAGTGAAGGAGACAAGGCCAACAGTTTAATGTCACTGCCCAGTTACGTGATCTTTTGAGATGAAGCAGATGTTGAACACACAGCCAGTTATCTTAAGACCCTGGTTTGTGGTCCGGTCTGGGTTTCACCCTGCAACCTGCCCAGCAGTCCAGTGCTCTGCCAACAAAGCTCAAAGATCCATTCCACATCTTTCACGATTATTCCAACTCGTCAAACTTCTACAATTTGGGCAAATCATCCACGAACTTAATTTCTATTAACGGCCTTGTAGCAAAGAAAATTAAATTAAGGCAAATTCACCGTCCTGTGGTCATGTTTTCGACCAAACCTTGTTCATTTCACGCTGTTTGTTTGTTTTTTGTACAATGTACTGTGAGGCCTTGCAAGGGGTAGAAGCGAAGAGCGACAAAACAGGCAACAATCTTCTCCCAAACCATCGACAACCAACAGACATCAACAGAAAAAGCGCGACCGTTTGCGACAGGGATAATTCACTTTTCACTCCTCTGTTTTCCTTGCGACAGGGACATTTGTCCCTAACGAAACAAGTGAGAGACAGAATTGTAAACGGGCGACAAAGCATCACCAAACCACCCATTGGAAGGCCTCTGCTGTGTGCAGAGAATTCAACCCACAAACTTAACGAACCTGTTTACAAGAAAACAAACAAAAGCTGTCACTTACTTTCTCTTGACTTCGTCCATAGCCAGATCCTTTCTGTGTCCAATCCGGTTTCTGCTGAGCTCAAAGATCTTCTGAATGTGCTCAGGCCAATGAAAAACAGTGCTGTTTAACTTCAGGTCCTCATCTGCAACAGATGTATGTATTAACTTTTATTTTCATGTTGTATATCAAGTCATAATTGTGAGACAATGTCCTTATTAGTTTGAATTCACAAAACATCAAATTCCTTTTTGCAAACTTTTTTGATGGTTTCCAAGTCAACTGATATTCCAAAACTCAAAACTCGGAGCTGTGAAGTTGAAACAAACACCTTCAGAATGTGGAAAAAAACGTAAAAACGTTTTTGAAAAGTTAATTAATAAAAGTTTGCAGAGTGGCAGTGGAATGGCACACACGACCAAGGATTGAAAATTTGTAGCTGTGACAAATATGAAAATAATCATTGCTGCAGCCGTAGATGTAAAGGCATAAAAACTAGTGCTGGAGTGAGTAAATATGATTATCAAAATCAAAACAAAATAGCGTAAACAATCTGAAAGGTGTTAACATCGTTATGACTGTCATTATGGATTAACTCCTTTGGAAAGGTGTCTTGATGGTCTCATTTACATCTAGAAAACCAATACGTAATTATAATATCAGTCGAATTCTTACACCAAATTAACACAAGCTAAACGTGGCACAAGGAAAGGGTATGGAATTGGTCAAAGTATGACTTCTCAAGGTTTTAAGGTTTGCAACAATGCTGGAGCAGTGAAGTAATTTGAAAGGCTAACATACATGGAAGTGTTGCATAATCCAGCAAAAAGAGAAGCCGCTCTCCAGCCTCGTCAACAGAAGTTTGTAAATTGACAACAGTAACAGAACTGGCATTCTCCAAGAACTGTGTCAGAGCTACCAAGTCCCCAGTGTTATCAGGCATCTCTTGGACCTTGTCGGATATCTCATCATAGGATTTACACAAGCTAAGAACAATGAATACCAACTGATATTGATTCTTACTAATTATACATGTCTCACTAAAATGTACGCATGTAACTTTACAGGTCAGCTGGTCTTCAAGTTAAGGAAACAAACGGCTCACAAAAATGGCTCCTAATTGTGCAACAACAACAACAACAAGTCATGCCATCTGTTTTTATATTTAGTACTTGCTATAAAGCCTCTACCGGTAACTGAGTATTTACTGTAACTGGTAGTATTATTTGTTAATAACATACCTACCTACCTACCTACCTACCTACATACATCTTTATTTAACAATGCAGGTTAAATGTGAATTGGCAAGACCGAAGTCCTGATGTGGACCTGCCTAACTACAGCTAATAGAATACAATGACATTAAAATATAAAAATAAAAATTAGAAAAACAAGGTGTAAGTTTCTTCTTAATTACAATAAAACTTGGAAAAATTTACATACAAAACATAAATAATAATTTCGTATCTACAAGCATAAAAAGTCATTATTTTTCATTGAAACACAGCAGGAACCTTTGACAAAATTTAAGCTATTTAGAAGAAACTTATTTGCCTTAAGCCCAATCTTAACAGTCAAGTTCTAAAATACACAGAAAAACTTAAATACCAATCCAAATAAATGCCAGATGAGGTGACAATTCTAATCATGAACCTCTACTGGATTTCCAAGACACATACCCTCTGTTTCTGTCTCTGTTCTGGTCCACCACGTATTGTATCATTCTGTCTGCCAGTCGTGCCGCTCGGGCAGAAAGCTCCTGATTGACAACATCGCATTTCAAACACAGCATGTTTAGTGGAACTGTTATGTGCAGTGATGCAATCTCCTTTGACAGATTTTGGTAAGAATCGATTTTCTAGAGAACAAAATGTTAGGCTTAGTACATGTAAAAGTAACTATAATGGTGCATGTACACTTTTCATGTTGCAACAGCCATCTTAACGGTAACTGAAAAAAGTAAGAACGTGTCATCATAATTATGTTTGCATATCTGACTCAAATACCTTGGACAGTGCAAGTAAAACTGGTTCATCCTGGATGAAAGTGTTGATTTCTGTCTCTGCTTTGTTATTTAGCAAATCCTGGTATTTCTTGTACGTGTTCAGGTATCTGCAGGAAGGTTAAGCAAATTAAAATATCAATAAGGGCGATCCCAAAAGCTAGACTAAAAACATATGGAGAGAGAGCGCTTGCTGTGGCGGTACCGAGACTATGGAACTCGATCCCACTTGAACTAAGATCCAGTAGTTCGATAGACATTTTTAAACGACATTTAAAAACATATCTTTTTAAACAAGCTTTTTAAATTTTTAATTTTTTTGATGATTTCTAACTTATTGATGTAATATTGTAGGATTTTTGGCTTTTTAAATATCTTTTTTAATGTAAAGCGCCATGGACAAATAGTGGATTGAGCGCTATACAAATATCTTATTACTATTACTAAAGGACGCCTTGAAAACAATTCATATCTACATACAGATCTAATCACTGGACGGTGCAGTTAGGTGATCAGAAAAACATAACACAAAAGAAACGAAAACGAAAAGAATTCCTTCTAAAGCAACTCACAAGTACGCAGAAGCATTTTATGAAAGATTGGACAATCCTGCCCCTTCACCAACGTGGTACAAATGAAATAATTTCAATTGTACTACATTGATGAATTCACAGGTACAGTTTATGCTTTTATGCTTCACCGACTGCAGTAGGCCCGGGTCATAACAGGTAAACGAATCACCAAGACGTGCAGGATAAAATCAACATGGCCATGAGCCACTTGACTTGGAATGAATTATAAACAACTCTGGGTATATGGTTTTGATTCCTTTGTTAGGAAACGTTACTGAAAGCTCCAAAAGAGAAGCGTGACACTGGGTTACATTTTGCTCATGATTAAGTCTTTGTAAGATCAAATTTAAGTGTAACAGCCCTCTTCAAATCAAGTGACCCTTCTATCTGTTCAAAAGCTAGTTCATCCTCTTCTGTATATCTTTTGTTAGTCTTTTGTAGTATCTTAATGAAATTTGCTTTTTTATTCAGCCATTTTCAGGGTCGTAATTTGGTTGTTTAGTTTACGTGTTTGATAGTTGGAATTTTAGTTGATTACAGACGGGGAAATGTGCCAAGTGTTAGGCACTGGTCAGCGAATGTACAAACCGTTTAACAGCTGGAATTGAAAAGGAGTGAAGGAGTGAAATCAGTCTCACACCCACAACTCTGAAATTGGCAATCTGTCGATTTTCCGAGTTACAGCGGGGACACAAGTTTGTTATGCACCACTTCAACGATCACAATTCTGGCAAAACAAGGACAAGTGTCTCCACCTTACCGTTACCTTAGATATGCTTTGTACCGTAATTTCAATAAATGAGTAACTATTAAATAATATTTTGAAACAGAATGAGTGATACTTTAGTAGGTTTTCTCCGGGAACTCTGGTTTTCCCCTCTTCCCAAAAACCAACATTTGATTTGATTTGATTTATTTAGATGTTGATTTCATTTAAAAATGGTTAAAGCGTATTGATCTGTATTTTAAATATTATTATATAAGTTATTATTATTATTATTATTATTATTATTATTATTATTATTATTTTCAAACAAGAGACCAAGCTCTTGTCAACTTGTGTGCGCATTTGTCCATTTAATTTGTCATCTTTTAGTCATGAATGGATAGACAACACTGCATACTTTTGAGGTCCAACGGTGTTGAGTTTGAACACATCCACTGCCTGATTCATGTAATCCTGAACAAGGGCTTCATCAACATGAACTGAGCGTAGAAACAGCTTCTTGTCTTTCATGTCAGGAAACAACTCAATTTCAACCTAAAAGAGCATATGGACAAGCTTCACCTTATAGCTTTATGACAAGTTTTTCACATGGAGAATACAGCATATAAGAACATAAAGGTGAACATAGATAAAAAAAGCTTTCAATCCGTGGGTGAAATCACATTGAGCTGGTTATCATCAAAATGAAAACTACAACATAGTTCAGAGGTTTTTTAATAGCTGTGTGAAACCTTTTCCGCCCCCTTCCCAATCTGTCTTTTTTCTCTTTTCTTAATTTGAATAATTTTTCCATCCCTTCTCTGGTGGACTGAAAGAAGTGCCACTGCTCCAGCAGTTGCAGTCTACAAAGTTACCATACGATTTTTATCTTTGGATCATTCTTAAGTTTGATGAAAGGGTCAGGAATCACTTAAACAGGTCAAGACTGTTATTCACAAAAAGCAGATACTAGTACTATAAGAATGTTTGCCCATCACAATGAAAGGGGTGTTCATTTGTGTATTGCACCACTAGCTGGACTGTAAGTATCTCACCCTGGGCAGCTCGGCTGCATTTTGAACAATGTCTGTCAAGAGTCTGAGTAGGATATCACGTAATTCTCTGAATGGAGGGTCAAAGGTCAGCTTCCCACCATCAATTTTCAGTTGAACTACTATAATCTAAGAAACAAATAAAGTGATCAATGTCATGGCGCATGGAAAATTAATAATACCGATAAGTATTGGGGTTTTAGTGCTTTGGTGCTGCAAATGATTTTTTTCAACATAGCACGAAATGGTGCTTCCCAAGGAATAATGTGAAAGACATTTTACAAAGTTGAATCTTATCATGGAATTACTCTGGACCATACTTTTTTGGTCTACAAATTTCCTTAAAAACATCATTAATAATTCATGAAGGAAATACAAAAGAAATTTATTTTTAATGAGTGTCTTTATATCTGGTAAAGACAAGGCTAAATTTTACATCCGATTTTCTAGGCCAAAATAATCCAAAATCAAAATTTTAGTGTAAGAATGGATAGATGTACAGTAAAGCTTTTTAAGCCGTTCAATAAATTTGCAATTCATGTTTTATCAAGTCCTAAAACATTTGGCTGCTCATCGTGTTTTAAACTTGATAAAACACCCCTGCTAATTTGATAAACATTACATAAACTTTGCTAAATCTCAGTTTTGAAGATCACATACCTCTGTCATGACAAATCGCAAGTCCCAGTAAGTTTCACCAAAATCATTCCCATCCTAAAGGAAACAGAGTATGATTATAAGCGTGTCTCTCATCCTTTTATTTTGTGAATACACACAATAACACTAGCTATCTGAGTGACAAAAAAGGTACTGTACCTTGTATAAGCTTAGAAAGCTGATAAAGTCTGCTAGGGAATTGATAACAAGACTGCGAAGCTGTGTTGACATAAGTGCCGCAAGACAAGCAAAGAACTGCTGCACAAGAGCTGTAGAATCAACCTCTGAGTTGGGTACCAAGTGCATCCATTCGTGGCGCTCCTCAATAAGGATTTGTGCACAGGCAGGAATCCACCTAAAATGAAGATGCCATTTAAGATCTTTGCACATAGGAAACACATTACATAACACATTACATTACTTGGTCCTTTTTCCTCGATAGCTCATTACCCATTCTCCAGAAAAATTCATATCCCCATGGAAGGCTTATTTAGTTTCAAGAACATCCCAGCCCCATCACCCTTGAAATTTCAAATTGAGTTATACTCAAATGAATACAAGGGTTTCTGTAGGTGTGAAACATCTTTAGTTATTTACCTTTTTCAATGTCTCTCAAACCATCTCAGTTGGTAATATAACAACCCCTGACCATTTACTTGAAGATACTATATATATATTTCCTCAAATAAGCACCAACACTCAAATAAGCGTCCTTCCCCCAAATAAGCGCCCACCCCCTAAGTCAAAATAGCAAATAACCCCCCCCCCCTCCTCGAATAAGCACCCTCCTCCCCTCCCCCTCACTTTCTTAAGTAGTAGGGATAAAAGGAAAACCTGTTTTCATTGTCACTTTATTTGTTATCTTGTGAGGTTCAACTATTTTATTTTTTTATTTTATTTTATTAGCTTCGCCAGAGACCTGGCAGGACACTACAACAGCTTGCGCCAATTACTGTAGGCCCGTAACTGCAAATCCCTCCCCCATAACCACATTCTAGTAGAGATACACCACCACACCGGGGACTACGTCCCCTACTCTTTTCGAACAGTGCGTGGGTTCTTTAACGTCCCACAGAATCAACTACACCTGCATCAGTGCATGTAGGCTCTGAACAGTCTAACATGTATTTTCCGTAGTAAGTAGCCTTCCAGTTATTTCTATCTCCTTGTGCTTGCAGAGTCTTTTATGTGCATTAGCCAAAAAATATAGTTTCAGTTTGTGTGGCTGCCTGCTATTACAGGGCTCCTCAACTGCCTCTGTGCAGTTCCAAACAACAGTAAACTTACGCTAATTCTTGAAGACTTCACTTATACAAACTGTTAGCACTATGCTGTTTTCTCGAAAATTCATCTAACTGTGCCGGAGCAGTTACTGAATGATCAACTAGTAACTCAAACTTAAACGTTCAAATGCATTGTTCAATAGTCACAACGTTCTTCAAGCGTTCTTTGTTGGCTCCTCGATGGGGATTTCCCTGGTCTGCTGGTGGAAATCCTCCTCCTCTTCCATTTCATCTGCAGTTAAGAGTACAAGTTTGTGTATAGGTCTGTCTCAATATGATGGCAGGCCTTGACGTTTGCCACAATCAACCAATTCTCCATCTGCCATCAGCAACTTGACCTTTCTAACTAAACCACATTGACTGGGGTAAATCTGCACTACTCTGCCAAGCGGCCACTTGTTACGGGAACCCTCATTCTCCTTAGAGATGACTACAGGGTGTACATCACCAACGGTAAGATTTCTCTTTGGCTGAGTCCACTTATGTCTGACTTGCAAGGTTTGAAGGTATTCTTTGTGCCATCTCAGCCAAAATTCATTAGCAAAGTATTGCACTCTTCTCCAACGTCTGCGGCAATAGATATCGGCTCTTTGAAATTCTCCAGGAGGCGGTAACACTCGCTTGGGTTTCATGGTGAGGAGATGGTTCGTTGTTAATGGCTCTGGAGCCTCTGTACTACATAGGTAATCAACACTGAGAGGTCTCGAGTTTATGATGCATTCAACTTCTGTTATGAATGTCCGCAAAGTCTCATCATCGAGTTGGCCCCCGGCCTTTGACAGTAAAGGTTCCAATGCATTGCATACACTACGGATCAACCATTCCCAGGTTCCTCCCATATGACTGGAATGGGGAACGTTCATTCTGAATGGGACCCACTCACATCCATTCCTTATATTAGCAAATACTCTTGAATGTGATCTTGATCCATCTCGAATAATGCTGTCTTTAATTCATTTCGTGCCCCCACGAAATTCGTTCCTGGTCAGACCTCAGCTGCCTCACAGCGCCTCTCTGATTCATGAAACGACTCAATGCGTTAATAAATGAAGAACTGTCCGGAGAGTTGGCAGTCTCCAGGTGAACACTTCGTGACCCCATACACATGAACAATACTACATAGCGCTTGACATCACTCCTCCTTTCTTTGATGACAAACAGTCCAAAGAAATCAATGACACTATATGAAAAGGGAGGAGCTGGCTCAAGTCTGTCGTCAGGAAGACAAGCCATCTTCTGATGCTCTGTGGGTCTGCGTAGTCGTCTGCATGTTACACAGCTTGATATGAACCTCGATACTCCCGAAGATCCACCGATCAACCAATAGCCACTTTGACACAGCTCATTATGAGTCATCCCACAACTCATGTGATTCACTTTCAGGTGGTGATGTCGAATCAACAGTTCAGTCAAGTGGCCCTTTCGCGGAATAATCACTGGATGCTTCATATCAATTGGCACATTTGCTTGTCTGATACGTCCACCAACACGAATCAGACCATCTTGGTCTACAAAAGGATCCAGTTTGTACAACGAACTAGACTTTCTTAACGCTTGGTTTCTTCTTCTAGCTCAGCCTCTGTCTGTCTCTCTCATCAGTCACTTTTAAGTTGCAGAGAATTTTGAAGCTCCTCATGGAAATGTTTGTGCTGCAAACACCTGATGATGGTCTTCTCTGCCTCTTGAAGTTCTGAGAGTGTAACCTTCAGCATTGTCTTCTCTATCATTGCTTTTGACCTTGTCTCTGGTTTCTCCGGCTTTTTCACTTCTCTTCTTTGAAACTTGGACTTCAGTCGTAAACATAGGGCTACGACCTTCATAGCTTGGTACCAGCTGGATACACCATCCAGTCTGCTTGTCTCGAAGTTATCAGGAAACGGAACAGCACTCTTGACTTCCGTGATCAATACGGACGCTTTTCTCACTTCCGGGTCGGACTCTTGAAGGGGAGACACCTCCACAACGTCCGGTTTACAGGGTCCACTCTTCCACAGAAATTCTGGACCAGTTAGCCATCGTGAAACTTCTGATAGCTGCTTTGCTGTTAGTCCTTGTGACATGTCGTCTGCGGGATTACTGCTTACAAGTGTCAATGTAGAACCAAGAGTTTGGATCAGTTAGGTCACGGATCTGCTGAACTCTGTTAGCTACGTAAACGTGAAACCTTTTGGCTTCATTGTTGATGTACCTGAGAACTACTCGGCTATCTGTCCAGAAGAACTCTTGGATCTCTGGATACTCTAACTCCTTTCTCACGAACTCACTCATTCTTGCCGAGGTGATAGCAGCAGCTAACTGCAATCTTGGAATAGTCTTGTGTTTCAGGGGTGTTACTCGTGCTTTTCCAAAAACGAAAGAACAATGAACTTGGTCATGTTTGTTAATCAGTCTAAGATTAGAGCATTGACCGTAATCATCCACCGAAGCATCTGAAAAGTAATGCAATTCCACTGCTTTCATGGGGCCAAAGTTGTTTGGCTTGAAACATCGCTGTATTTCCAGTTTCTCCAACTCTGTGATTTCTTCTCGCCACTTCTCCCACTGTGGGCGTAGATATTCAGGAATGGGGCTATCCCAGTCCAACTTATCTCTGCACATCTGCTGGAGTATCTGTTTTCCTTTGAGTGTTACAGGGGCTATGTATCCATTAGGATCATATATGGAGCCAACAGTCAACAAGACGCCTCCTCGGGTTAAAGGGCGATCACGGAGTTCAATAAGGGACCGAAAACTGTCGTTCTCTATGCACCACATTACGCCTTGGGCTCTTTCAATTGGCAAGGGATCTACTGCTAAGTTCAGTTCCTTGATTCTCTTTGCACGGTCTTCAACCGGGAAGGCTTCAAGGACTTCTTTCTTGTTAGACACTATCTTGTGTAATCATATGGCTTGACTGGCTTTGATCAGCTGGATGGCTTCAGGCACTGTTGGTAAGGACTTCAGGCCATCATCCTCACAGAAATCTTTGCGTATGAACGCGGCTGCATCCACACCAAGCTCTTCTTCACCATTGTCAGCTGCTCGCCTAAGCCCAAAGTTCGCACAACCTGGGGAACTACTAACGTCAAACAGATGAACCTTCATACGGTACTCAACAACTTCCTTTGATGGGTCTCCATCTGACCACCACAACGCAATGGCTCCCTGTGTTCTTTGGCAACTACAAACTGATGGAACAATTACTCTTGATGTCCCTCATAAATGCTACACTTTCCTGGCGGAAACGACACAGAATTCCTAGCAGGTCATTCATAAAGTCAGGTCCTTGTAACAAGTAGTCATTAAGGCTGACTCCGTTATACTGGGCTGAACAATCGAACACCACCCTAATCTGTCCCGGTTTCTTTGGGTGATAGACTCCTGTATGTGGGACGTAATTGACTTTACCATCTTGCACTTTAAGCCGATCTACAGGAACTTTCTGCACATTGAGAGATTAAGTCCCTCATAAAGGTCTGGTAGTCTGAGAAGAACTTTGGATTCTTCTTGAATCTGGAGTTCAACTGGTTCCACCTCTTTACAGCAAGCTGGCGGTTATTGGGAAGGGATACATTGTCAGACGTCAGCAGAAGTGGCATTTCATAATGTCCATCTGGTCCTTTCTTCACTTCGTCCTCTAGAATCCTTAGAAATCTCTCATTCTCCATGGAATAACGTTTGCTCTTAGTATACTTGTCTCCACAAAGTCAGTATCTAACACACGGAGAATCTTCTCTGGATCAATGATCTCCTTGGCCTTCGTAGAGAAAGCAAAGCAGTCATGGATTTCTAAAGCTGCAACTCTATTGCACACACCCTTGTCTCCACCTTCATCATCACGCGACTTGCAGATTCTTCCAATCACTCCCCAACCAAGTACAGTTCTTTGAGCGTACGGCTCATCATTGTCTCTGGCAATTATTTCTCTTGGTCGGATAGCTCTTGGACAGTTTTTTCCAATCAGGATAGAAATTTCAGCGTCTGGATGGTATGGTGTCAACTTATCAGCAATTTTCTCCAGGTGCTGCCACTCTCTGGCAACTTCAGGTTTTGGAATCTGTGATCGATTGGCTGAAACAAGTTCTCGGGTAAAAGCCACTGGCATCTTTACAACACACTCCCTGTGGTAATCCAAAACTTCTAGACCGGAAATCTTTCTGGTTTGAATATGTGCATTCTGCTCTTGCATTGTGGTCAACAGGAGCTCGGTTGACGGGCCCTTGTACATTTAACCCTTTGCAAAGAGTTTCAGACACAAAACTGACATTTGAGTGGTCGTCCAGAACTGCATACGCAATATTTCCTTGTCTGGCTCTCCCACTGGCCTGACCCACACTGGTACAATCATAGTGTGATCAAATCTACTGTTTTGATCCAGAAGTTGACATACACTCATACAATTCGAGACAACAGCACCATCTTGTGTTTGTTCTCTGTGAAGGCAGGTGGAATGCATTCGTGAGCAAGTTCTGCATTTCAATCTAGCTCTACAGTTCGCTATCTGGTGACTCTGCTACTGGCAGCACATCCCATACACAAACGTTCTGAAAGAAGAAGTCTTTCCTTTCACTGAAATGCTTTTTACAGAAACGCTGCACTCTTCTAACTTATGCACTGCACACAGAACAGACAATTGTTCAGTTTGGCTGGACCAGGACAACTTGGTTCACTAGAACTACTAGGATCTGCCTTCATGGTTGCTGCGGCCCACAGCTGATGTAGCAAGGGAAACTACCCTTGTTCCTATCTGGCTTTCTGCCTACTGTTAAAATTTGGACTGCTTGATGTGAGAGGCTTTCTAGTTCTGGTATGGTTGCTTTATCTGCTGCTTCTCTGATGAAACTGGCAAACCTGAAAAAGGTGGGGTAACTAGCTTCACCATGGGTGTGTCTCCACTGCCTCATTGCATCTCTCCACTTGATCTCAAGGTGGTAAGGGAGTTTAGCCAGAAGTTTGACATTCCTCCTTTGCATAGTCCAATACTGAAAGACCTGGGATGGTTTTCTTTTGCAGCCAAGATTTTGTCCAAAAAATCTGAGAACTCTCTGAGGCAATAGCATCCTTGGGACCTATCTTAGGCCATTTCCCTAATTTGCTAATAAATGCAGTACTCAACAACATTACAGTTTCCATACCTTTCCTGCAGTATGGACTTGGCTTTCTGGTAAGCAATAATTATCTTCTGTACCTATCCAGAAGATAGTGTTCCACAACTTGTTTTGGCTTTCCTGATACAAACTGATTCAACATATTCAAATTGATATCTGCTTCCATTGGTCTGGAGTCGACTAGGGCATTGAAGGCACTTTTCCAACTGGGTATTGCAGAGGATGACCACTGAATATGGGTATTAAGTAATCTTTGGAAGCTGGCCAGAAACAAATAACTGTTAATTCACTGTACTTTGCTGAACATTGACCTCAGCCAACTTTTCCATACACTTTTCTAATGAAGACGCCATTCTCTCCAGTCCACTACTGATTGGGAGAGATTGTTTGACCTTGGGGACCTTGATCAATCAATGAAGATGCAGTAGTTGCCACTGGTGAGACAGATAGTGGGCCATATGTAGTGGTAACTTGAACAGGATTGCTAACTGCAGATACAAAAACTTGAGCACTAGATACCACCTTTGGAGGGACAGGCAAAATTTCTCATGATCTGAATGGTGAGGGGTAAATACAGGTTGTGTTGAGATACCAGGAGAGAATACAGGTGCAGAAATTCATAAGTTACTTGTGACTGGTTGTGGTGTGACCATGGTTGTTACTGCTGAGGCCTGGGTCACTTGAGTCTGAGCTGATGAACATGTGGCATCAGCACCAGTAGGGATTGGTAATCCTTTAAAGAATCTTTCTAGTCCCTCGATCATCACCCTCACTTTCACAGGGAAGGGTATCTAATTTAGTCATCATTGAGTGAAGGGGTTTGTGGTTTAGCTTAGCTTAGTTTAGCTTAGCTTTGTTCAGTTCTAGTTCTCTTAACAGCTCAAATTCTTCCAGCTTTTGTTCCTGAAGTACCTTTGCCAATTTCCAGTACTCTTTCTTGCTGAGCAAAGGCTATCTTGATTTTTAAGGCTGCCTTTTCCTTCTGAAGCTCATATTTGTCAATCTTAGTCTGGGGTTCAGAGTTCATGATAGACCGACCACTTTGTTTAATTATTTTGCACCTTGAAGAACCCTTAGAGCTTGTGGAACAAAATTATTTAGATTCCAACATTGCTTGCTCCAAGTACTTAATTCCCTCCCTTACATCACTTTCATAATTTCTCCAATCATCATGGACTTGCTCCCAAATGGCATTAACAGAAACAAGTTCTTGATCCCGAACAACTTCTTTGGTCTCATGATACAAATCCATAAATTCACTCCAGAGTACTTGGGCCTAATAAAAATGCTTAGTTCCTGTTTCCATACAAACACTTTTAATTACTACACTTCCCTTGAAGAAGTAAGGTTTTCCTCAAAGTTTTAGTAAGAGCAGTCTTCTTGAACTTAAAACCGTTTACTGTCAGATCGATTTGATACTGAAGACCCTTTTCAGTTAACTTTCCACATTGAGGTACATCAACAGAGGAATGTTTTTGTTCCATGGCCTTACCTAACTAGCTCCATTTTCTTCGGTAGATTTGAACAGTAAAATCAGGATGTAGATTGTCATTCATAACATGCAAAGTTCCACAGAATCACTTGATTCACCATCAACGTGAGAAATAGGAGAACCACTTACCACACCTTCAGCAATTGCGTTCTCAGAAATCTGATCTGACTCTTGAGACATGATGAGTTCCTGAATCCAAACTGATTTACCGTTAACTCACGTGTACTTCTCAGTCAGTGAGGAAATGGACCTCAACACCACTTGAAAATCCGATCCGAACCTTCTTCACGGAAACAAGACCAACAAGCGACCCACAGGATTTATGTCCTTCACTTCGGCCATCCTCAAGTTCTTGACGAGTTGTTATTTAAGTTGTTGTTTAAGTTGTTATTGTGGCTGCCCCTGAACTGAAGGAGTTTCGACGATGAAAAGACTACTGTTGTTATTCGCAAGATTAACACTTTAATCCTCAGATAACAACTTAAGTTCACTTCACTAATTCGGATGGCCAGAGGATTGCATGGTTTAAAAAACTACAGATCACACTTGTGATGACACAAAAACATGGCTGCTCTCATGGCTGCGCAGTCACCCTGCAAATTGGTGACAACCACTGACATTACTGATGCCTTACTACAGTACCACTGTAGTAACAGTTTGTTTTAAGAAAAACTTAATATGTGCCCCCCTCGATTAAGCATCCTCCTTATAAGCGCCCAGGCACTTATTCAAGGAAATACAGTATTCAAGATACATGTATGAGTAAATCTTAGGTCTGACTAAATGATGTTATTGTAATTATTAATAATAAGCACATCTCAAGTGAAGGCCTCGGAGCATAACCATCCTATGTCGAATTTTGAGTTGTTTTTCGATTTTGCTTGGATTTGTCTGAATTTCTGCATGTGAACTGCAATTCGATGGAAACACATTGTATGGTATTTTTTTGACTGATTCATCCAGAATGCAGAAATGCATTTTTTCTCACGTACACCAAGAAACCAACCTTCCATGGGAGTGGTTTGCAAGTTGCATTACATCTTCTTTCAATCGAATTGCAGTTTACATGCAACAATTCGGGTAAATCCAGGCAATATCGAAAAACAACCAAAATTCGACATAGGATGGTTATGCTCCGAGGCCTTCAAGTGTTCTAACCAATGCTTTTAAAATTCATTAATAATTCATAAGAGCTATGACCAATCTACAGGTCGTATTTGAGTCACATGTACATCTCTCTAAACCCCAATACAAATCAACTGCTGCATTAACTTTCATAAAAGTCAGTCTTGCTCAGCTAATTAGTATGCATTAATGTTTGATACAGATCTCTACTGATTACCATGACAAACACAATCTACTGTTTCATTTCATGGGTATGACAAAATATTCGCGTGAGATCTGTATGGGTGTTTCAATGGCTCGCTGATTGTAAACACCCATGCAGAACTCCCGCAAATATTTTATCTACTACTTACAAACATGGGAAAATTGATGCTAATGGATGATGATGATGTTGATCACAACATTGATGACCATAATGAAAATAATGACAGTGACAACAACAATAAAAATGATGATGACAATTGTTACGACGCTAATAACAGTGATGATAATGAGGAATACAATGATGCTGTCAAGTTCAGGTAACAATAAAATAACAGGGAAACACTTACGTCTTTTTCAAGAATTCTCTTGTCTTTGCACACTGCTGTCTGACAAGAGATTCAAACTCATCTGGTGTAACAGGAAGACCTGAACCAAGCAACTTGTCTCCATCAACAAATCTAACCTCAGAAAATCTGAAGAAACAATCATTCCAAGGTGGTTCAGTATGATACGTACATTAACACTGTGGGTTAGATCATTGTTAATTAAGACAATGCAGGATGTGGAAGAAAACTCAAAGAATTTGTAAATAATGAGCCACAGGCAAGTGATTTACAAATTCTTTGAGTGTTCTTACAACATCCCAAGTAACATAATTATTCCATTTCAACAAAACAGACAATAAAAATTAAGACAACAACAACAACCATTTTATTTTGCTATATATAGAAGATATAATATTACAGCAAAAGAAAGATAAACTCAAGCAAAAAAACTACTTGGCTGTTTCATAATCAAGTGTACCCTTTTTTAATTTGTGTTGTTACAAGCTTTTTCTTTACAAGCAGGCAATGCATTGTAACATAATATGAAAGAGAACCTATTGTGCTGAACAAAATAAAAAAAATTGTGGAAATCAGTTAATATTTGGCAGAGTTATGGAGGATTACAGTATGTGGTAAAAAAAATGCTCCAATTGCACTGTTATGGTGTGACATTCATAATTCACTATTAACGTTTGCATTGCAAGTGGAGGTTGGGTGCTCAGGGACCTGGGGGCTGGTACCGCCGACCCAAACCCAGGTTGGTAGCTAACACCCCATAAGCCTGCCGTACCCGCAACCCACCATCTTGGACAAAACTACTTGAGAAAATAGGCCTCCTAGGGTCCAAAAATCCTTCTCCAATATGTGTGAGGCAACAATATCCCTAAAGTAACTTCCTTCCCCCCCCCCCCCCCTTCCCCTTTTCAATGTTGAAGTTGGGAAGCCACCATTGTCAGGGAAACACTGTTAGGAGGCGCAGACAACATTGAATTGGGGGGAGGGGGGCTTTGAAACTCAGTTGATCACTGTTTGCACGCACAAAGGCTTCTAAGCTCAATTTTCTCAACAGTTTTGTCCAAGATTGTGTACGAGACTTTTTTGAAATTTCCTGTGTAGCGCAAGAGTTGGAAGTCATAAGCAGCTGTTGTTAGTCACTCATATGGGCCTGTCATCAGTTAAAGCTCTGTTGTTGCCATGTTTGCATTCCAATGAAATATAATGAGCCAACAATATATCCCTGAGTTTATGAAATGTCACTGAATTACATGTCGTACACGCCAAAACCCACTTTGCAAACTGGAGATTTCTTCTGTCACTATTTGACTGTTGTTTGTCCGATCATCTGCTGGGGAAAGCGTGAGGTCACATGTCTTAAAAAAAGCATTATTGATGAATTTGTTACGGAAGTGATGGCCTATGTGTTAGCCGGTACATATTTTATTAAGACCATATCCCGCGGGAAATTCAACGCGAATCCCCCCAACACATGTTTCGCAAACCGACCATATTTGCCGATAGACAAGTATGCCATTAGGTTAATGTCACGGTTAACTTAGCAAAAGAGAAACAATGGATCAATAAAAGAACGATTAACAGACAATTTCAACGGTTAACAACGAACGCGAAATAAAACAATAGACTATCATTCCTATTTATATAAAAGTACTGTAAACTGTTGTTAATTGTTCAAATGCGAAGACTTCCCCGTGTTAATTGTCTTAAATCCAAGCATTTAATCGTTGTGATCTTTTTGTGGATACAAAAAGGACAGATATTCTCTTTCTGTGATGCATTAGAACCATTTAGTCCATTGCGATACAGCTCTTCACATTTGCGAGGTATGTGTCACGAATGGAGGTAAGTGAGATGAAATAAAGTGATCGCGTGACCCAATTGTCTTTTATTGTTCATCCCAAAAAGCTCGCTTTCCTTAAGCCTATTTTGCACTATCAAATGTAAATTTCACACCTATGAATACTTTGTGCGGTTGTACTTTTCCTCAAATGATGATGTCCAGTCAGCCATCCATTCTGTCAATATATATAGACCTATGTAATGTCATCCATGATTTCGGAAACCAAGAAAGTTGTACATTTGGTTAATTCCGCATGCTGAAAATTACTTTCTGCTCCAATTTTATTCATGGAAGGCACAGTAAACTACACCTTCTCATTATCTCTACAGTTGCCAGTCTCTTGTCAAGTGGTGAAAGTGCAATGTTGACCGTTCTTATTGTGTCGGTTGAGCCCGTATTCATCATCGTATTTTCCCTTGCCAATAAATAGCAGAGAGCCACGAGAGCAAAGGGATTTTTGGAGTCCTCAATAATACCCATAATTTCTCTTAATAAGAGAATATATCCCATGTAACTAATCGAACTTCTTGAGCATCTGATTTAACAATAATTAATGGCAGGAGCAATTTACTGGAGTAAGTGTATCGGACCTTTTTGCCAGTTTCTCATGCTGTCATACAATCTTGGACAAAACTACTTGAGAAAATAGGCCTCCTAGGGTCCAAAAATCCTTCTCCAATATGTGTGAGGCAACAATTTCCCTAAAGTAACTTCCTTTCCCCCCTCCCCTTTTCAATGTTGAAGTTGGGAAGCCACCATTGTCAGGGAAACGGTTAGGAGGCGCAGACAACATTGAATTGGGGGGAGGGGGCTTTGAAACTCAGTTGATCACTGTTTGCACGCACAAAGGCTTCTAAGCTCAATTTTCTCAACAGTTTTGTCCAAGATTGCAGCCACGAGCCTCACACGCCACACCAAGCCCAAACCAAGCACCCGTCAGACTGAACTAGGAGTTCAGTGGAAGAAACAATAAAATAAATAAATAAATAAATAAATAAGAAGAAAACTAAAGGGAGGGGAGGGAGGGGAAATACTTGAAAACACACGAGCTGCAACGCACTATACTTAGAGCAATTAAGTAAAAACTACAAGCACGTGGAAAAGGTGCACGCGTAAAATAAACAGAACCGCCGCTGACCAAGGCTACTAGCAAACGCAAATGCCATGCCAGGCCATGCCAAGAACTGAGCAAAAACTTGCTCTTAGTCATTAACTAGGTCAAAATTTGCATTTAACCCCCAAATTTGCATTTTCCTCACAACTCTGTCACTCTCCCCAACAACTCCCCCCCACCACCCCCCTAGCTGCCGCTACAAAAGGGACATTAAAAACAAGGATGGGAACGTCAACGAGAACGTTACAAACCAATAGGTTTAATGAGCAAAAACAATCACTCTGCACATGCATTTTACAGTTTGATACACGTCTTTGCCGTCCTCTGCAAAATAACAACGTGAAATGACCAAATTTTAGGTTTCGTCGAGAACATGAGCGCATGACGGTAAATATTTCTTTCCTTTCCCTTACTTTAATTCCGTTCACAGTACCGGTAATTTAGTCCCAGGACAGTTCGCCAGCATTTCACAAGTTACACAAATCAGAATAATTGTGAATGAGTTACAAAAACGAGAAGTAACATTTTGAAATGATGTTTTTGTTGCCGGCGCCGTTGCTGAAGCTCCCTTATAAATTTAAGGAGACAGTCACATGTTTAAAGCTGGTTGGAATAAACTGCATTGCAAGCAGAGGTGAGAGTGACCATCAGGGGGTACCACCAAAAATAACATTTCATTGTGGAAATATGCCCGAAATTTAGATAAGTGGCACAATACAATGGCTTTCCATCAGAAAAAAAGTCAACCAGTTAAGTAATAATAGGCGATCCTGTTGATGTGAGAATTTCGGCGTCAAACAAGTCATAGTAGAAAAACATTCGGTTAAGGAAAGGGGGTCTGGACCCCCCCGAACCTCCCCCTGGATCCGCCACTGGGGCATAGGGTTTCACAAAAATCGTGTAGTGTCCGTACCCCTACCTTTATCTTTCTGAATGTTAGCCAAATTCATCCAACAAAGGTACCGTGAAAAATCGTGTATAAGCCCCACTCGTAGATATGCCGCACCCCCAAATTTCAACCATGATTATGAGAAAAAAAAAGAACTTGAAAAAATCACTCCTGCAAAAAAGTTGTTTCTTCACAGTTGTTTGCGATAAACTTGCCGAAATCTAATGCTGTGTATTTGCAGTGACCTTAAGACGTTAAACAACTCTTAAAATATCGATTTACAAGCTTATCTTTAATCAATTTCCTTAATTCTTGGAACTGATAATGGTTGTCTTCATTGTTAAAGCCCACAGTTGAAATGAAAACGATGAAATTTGAACGAAAATAAAGAGCAATATATAAAGCGATTCAAAATGTTTGCTTAGTAACCACAGAGACATTTACAGAGGGAAGTCTGGACACCAGAGTAGCTGACAATGATCAGAAAACAACATGGAAAGGTTTTTGCTTTCCTATCAGCTGTGCGTGGATAGTGTTTATAAAGACGTAGAGAAGCCATCGGTTGGAGAAAATCTTGTTGCTAAACAAGAGTTTAACAACCCCAGGGATAAACACACCATGCAAGTAATGAAAGGCAACAAAACAGTCAGCCATTTGCCTCACGAGTTCTCCCAAATACCATGGTACTTTCTCTCACGTAGTGGTGAGATTGAAGTGATCAGTCGAAGACGACATTGTAAAAGTCTTTTGTGGAAGTATGGAGATTCCATGCCAGTTAGAGTTTCGAATGACTGGCAAGCAAGATTCAGATTTTGAACCTGAAGATACAAACGGCTCCTTTAGAAGCCACCATTTCTACCGAAAGTAATGTGTTTAATCGTTATTTACTGAAGGTTTTTGGTGCTATTTCAGCATTTGTGACCCCATACAGAAGTCAGTTTACTTCCTCTGAAAGTATTAAAAAATGGTCTCGTATATAAGCTGCACTCACGATTTTGAGCCCAAAATTTCGGCAAAAAAGGGCGGCTTATACACAAGTTTTTACAGTATATATTTTAAGATGAGTCTTGTCACCTTTATGGATATCTGTTTAAGACAGCTGCTGCTAATAGGTAAGAAAATACATCATGACTTTTTGCCAAATGTAGTGTCTATACCCCTGTAGTGTCCGCACCCCCATTATGCTTAAATGACCATTCCTGGCAACATAAGTCAAATACTGGAGCAAAATGTTAATTCACAAGAAACATTTTAGACTGCTGGTGAGAGCTGGAAAATGTCTGAAGTTTACAGGCTGGTTTAACAAAGGAAACCAATTGCTCAGCTTGATACAAAAAAGCTTCAAATAGAAATAAGGCAGTTTGTGCAAAGATATTTCAGACTACTATGTATACCAGGCATAAAGCTACCTAATTTGTATAGATCACTTTTATTTGCTGAAATATGAAACTTTATTTTTGATCCTTCCTGACCTCTAAAAGGACCACCTAATTGTGAAACAGTCGACTTAGAATAGTGAAAATTAAACGAGCTGAGTGGTTACAAAAATCATAAAGATTAAAATACAGTCGAACCCTGATTATCCGGACTCATGGGGATTGAGCTGAACAGTCTGGATAATCGAGAGACCAGATAATCCAAGATATGAATATTAATGAGCCAAAACTAAAACTGAATGACTGAACAAGTGGATCATGAAATTATACTTACATGTAGCAACAACGAAAATCTGAGCAAATCAGAGCTCAGTGAAAATTACACTGCAGTAGTATGGCATATGTGAAAACGCATACAGATTTGTGTTTTGAAGCAAAACAAATTCAGTTTGAACCAGAGTTTCATCACTTAATTTGAAGGGAAAATGTTTTGCTGCAGATCTTACATAAAGTTATAATTAATATTCATGAAAAACTGGGACCAGCTAAGCAAGTCCGGATAATCAAAAAATCCGGATAATCATGGTCTGGATAATCGAGGTTTGACTGTGAACATTGAATTAACAGATTTCAACAATACTGAAAATCAACTCACACACCTGTCATACCAGAGGTTCTGAATCTTCATCATCACTGGATTTGTAATGAAGAGATTCTTGGTGCAGGACTCTTTTGCAGAACGATAAGAGTTATGCCAAGGTACAGGTGCTCTAACAGTCCTACAAGAGACAGAAAG